>ML677363.1:16329009-16413862 GCA_007922305.1 Dermatemys mawii
TGCGTGTCTCTGTGTGTATCTCTGTGTGTATCTGTGCGCGTGCGTGTGTATATATATATATACACAGTGTGCGCGTGCGTGTGTATGTATATATATACACAGAGTGCGCGTGCGTGTGTATGTATATATATATACACAGTGTGCGCGTGTGTCTGTACGTGTGTCTGTCTGTGTGTGTGTATATACACACACAGTGTGCATGTGCGCGTGCGTATACACACACGCAGTGTGCGCGTGCGTATACACACACACGCAGTGTGCGCGTGCGTATACACACACACACGCAGTGTGCGCGTCTGTGTGTGTATCTATATCTGTGTGTGTGTGTATATATATATATGTGTGTGTATATATATATATATATACACAAGTGTGTGTATACACAGTGTGTGTGTGTGTATACAGTGTGTATATATATATATATATATATACACACAATCTGCGTGTGTGTATGTAAACAGTGTGTGTGTGTGTACACACAGTGTGTGTGTATATATATATACACACAATGTGCGTGTGTCTGTCTGCGTGTGTGTATATACACAGTGTGCGTGTGTGTGTGTATATACACAATGTGCGTGTGTGTGTATATATATATACACAATGTGCGTGTGTCTGTCTGTGCGCGTGCGCGTACACACAGTGTGCGTGCGCGTGTGTATATATATGTACACAATGTGTGCGTGCGCGTACACACAGTGTGCGTGTGTATAGAGGGGTGTGTGTCCCCTAAATGAGGAAGATTAAATCACTGAAGGATAGTAAACACATATAGCGTTAGAACAAGTCTTTGCATTGCAGCGCTGCCTACAAGAGATGGTAACTAAAATATAAATGGAAAGTAGGATTGTTCTTATTGTATTGTGAATGCTAACAATAGAGTCAAGAAAGCATACAGGCCTAAAGAAAAGTGCTTCTGCCTAATGTATTAGAAAGATTCTTTAGGAATGGTTAATTATGTGAATATTGCTTTGTGTCCCTACCAAGAAGGGAGACTATTTGCCAGTTGCTCAGTTTAAAGTCTTTCAGGGACTCTTTCACATATCTGAAGTCAGGTTCACAGCTGTGTGTCCTTTAGTGAATTAATGCAATTATCTCATGAGCCAATCCTGTACTTTATGTATGTGTTTCATCCTCCTTTCCTTTGGATATTGCAGAACTCTTAAGTAACGTGTGAACAAATTCCAGCTTCCTAGTTTTGTATGAGATAATTTAGTTACATCTGTTGAAATTGCACAGCAGTATAAGGAGCAAATATCAGCTTAGAGTAATGCACTAAGCTGAGCTACCAGGAACACTTCGTTGTTTTCTGTTTAAGATGTGTTTGAAACTATAATTTTTAAAAAAATAAAAATCCAGCAAGTAAATAAATGTTACCTTAAATGAATTAGAGAAATTAAAGTAAGCAGTTTAGATCACTCATTGGGTAGCCTCTAGCTGAAATTTTTTTGAAGTATTTACCATAAATATATTTGCCTGCAGGAAGTACCAGATGATCTTGATGGAGCTCCCATTGAGGAAGAGCTTGATGGTGCACCACTGGAAGATGTAGATGGAATTCCTATTGATACTGCTCCAATAGATGATCTTGATGGAATCCCTATTAAATCACTTGATGATGATCTTGATGGTATACCTTGTAAGTTCAACTTGTAATTTGAAATTCTAGGTTTCCTGATATAATATACTTAATGCTGATATAGGAGCTTGACTTGAAAAAGTTCATAGCCTGGTGCCTCATTGTAAACTTAAATTTTAAAATGAAGTACATCTAAAAATTGAGCAGCAACAAGGAATAAGAGAGTATTTAACAAATAGAATGTTGAGTTGATGATTGACTCCATTTTTACTCTTATGAAGTCATCAAAATTAATTTGTTGGTTTTAGATTGTAATCTCTTGGGGCAGGTACCATGGCTCCCTAAATGTTTGTGCAATGCCTACTATGGTGGAGCCCCAATCCTGATCTTTTTGGGTGTTAATAGTAATATAAATAATAAATAAGATGGCACAAGGTTCTTAAATATTTTATTACACTGCAAATGCCCTAGTAAAATTCAGAATTTAAGATCTACTGAGATAACTTTGGGTAATGATTTTCTTAATATTTTTTTCCTCAACAGTGGATACTTCTGAAGAGTCTAAAAAGAATGAGCCCATATTCAAAGTTGCCCCTTCAAAATGGGAAGCAGTGGATGAAGCAGAATTGGAAGCTCAGGGTTAGTTTTAAAAAATGTTTAAAATTGAGGCACTTTTGTAAGTAAATTGGAAGTTTAATGTTTTACTTCATTGTCACTTGGCTGCTTTTCATGAATACTTGTAAGTAAGCTATCTAAAACAATTTAAATACTTTCAGTGATAATCTCTTCCTTCAGTTATAACTTTTTATGAAGTAAATTGAGCTTTGTTCTGCATGTTTTCCATACTTTAGTAAGATGTCAACTTCAAAAATCTTCTAATGCATAACAAATAAATGTTGGAAAACATTTAGTGATATACAACAGATTACCCATTCCCAAATTTTTATTCTAAGGATAAAATTTTTTAGAAGCCCAGAGTTCTATTTTCAAAAGTAATGCAAGTAGTTGGGCTCCTAAGTCCAATTGATTGCTATTGACTTAGAAGTGCCTATAATACTTTTGTAAATGGGACTTAAGCTTCTGAAAGTCGCTTTTGAAAAATTTACCCCAAGTGTGTTGTCATTAAATAATAAATCACAAATATATATATATTCTGATGAAGTGCAATTTTGAGTAAAGATGTAATTCACTTCCCTGAAGAGGGGATATTTGTCGTAAACGCTGGACGCTACAGAGTTGTACAGTTTGCATTTTATAATATTTACATGACTCAAATTTCAGATGAAGTAATTTTTTGTTTATTTTTAAAACTTTCTTATTTTTTCTTCCAGCTGTTACAACTTCTAAATGGGAGTTGTTTGATCAGCATGAAGAATCAGAAGAGGAAGAAAATCAAAAGTAAGGCTCTGAGTGTTTCTAGTTTACCCATGTAGGCTTCTTTCTGAAAGTTAGGGGCTACCTTATTGAAGTCTATGGCAAAACTCCTGTTGACTTTGGTTGGGCCAGGATTTTCACCCAACCTGATGTAATAACTACCTTGGTGTAAGATTACAAATTCTAGACATTATTTGGGAATTTTTGGAAATTCGAATTATATTCAATTAATTCTGAGGAACTATTATCCCTCTTATTTAAGATTTCCACAGTTCATTTGCATATACGGTAGTTCATTAGGTTACAACATTCCATGTAAGAGTTACGTGTGACTGGCAAACTAACAGCATATTGATTTTAGTGTAAAGGTTGATTCTGAGCTTGGATTTTGGTAGGAAGGAAATGTCATCTTTAATGAAGAAATGCTATATTTAAAATATTTTTGTTTGTAAACAGTACGGTTTTATTTCCAGATTGCTTTGAAAACAATATTTAATGTCATATAACTTGATAAAAATGCATATGTACACTATAATTGTACTGAGAGAGACCGCGGAACACAGTCTAAAATGACATCATTTTAACTATTCTGCTTACCTTATGCCAGAAGTCCCCAAACTGTGGGGCATACCCCCTGGGCTGTGGGGGAGGGGAAATATGGAAGAAAGTTAAGGAGGACATGGCTGGGGCCCAAGTCAGCCTCTACAGGAGTGGGGGTGGGCGGGGTCAGGAGGGAGCACCACCCAGCTCTGCTTGTGGCCCCGCACCAGGGGTCCTGGCTGCCAGCCACAGCCCCTTACCCCATCCACATTTCCTGTCGGAGTTGTGTCCCTGCTCCCCGCCCCGATTTGGTGGTAGTATGTAATACTAAAATTAAAACTACAGTTAATTGATTTTTTTGTTAATCACATGACTTAACTGCAATTAATCGACAGCCCTAGTTAAAATCCAAATTACATTTGAAAAGAGGAAGAATATAAAAATGTAGATATGAGCAAGGTTTTTAGCACTGCATACCTTTGTTGTCAACCAGTGTTGTCAGTTGAACTCTTTCAAAAGAAGCTGTATTCAGTAACACATTAATGTCAAATAGTATGTTTCCAATTCTGTTTGAGGTTTGACATGTGAGACTTTCATAGTTATGTGAGCCCATCAAAAGGTTCACTTTCTACTTTGAATCAGAAGAGCAGATAGTAACTTTCCCATATATATGATTTTTTTATGGATGCTACTAGACCTCACACAGTGTGTTAATTCTTGAGCAGTCTCTGGACTTTTTGTACTGTAAGTAGTTTGAGAGCATCAGTAATAATGATTACAGCATCTTACACTGCATTATGTGTTGAGCTGCACTCTAGTGGCGAGTTTGGGAATACCATTATAGAGTTTGATACTTCTGTTGTCTGTTCCCAGGACTGGCAGAAAAAATGTAAAAACAGAATACTTTTTATTTTGTTTTGGAACTAACTACATTTGAAGAAGCAAAAACTGCATCATTTAGATTGATTCTGTAAATAGTCTTGGGTCACAATTTTTAGCTTCAGTCACTTAATCCATAATTATTTGTATAGTCTTTGAAGCAATTTTTTGGGATGCGTTTAGTGTACAGTGTAAAATAAGTGAAGCCTAAATGTATGTTTTATTAAAAGAAAAAAATAAATATTAGGGTAGCTACCTCATGCACCTGGTCAATGTCTGACACAGTGCACCATTAAATTGCAAGGTTAGGTATATCAATTAATAAGATTAAATTATCTAGAAATCTGCAGAAGTACAGCCCTAAGACTGTAAGAAGTACAGATATTTCAATAAGATTTGTAATGTTAAAGCAAATTATTGCATTAAGTAGACATCTGTGTACTAATGGATTCTGTACTCTTGCACTTTAAAGTCAGGAAGAAGAAAGCGAAGATGAAGAGGATACTCAGAGTTCTAAATCAGAAGAGCAACATATGTACTCTAATCCCATCAAAGAAGAAATGCCTGAATCCAAGTCATCTATCAAGTACTCTGAAATGAGTGAAGAAAAGCGCGCCAAACTCAGAGAGATTGAGGTCAGTGTGTTAAATAAAAACAAAAACAAATTAAAAATAAAATAAAATAGATTTATACCAAAAATATAGTAGTTTTATATTTTGAATTAAATAATTCTAGTCCTGCAGTATGGATTCTCCTAAATTCATTCTATTTTATAGAAGAGTTGTATATACTTAGGAATATTCACCCACAAAAATGCATTAAAGAATGAAAAATGGGGGCATGAAGGGTCACATGTGAAGTACAGCCTTATTCTTCAGTTCTGTTGTTTTGCTTTCCTTCCATGCCACCATCTGCCTCAGCTTGCTCCTTGCTCCTCCCTCCCCCTCTTCTGGCAAGTGGATGTGACTCTTGGGCTATTCAGGGAATGTCAGGTCCCTTTGTGGCTCTGCCTCAAAGTTTATTCTCTTTCTAGTTTTTCTTCCTGTCTATTACCACAGATAGAACAAGTGCTAGAAGTTACTGCTCCAAGTTCCGGGGCGACAAAGCAAGGGAGGCAGAGACCACTAGGCAGGTGGGGAGTTTAACTGACAGTCTTGGTTTGGCATGTAGTACTTGCTCCTTCTCTCTTACTCCTCCAAGCAGAGTTGCGAGAATATCTGCTGAACTTGGGGAGCATAGATTCCCTCCAGCCCCTCTCCTCTCACGCACCTGTAAGTGGCTGATCGGCTGAAGAGCTAGGTGGAAGTGGAACTAGAACTAAAGGTCCTTACTCAGCCTGAGCTCAGTCAGCAATGGGGGACTTTTCATTGCAGGTGCAATACAAAAATGAAAGGGCAGGCTTAAAATTCACCATTCTCTCCAACTTTTATTCATTTTAAAGCCCTGTGAATTGGGCTGTGATACTTGAAAAACTGAGATCTCTAGTGCACTCTAAATAAAATTGACATTCCAAGCTGTTTGGCCATGGATTGTAGATTCAGCATCTTCTGGAGACAAACATTATTTATGTTGTAATTAATGTATTGCATTTGGCATTGCAACTGCCTACTCAACAATCACTACCAAAGCACTATTCTATAAAACCTGTATATAAATATACTCCCATAGTATCTTTAAAAGACACCAAAGAATAATATTTTGAGCATGCCAGTTCTTAGTTTTTTGAAATGTGCTTTGATATACACTGTTTAACAACTCAGAGTATTGAAATTAACAGTCCATAATTGAGCATTGTGCCCTTCAGGAGTTTGAAAATTTACTTGGTAAGAAGCAGTTATCTGAATCTGTCTGTCTGAAATCTGAATTGTCTGAATTTAAACTGAATTTATTTCTGATTCTACTCTTGGTGGCAGTAATCCTGCAAAACAACAATAAAAACACCCCACACACACACATTAAGATAGTATAATGAAAGTTCATTTGTAAGCTAGCTTCCAATTTGCAATAATATTTGTTGTAATACTGGTTTGAGGGACTCAGTTCAGTATGGTATTTTAATGAACCAAATACCTTCATGAGTGTTGAAGCAAACTGGACGTTGGCTTACTATCTCACATAACAGTTATGTACTAATGTTAAAATCGTATATTTAGCAATAGTGCAGTTTCAGCTAGCAAATGCATTTGAAATTTTAAAAAAATGATCTCGGACTGTTTGTTCTTGGTGCTAGGTTTATTGCCATTTGAATTTCAGACTTATGAGGGTCCTCAGTTTTCATTTTTAGTTTTCAAAGCATCTCAAGAATTATGTGGTGAAACTTAAACTTTGAACTTTCTGCTTCAGGTCACCACTGACAGAAAACAGTTGACATTTGCGCCTGAGCAGAAGTATATTAAGGCATATTACCATACTTCCCCCCTCCCCTCCCCCAAATGAACTTTGTAGCTTGACACGAAAATAGCCTTCACTAAAAATCCTCTCAAAACAATGCTATTTGTAAGCTGTTGTGCAGTCACTTTTCTGGACTCTGCCTTTTGGCCACTAATATGGATCCTTGTTTCTTTCAAGATGTCCCTTGTTTATTTGGTCATATTTAAGTTTTTTTCTCTGAATTTTCAGGCTGTTGAATTGTTAAGTCTGGTGCTTTAAGAGGCATCCTATATCTTCCCTGTTTAGAAAAAATAGTTTTATGTTGCTGGAGCTGGCCTAGTTTTTGATGCTGGTTACGGTGTTATTTTACTAATCTTTTGGGATGTTCCTCAAGCCATAGTAGAATCTCAGAGTTTTGAACACTTCAGTTATGAACTGACCAGTCAACCACATACCTCATTTGGAACTGGAAGGCGGCAGCAGAGACAAAAAACAAAAAAACAAATACAATACTGTGTTTAAACATAAACTACTAAAAAAATAAAGGGAAAGCAGCAGTATAGTAAAGTTTCAAAGCTGTATTCAGTCAGTGTTCAGTAGTTAACTTTTGAAAGAATAACCATAAGGTTTTGTTGAGCGTTATGTATATTTCAGAGTTGTGAACAACTTCCATTCCTGAGGTGTTCATAACTCTGAGGTTCTACAGTACTTGCAATCATGATTGGATTTTTGTTCTGGGGGGAGGAAGTAGGGAGAATCTTTAGAGAAGCAGGAAATTTATACCTTATAAGCCTGCTTTTGTGAAGATGTCTGTCTGATAGGACTCTTTCCTCCACCTACCTTTTCTCAGAGTTTATTGGGGAACTTTAAAAAAAGTATTTATTGCTCTACCTTTCTTTAAGGTACTGTTTTTTCAATCTTTTTTTATTTTTATGATTGGCATACTTTGTTTGGGGAGTCTTTGCTTCCATTCAGTACTATTCCATAAGTAGCACTTATAATGCGTAGTATTTTTTGTCCCAAGACCAGTATAACTGGGTAACCCAAAACCTTAATATTTGGCATTCTGCCTGTCTGACACTAGGGAACATAAAACAGGAGTAAGAATTGTGTCAGAATATCTGCACAGAAACGTTTACTAGGTATTTCCTCTGAATGCAATATGGCTGAGTTATTTTGCTCTAGGAACACTTAACTTTCCATTTTCTGACTAACTCATGTTAACATGTCTTTGCTTTAATAAATATATTTTTTTGAAGAAGGTGGCTTTTTGAGGAAAAATAAGTGGGTGACTTTAAGTATCTAAGTGGACTATAGAGACTGCAACAAATGTTTAAAAGTACTGGAAGACAAAATGTGAATGGTGCACAAGTCAGTAATGAAACAAGTGAATAAAAGCAGGAAGCATAGAGCATAGTTATTTGGAAGAGAGCTTAATGATTCAGTGCTGCTTAAATGCAGAAACTGAATAGTGTTAAATTAAGGCTGTAGGAAAAGGTGAGAAGTAGGAGTAAAGTTTTATGGTCTGAATCAGTTTGATGGAAAGTTTAATGTGCAGAGACAAAAATGAAATTCCTCACAGGAAAAATCCCAAAGGACTCCTTGGCTACTGTTGTGACTTGTGGTGGAGGTACCATCACAGTAGGGACAACATTACTTACAGCTGTGCTAGTGAGCTGAATGTCACTACTGTAATGGACAGTGTATGAAAGAATATTTACATCATTAAAATTAATCTTGAAAGTGAATTAGTTTACCAAAAAATCCCAGAAGAAAAGGATAATTTTGGCTTGTGTGTCACAAACACTTCATTTCAGTCAGGTAGAATTTGGGGTTAAATCAGGGGTGGGTAAACTTTGGCCCGCGGGCCACGTCCAGCCCACAGACCCTTCCTGACCGGCCCCTGAGCTCCCAGCAGGGGAGGCTGATCTGGCCCCTCCCCTGCTGTCGCCCCTCCCCAGCGTGCCGTGCCGCCAGTGCTCTGGCCGACAGCTATGGCCAGGCAACACTTCAGCTCCTGCTGCTTTGAGTGGCGTGGTAAGGGGGCGGGGCTGCGAGCTGCGAGGCAGCGTGTCTCGCTCTGGCTGGCCTGAGCAGCATGGTAAGAGGGTCAGGGCTGGTCCGGGGCCTTGGATAAGAGGCAGGGAGTCTCAGAGGTGAGTGAGGAGGCAGGGGTGTGGATAGGTGTCGGGGCAGTCAGAGGACGGGGAGCAGGGGGACTTGGATAGGAGGTGGGGTTTTGGAGGGGCAGTTAGGGTGGGGTCTCAGGAGGGGGTGGTCAGGGGACAAGGAGCAGGGGGGCTTAGATGGGGAGTGCAGTCCCAGAGGGTGGTTGGGGATGGGGGTGTATCTCAGGAGGGGGTGGTCATGGGACAGGGAGCAGATGGTTGGATAGGGGGTGGGATCCCCGGAGTGGGTTAGGGTGGGGGGTCCCAGAGGGGGCGGTCAGGGGACAAGGTGCAGGGGAAGATGGATGGGTTAAGGGTTCTGAGGGGAGTGGAAAGTGGGAGGAGGTCAGATAGGAGGCATGGCCAGGCTTCCCTACCCTACCTGGCCCTCCATACAATTTTTAACCTCAGTGTGGTTCTCGGGCCAAAAAGTTTGCCCACACCTGAGTTAAATGAAAAAAGACAATTTTTAAGAAAACCTGCAAATGAGAGGTTGAAACAGTATGGTAAGACACCCACAGTAAACTTTCATTTGCAAGAAATATATATGCAGTGTTCGAGAGAGATTTTAGGCTATTGCAAAATCAGATGATGGACACTAATTGAGGAGCATAACTTTAAACAAATCTCAGTCTTTATTTTGTTTTTGTTAAGTGTGTAAACAGTTGCATGAGACTAAGGTCAAGTACACAATTTCCCATCACTTCGATGTTGATGTCCTTTCATATGTGACACTTGTACATTTAATATTGAGAGAACAAAATACACAAATAATTCATTTCAACCAAGTTTCATTTTCAGCCAGTTGTCTAATTGTCTCTTGGATAATTTAGTCCAATAAAAATGTATTTTAAAAGGTGGTTATTAATTTTGCAGCTTAAAGTCATGAAATTTCAAGATGAGTTGGAGTCTGGAAAAAGACCCAAGAAACCAGGCCAGAGTTTTCAGGAGCAGGTTGAACACTATAGAGACAAGCTTCTTCAGCGGGTAAGAAATGTTCTTTTTACATTCAATACTGATTCTAGATTTCAGAGGTAGTATTGCACTAAAGTAATGTATTAACAAATGCATTTATTTGACATTCACCTATATTAAATTAAGTGTTTCAATCCAAGTGCTTTCTCCAGAATGAATATATTTTGACAAGTAAAAAGGTATATTTCGTATTTCTCAATTCATCACAATTTGGTTCCTTGCCATCAAAATGTCTTGAGAAGAAAACACTCAACAGTTAAAACTCTAATAGAATTTCCCCAAAACTTAATTTGGTGAAAAAACTATGCATAGAAAAATAGTGCTGCCAAAAATAGCTTGTAGCGAGTCAGTCAAGAAGTTTGAGAGGGTCACTTATGGAGCTTATTGAGTATATAAAACAAGGTAGACTGGCTTGAGTGGAAATAAATCTTCAGTTTACACTTAACGGTGTTTTCCAGGTATTTGACTGTTCTGTTGGTAAGTTGATAAAAACTTCATTTTGTCAAATGCTTCCAAGTAGTGAGAGAGTGAGTGGCATTCAGGGGACACATTACTCGAAACTCTAGTTTCCCTACACCTTAGTTTGTTGTAGCTAGCTCCAGCTTGGTGCTTACACCCCAGAATGAATCATTCTGCAACATTACTGCTACCGTTAGTCCTCTGTGGCCTCCAGAACCAGATCAGAGGAGCTCTGAAAGTGGGATGTTATAGGATTTTTAAAATAATATAATAATTGAACTTCTCGAAACCATGGCATGTAAATGAGAAACACTTTTAACCTGAGCTTCAGTGGTCTGACTCCACAGTCTGAGTTCTAGTAATGGTGGTTGTCAGGCTTGTCTGGAGTGACTCACGAGCATAAGTACCAACTTCAGGGTAGACTGTGAGGAAGCAGTGCACAGACCCCGAATAGGTGGCAAGTTCTATACTTAGAGTTGATACTTGATTGAAGTGCTGTAACAGCCTTAACATGGAGTCACAGATGGTCCCCTTGGTTACTCAGTCTTATCTTGCCACTGAGGCAAGATTGCCTTTGTGATAGATGGTCCCTTGCACCAAAAATCACAGGAATATTCAGTTTACTCCCAATTCCAAAGGACCAATCACTTACCCCAGGTCCGCTGCACCCTAGATCTCTCACCAAAGACACTTATAGCCAATCCTATTTATAAACTGACCAAAGATTTATGAACTATGAAAAGTAAAGAGAGTTATTTACAAAGTTAATGCAGGTAAATACACACACAAGTTAGTCGTAGGTTCAAAAAGTAATAGAAGCTGCTGTAAGATGCAACCTCTGTTGGCATGTCTACACCGCCAGTAGACACCTGCAGCTTGTGTGTGTCAGCAGGCTCAGGCTGCAGGGCTGTTTGATTGCATACTTCTGGGCTCAGCTTCAAGCCTGGGCTCTAAGACCATGTGAGCTGGGAGGGTCTCAGAGCTTGGGCTTCAGCCCTAGTCCAGAAATCTGCACAGCAATGAAACATCCCTGCAGCCTAAGCCCTGCGAGACAGAGTCAGCTGGCATGGGCTAGCTCAAGTGTCTAGTTGCTGTGTAGACATACTCACTGTGTCCTTTAGGACTAACCCAGGCGAAGCCCTGTGGAACTCTTGCTTATGCTTGCAAATCTTCTCACTTCAGATTTCAAGCAGCATAGAGTTACTGTTCCTTTTTTGAGGGTTTTTTTTCCCCCTTTTCCCTGAGTTCAAGCTGATGGGATGAGTCCACCTGCACATCTCCTCTTCTTTGGTGTGTGTGTGTGTGTGTGTGTGTGTGTGCGCGTGTGTGTGCGGGGGGAGAAGGAATCAGCAAAGTCTTTGTTCTTTGATGTTTCACAATGGCTCATTTGGTTTCAGTGGGCCTTCTTGGTGGGCAGGGCTTAACACCTCCTGTAAGAAACTAGCATTTTTAAATTAAGTAATACTCCTTTCCTGTTTGATGACTTACACAATTACAGAGGTTTACAATTCAGAAAACATAAGGCACAGATATTCTAAGTAAGACTAATACATGCGGCATCCTACAAGCATTCCATAAAGACTAAACACATTATTATAAATTTAATACTATTTTAAAAGTACTAATATACAGGTGAACCAGACTGGTTTTCAGCTATGCTTTTTCGGTGTTCAGTGGGGCCGTGGGGCCTTGGTGTGAGCTGACACCTGGTCTGCCAGCATCACCCATGGTATTATAGAATTATTGCTTCTGGCATGTCACAGCAATCTTGGAACTACCCATACAATTTTTATTGGAAGCTAAACATAAATGTAGTAATTTGTGTTGAGTGCTTCTCTGACTATTTTTTTTCCTTTGGGGCATTCAGCACACAAATGTAAGGGCAACTCACTTAAAAATAGATCTGCAGGTCACCTTTAGGAAAGAGACCTGTCAAAGTCCAGAATGGTGATCCTATGGAGGAAATGTACACATCTGGAGAATGACGGTAGCTATTAGTGCTTATTGGTTTCAAACACAAACTTCTGTTTTAAATGTAGTTGACATTTAAAGAGTCTTTTTTACTATAATTGGCGAGAGAAATGGTGTTTATCTGGAGTAGCAAGGGTGATATATGTAGTAAAATGGAGTCCTTTTTAAAATAAATAATCACAATCAAGATCACACACAGCATCCGACAAGGTTTTCTGCAATGGCTTGATCTTGGTTGGCGTTCATTTTAGCAGTTTGTAAACATAGATTTCTATGTCATTAACTGGCTTTGTTCTTTTTAAAATTTTAATTACATAATTAATTTTTTTACATTTTATTTATATATTTATAATCAGTATTAAATATGGCAATTATAACATTCTTTACAACACTGGCATCAGAAGAGTGCAATTTTTCTCTATTTGGTGAATAGTTCTTTTCTTTGGGTTTGCTGCAAAATAAACCTAGCAGTTCTGCAAAAGAGTGGTGCGTAAATGGCTGATTTGCAGTTAGTTCATTAAGCTTTGAGATGGTTGCCCTTTTCTGCCTATTTAATATACAGTAAATAAGCATTTCTAGGGTAAAGTTGCCTCATAGTACGGCAGTCAGTTTGAGAAAATAGCAATGTTCAGCTATTTAACAGCTTCATTGTTGCTAAATGTTCCTCGTCTGTCCAGCTGAAACTAGTTGCTGTACTACCAAATGTGCCAGGTAGTCCATTAATAATGCATTGACTTCAATGAGTGTGTAATTGTACTACAGCAGATGTAGTGGGTTAGCAATGTAAGGTTAATGCTTTAACTGTAACTATTTCATATTTAAAAGATGCAACATTAGAAATAATATAGTTGTCCTGGGATTTACTGTAATGTAGAACATAATCTTTCTGAGATATCTAAGCATTTGTATTATAATGGTATCTCAAAAGTCAGTCCATTTTAATTCCTGGGCTGCTTTATTAGCATCTACAATTATGGTGTTGCCAGGCAGCACTTAGTGTTATCTCAGCATCTGGAATGCTTTATCCTCCTTTCATGATATAATGTCTAGTAGAATTTTCCTAACTACTGAGGGAGTTTTGAAATAACAAAAATATAGATATGATGTTGAAGCCCATATTTTATCTTGTTTCAGTATCTATGCTCAAACTCACTAATTGTATAGTCCTGTCTCCTGTAATCCAGGGGTGGGAGATGAGATCCAGCTGACAAAATTAAACTAAACATGTTTAGCCATCAACCTGTATTGTCTCCTTTTTAATTTTATTGTTAGTGCATGTGACACAGTTAAGGGGGAGGAGTGGGGACTGGTACAGTATTTTGATTTCATTTTTCTATAACATTGGATAAACAGTCACAGGGTAGTCTATGGTTTCATTCTCAAGACAGGGACCAGAATGTATATATTTAAGTAGTTAGAGGTACCCTCTTATTCCTAAAAATGGAAATTTAGAAAATTTAGGTGTTAAGTTTCAGAAAATTTAAATATCTTATCAGTAAAAGTAAACGTAAGATTTGTGGGTTGGTGTAACTATTTTCTCCTGTTCTTCAGAGTCATTCCCTCTTAACTTGTAACCCAGTGGTGAATACACTGGATACCCTTTTTCTGTATCATAGAACAAATCTTACCTAATCTGAATTCTCAGTTGTTTTTAATAACTCAGGAAAAAGAAAAGGAGCTGGAAAGAGAACGAGAGAGAGATAAGAAAGACAAGGAAAAATCTGAATCCAGATCCAAAGACAAGAAGGAAAAAGAAGAATGTACACCAACAAGAAAAGAGAGGTGCAGCTTTTGTTCTGTCCCAGGGCACATAGAAACCATTTGTTTCATAGCTTTGTAGATAATATTAGACTTTAAATTAAATTGTATTTGTAGTTCTTGTCATAATAAAGGAATTCAGCTATTTTAAATGTAATCTAATTGTAGGACAGTAAAACACTGAATTCTGAGTTTAACAGATCTTGTATTCTAATCTGCCCAAACCACTTCTCAAGTAACTTTCAGAACCTTTTGTTTCAGTCAATGCATCTGGAAAAGCGAGTAAAAATAGGACCTCTATGAAAACCATGCACTGTGTTTAGCTGTGATTTTAGAAATAACTTTTTTTGGTCTGAAAACTGGACCTAAAGCTAAATTACTTAGGAAAAATAAATTGCTCCAGTCTAAATATTCTTCACCTCACTACAAAAGTATCAAGAGTTTAAATTATACAATTGGTTTTAGTCTGCATGCTGGTCCCCTACTAGTGTATGTTTTTAGCAGGAGTCTTGGCATTACCTCAATAAGCATAGCTGCATTATTTGTAACTTGCGTTGCTTTTTCAAGAACTTGGAGCAATATTGTATTCAATTGCAACTTTTCACTAATCCATAAACAGGGATCAGTCATAGGTCGTAGTTTGTGAACCAGATAAAAAGTCTGATCAAGCACTGAACTTTTTGGAAGCTGTGACTTTAAAAAAAGTCAGCACTACACCATTTTTAAGGAATGAATGAATGAAATTGCCTATTAAATTGACAAAAAATCTATACAAAAGGTGAGGATTCCTTCGTATAGGGGTGTGTGTATATATGTGCATAAATTTATTTTTTTGGGTTCTTTTACAAAGGAAAAGACGACACAGTACATCACCCAGTCCATCTCGCAGCAGTGGCAGTAGACGAGCAAAATCCCCATCACCAAAATCGGAGCGTTCAGAGCGATCTGAAAGATCCCACAAAGAGAGCTCACGCTCCAGGTCATCTCACAAAGATTCTCCTAGAGATGTCAGTAAAAAAGCCAAAAGGTAAGCTAGGCATCTCTTGTGAAAAGCTACCCTAAATTATCCAAGGCAGCAGTACCAATGTGAATATGATTCAGAGGTGGGCAAACTATGGCCCACAGGACCATCCTGCCCGGTCCCTGAGCTTCTGGCCAGGGAGGCTAGCTCCCAGCTCCTGTCCTTGCGTCCCTCTCCCCTGCAGCCTCAGCGCCCTGTGTCACCAGCGCTCTGGTCTGCCCGCCGCTCCTGCCGGGCAGCGTTGCAGTGGCATGGCTGGCTCCAGTATGGGGAGGGAGCTATGAGCTTTTGCTGCTCTGAGCAGCATGGTAAGGGGATGGGGAGTTGCGTGCGTGTGTGTGTGTGTGTCCTGGGGGGAAGTTAGGGGACAGGGAGCAGTTGGATGGGATGAAGGTTAGGGGGGAGGGTAGTTAAAGGAGTGGGGCGCAGGGGAGAGTGGATGGGGGCAAGTCCCTGCAAGTGGTTAGGGGCGTGGGTGTGGATAGGGGTTGGGGCAGTCAGGGGACAGAGAGCAGGGGGGTTGGATAGGGGACAGGGTCCCTGGAGGGGGCGGTCAGGGGACAAGGAGCAGGGGAGGGGTTGTATGGGTCAGAGGTTCTGAGAGGGGCGGTCAGGGGGCAGCAACTGGGAAGGGGTCGGATGGAGGCAGGGGCCAGGCTGTTTGGGGAGGCATAACCTTCCCTATATGGCCCTCCATACAGTTTCACAACCCTGATGTGGCCCTTGGGCCAAAAAGTTTGCCCACCCCTGGCTTAATGCCAAACTACAATAGTAGTTCCTCAGTTCTGGGATTGACAACAGAGCCTCCTTTGCACACACCACCACAGTATTAACAATTATTCATTATCTTTCATATCATATTTGATAAATGCAACTTAAGCAAAGATTCTCACTGGTGAGAGCCCTGGTGTAGGCACAAGTTTTTGGTGGTTTATGGAAGACATTTTAGCAGTGAAGTAAATCAGTGTTGTCTACACTAAGGCTTCCAATGTTGGCGAATTACTTCTTAAATTCCCTACTCTAGTTATCATGTAATAGTATCCCACTGTTGCTATCACCAAAATACTGGTCTTTGGGTTATGCTATGCATGATATCAGATATATTTCTCTTAGTTTGTGTGGTTGGTTTGTTTTGTGTGGTTATTCTGTTTTCATTCCAAAACTCGATTGCTTTTAAAGACTAGATTGCTATACTCTTGCATTTTGTTGTAGTCATGTTATTGAAGTTTCAGCTTCTACTATTAGTGACTCAGCAGAAAAGAAAAAAAATTGTTGTGGTGCATAATATTTGTGATGTTTCTTCTTCAAGGAAAAGTATGTAAGCACCTTCTTGTAGAGAAAGTTAGCAATTAAACCAGAAAGTTGTTTTGGGATAATTACATCTTTCTACAGAGTTCATACAGTGGTCATATAGCCTGATGAGGCATGAAATAAATTTAGATTAGATGAGATTAATTCTGTGCATTGAGTGGACAATGCAGTAGGTTTATTCATTATCCATTTGTTTGTAGACTCCTGAGTTCATTCACAAACCATGAACATGTTTGGTTAGAATGCTAGATATTTTCCAGCACAACATGATTTAACATAATTGCATGAAATAGAAATGAGCAATGTTGGAATAAGTTGGTGTTAACTCAAAGGCTCAGGTGCATTTGCAGAATCATGTAGGAAAGCTTGTCCATTATTTGCCAGTTTTACGTGATGCTGATTGGTGCTGTTTTTCTCATACTTTTTGAGCACTGAAACAGAGTCAGTGCACATGCCATGAGGGGAGAAGTTGTACATGCAACTGATGTGCCTAGCTAACAAGTCAGTAATTTCTGTTTACAAATGACAAGTACAGTAGAACCCCCTTTATCTGAGCCTCCATTATCCGTCTCTCCATATTAATCACAAGTGCACCCAGGAATATGGGAAATTGATGCTTCAGCCCTGGGTAGTGGGGCTGGGGCTGTCAGCCCGAGCTCTGCGTGATGGGGCTGAAGCATTTAACTTAGCTGGATCCAGTGTAGTGTGGGGCCCTAGGCAATTGCAACAAAAAGGTTGAGAAACACTGTTGTAGACAGTCCCCATCATGTTCAGGGTTAAAGAGTAAAGAGAGTAAAAATGATCTATACCTGTACAACTTGTTAAAACCTCATGTTGGTTTTCTTGTTAAGAAACAAAACATTGTTTGCAAGAACTAGGAGTTTGTATATTCTGGTAAGTAGATACAAAAGGGGGCATGTTTTAATGCTTCTCTGGGAGGAATCAGCTAATTTAAAAGCAGCTCCACATCTTAAAATGATTGCCTGTTTTCCTCATTATCTGAATTTTTGATTATCCAATCTGGCCACGGCCCCAGTTAGATCGGCTAAACGGAGTTCCCCCTGTATTTTATTCTAAAGTAGATCAGAGGGAAGGGCCATATAGCTGCAGGGAAAAAAGCAAAGGAATTATCTATCAATATGTAATCAAACGTTATTTTTCAGGTCACCATCTGGCTCAAGAACACCCAAAAGATCAAGACGGTCACGATCCAGGTCCCCTAAAAAGTCAGGGAAAAAATCCAGGTCGCAATCCCGTTCTCCACACAGATCTCACAAGAAGTCAAAGAAAAGCAAACACTGACAAAATGTTCATATTTTTTATGATGCTGTCACTTACTGGAAATGCGGTTTTGTTTTTGTGCCTGAACAGTCTGTTTAAAAAACAAAAAAAATCAAACAAAAAAGCATTCCTGAATTTTTTGTGAATGCATGTGTATACTCATGAGTAACTGCATCCGTAGACCTGTCATTGTTTTATATTGTACAAAATACCTTCATTGTGACTATTTCCCCAAATGAAACATTTTTGTGTTTAGAGATTTCATCAGAAATGTGTGTATCTGATCTGCTGGCGGTAGTGATATTTTTGTTTTAGAATGTTGTGATATAGCAAAAATAACAGAAATGTTTTCCCCTTTTTGTAGCTTTGACGATTTGAATTAGATTTCAAATAAAATCTGAACAGAAATTTGAAACGTCGTTTTCTTGCCCACTTTTGACACAGATCTTTAAAGGCATTCATAGTTTGTTTGGAAGTACTGTGTATTTCAGACATACTATGCTGTTTAAAAGCTTACCTTAGTGGAATATACATCAGCAGCTGTGGTCCTTTTTTGTTAGTTTGAATATCAAAATAAAAGCACCTTTGAGTCCAGCTGATGGGTGTATTTTGCCATTGTGATGCTTAATATAGGAGCATTCCACCAGTTTGGTGCCTGCAGTTGGGCATCCTTATAAGTTCTGATGTACTAGAGATGTTACCAGTTCTGGTGGTATTTCTCTATTTTAAGTATGGGGAATATCTCTGAAATCAAACTGAATTTTAAGTGTAGGGTAATATGTGCAATGATACATCTTTAAGCCACACTAGTGGCATGCCTTGGGAACAATGAAAGGAAAAAAAGGCCAACGGCTGAATGATTTTCCTCAAGAAATATAGTTACAATGATTGCGACATATAGTACATGATTTGTTTTTCTAAAGTGGATTTTTATTCCAAAAGCAGAGCTTTTACATTACATGTTTTTTATTGAATATATTTCCCAATTGTGAAAACTGTTCAAAATAGATTAGAAGAAATTAAATTTTTATTAACTTGTTTTTTTATTTAATCATATGTTTGAACCAAACAACTGTAACTTTCTTCATTTTAGATTTTTGCCTCCTTTATTCTGCTCTTTAGGCCTTGATGTAACTTTAAATCTCTTCAGCTTGGTCTGCAACACTTAACTTTCTTTTTTTACGGAAGAAAAAAAATCAGGAGGGTTCAGTGTTAATACTTGAAAGTGTGGGTGGATTGTAATAAAAGTTTAAAATAAAAACGGGACCTGGCCTCCTGTGAACTGTTTCTAAAAGCCAAAGCTGTGCTCATTGCATCCATGGAGTGCTAGATGACCTATTATTATGCTGGCATACTTGTGGCTTTTAAAGTCTGAACTTTAAACAAGGGGGAAAATTGTATACTACTTGTATGTCTCTAGTCCAGGCCCGCACAACTCGGAAAGCAGCAAGGGCCGTATTACTAGAAAAAAAACCCAGCTGCAGGCCGAAAAGTCCTGCCCTTGCCCCACCCCCATCCGCTTTCCCCCACCCCACCGCTTGGCTTGCCCCACCTCTATATCCCCCATGGGCCGCACACTGTGCCCGTGCGGGCCGCATGTGGCCCCCGGGCCGCATATTGTACAGGCCTGCTCTAGTCAGTTTAAGATGCTGAAGACAGTTGCAAATATCTTTATTAAAACCTTTATTTTTGGCCCTTAATCTTTCCTCCTCCTTCCCAGTAGAGTTTTTGAGTTAGTGATAATTAAACTAATGTAAATGTGGTTGTTAGAGGTAAAGCATTATTGAAGCTTGTCCTGACAGCCTAGGAACTGAAGAAGACATTCTAATCTAGACTCTTAAATATAAAGAGAATATGTGTGCTATAAAGACTTTCTTGGCATGAGTTTTCAGTGGATGCATTACTCACAAGAAGTGAATACACAGTCACGTATCATTTTCTGTAAAATGGAGTAAACAATTTTAGAAATGTTTGAGTTCATTTTTAAAATATTTTTCTTATCCCTTTGCCTATAAAATCAAGAATTGAATTCTATTCTATTCTTCGATACTTTGATTTCAAAATATATAGGGCCAGAAGCAAATATGACACATTAGTTGAAGAGGATAGTCCTAGTTCTTCAGTGAGAGAGCACACCTATTTCAGGTCAAATTAAAAAAAAACAAAAAACAAAAAAGTAGCAGAGTGCACTTGATTCTGATATAGGTTCAAGATAAATGCAGTTTATCACATGAACATCATACCGACATCTACAGTAGGAAATGTGGATGTTATGTTTTGGGGAGGGAGGAATGTTATTGTTATTAAAAAATGAAAAACCATGTGTAAAGCCTACTATACAAGAGTTGGGAATTCAAAACTATTATAAAGTTACATCAGTTATTAGGCAGGTTCCAAGTCAAGCAGCTATAGACCTATAACAACCTGGCTAACAGCACTACTGTATTTTATAACAGCTTTTATCAGCACATTTAATCCATACATATGTTGTATTGCCATTTCCTTCTATTTTGTTTTATTTGCTCATTTTTCTGACTTTGGAAAAGCTGTTTAATAATGCACCTTCAAGAGCTGTTAAGAATCTGTAAACTTAATACCCATTCCTATTTTATTGTTGAAAAGGATGCCTTTTGATACCATTTGTTCCAATGCCTCCTTTGTTCATAATTTTGTTTATAGCTTGCCTTGTCTGGCATAGTGGTGGTTTAAAAAAAAATAAATCTTCACACAGGAAATGTTTAACAAAAGACTTAACTAATATTGGAGATGCAAATTAAACTTAATATTGGAGATGCAAATTAAACTAAATAGAATAAAAATTTCTCCACATTGTCTAACTCTTGGCAGAATGACTAGCTATAGCTTTCATTTGAAATTGCAAGAAGTGCATTTTCTGATTATATAAAGGAGAAATCTGTGTTTCAGGTCTGGTATTGACAGAACCAGGGCCAGGTGATCCCCACAATAACTGAGGAAAAAGGGGAATCACAGCCAATGAAATATGCTTCACCTCTCCCTAGCCTTGGACTTACAGAAGCCCTTATGGACAGTTATTGCATGACTGGAGGATCTATGAGTTATTGGGTCCTGCTGCAGTCAGGCATAAGGAATTTTACTACACTGCTTATCTTACAGCAGGGATGCCGTGCAGATGTGGATGGAGGAATTGCTGGTGATGGGGATTTGGGAAATGACAGAGAGGTTGGTCCTCATTCAAGTTGCTCTGTGTTTTGCAGAGTTGGGTTTTTCAGTGATCATCTAATTATATGGCAATTGAGTATAACAACCCCCTGTCTTTCCATGTGGTTTCAAACCCTCCCCATCTGAGAAAATATAATTAGAGAATATGGAGTCTCTGATTCTCCTATAGATTATTCTCTGGCAGGTGCATATATAAGCCTTAATGATGTGGTTTATACAAAAGTAAGGAAATTGAGTTTAACCTGCCATAGCATGTACAATAGAGTCCCATTCTGGCTGCATAGTGTCCCTGAAGCCTAAAATGCTAGGCGATGATCTTATCTTAATGCTTCCTTAAACATTAGACTTTAATGTAAGCAGTGTGTGATTTAATCATCCTTTAATCTGGCATGCACATATTTAAATTGGTGACGTGCTTTCCCAGTTGTATGCTAAACTCAACATTATATGCCCTGATAGGCATTGCTGAAGAAAAGTCTCTAGATATAGAGCTGATGAAATTCTGAGTAGCTGCAAATTTATTCCTCTTTGTTTATTAACCAGTCCTGACTTCTCTGAATGTATTTGTGCTAGCCAGAGTACAGGATTTCTGAAACTTTCCATGTGTGGACCACATTAATGGGGAGAGTCTCTTGTGACTATAAAGTTTGCTTCTGTGGAAAATCCATATTAGGCAAGTTCTGGTATAGTATTTTAACAGGTGGAAAGGCAGAGTTAGCATCTTATGGCACTCCGGTTCTCTGCAGACCTTCAGTATGTGCTTGTCAGACTACAGTTTGAAACCAGCCAGTTAATACAATTTCAGCCTAAGTCTTGGTCTTAAACTGTTCAGTTTGGCCAAATTCACAAGGGGGATTTGGGGTGAGTTGCAGTGGCTAATTTCTAGGTTCTCAGCCTCTAAGTAGAATTCATAGCCTTGAGTTAGGCACCTAAAAAAAATGATTCACAGAAACTATTAAGTTGAGCAGGGAGCCATCTAAGCTAGCCAGTAAGAAATGTCAGAGAGAGCCCCACACCACAGAAGGAGTTGGACACCTAAGTCCTAGCTGGAGACAGGTGTCTCCCTCTAATCAGGATTCACAGCTTTGAGCCTAGAGTTAAGCACGTAAGCCAAGTCAGTCTTTTCTCAAGGAAAATTGTTCTAGTGGCCCTGCTTACTCAATAGCCCAGTGGTTAGAGTGCTCATCCAGGCTGGGTTCAAAACCCTACTCTACCTAGTTTGGAGCAGGGTCTCAACCTCACAATACCACTATTTTTAGTGATTTTTGTAATGATATATAATTAGTATCCTTAATATAGTTTGACACAATCATTTGTGCACCTTTGGGGGATTTGCAACTTCTTTCACAGACACCCTGTGTCCATGTGGAATATTTATCTACTAATGACCGCCCTGCCCCCATACCATAAACTCACCACTTCTTTTGCAAATATGTTCACAAATCACCTTTTGTATTAATCCAGCAGCGTAACACAAGAGGGCTCTCTCAGGTCCTGGTTCCCTGCATTTTCTGTTGTGGTGGTGTTTCTGGATTTATGAATCTTCCTCTGTGCTATTTCAGCGTTTTGGAGTTGTATTCAATTTTTTTGTTCACCTATCTTGCATTGACCTAGTTTCATTTTGTACAGACAATCCCTGCAGGGTTGCATTGATACTGTCTTGTCCCGGTTATTACATTTGATTTAAAAAACAAAACAAAAAAACTCTTCTACCCAAAACAGTAACTTGACATTAATAGATAGTGCTTAGCATGAGTAGCTTTCTTTCAAACATCTAAATACTGAAAAATCTTGGCTTTTGGGGAAACATTTTTCCAAAGTGCTTTCAGGATTTAATTCCTCCAATATTTTTATTACTTTTGTCTTTTCTAAGATTAGAGGGGGAGGAAGGAAGAGAACACAAGTTTTTAATTCATGGGTTAACACGAATACCACAGTGGTTAAATCTAATAAGACCTACAAAATGGGATGACTTTCAAACTTTGGTTAGCTTTATTTAATAAATTTTTGACCCAGATTTTAAAAAGTTAAATCCACATCTAAAAAAACCCCAGCATTTAAAATAAGTATGTATGTTTGAAACAGCCAAGCTATGGTGCACCTGAATTGAAAGTTTATAGCAGGGAAAGCCCAACTCAATCTCCTTGAAGTAGAAGCACTGTATTACTAATGGGTCAGCTAGTGTTTTAAGCGAGTCGCTGCACACTAAGAAGAAAATGTATTTCCAAAATATTAATGTGAGGAAAACCTGTTTTTTTCCATTCATTCAGCTCTTTCTAAACACCCCAGATAAAACCGATGGGAGTTTTGAGTATGCAAGGAATGCAGGATCTAGCCTGAAATGTCTAATCCATTCTGGATAACGAGTTAATTCTTTACAACTTTTTGTATTTCTCTGTCCACCATACACAGAAACTTTGGAAAATATTTACACCAGCTGGAGACTGGCTACAATCTGAGTCAGTCACCTTATTTTGTGGACACATTTAGGTCCCAGTCTTGCAACTGGTGTCACATAATTGGACTGCTGTGCTTATGTGTTGTCACGTGCAGGATCAGGTCCATAGTCTCTATTTTACTAACCATTGCTGTGGTTCTACACTGAATCTCAGTATAAATGGTCATCCTCTCTATAGCTGTATTCTTAGTTCACGATTAATAAACTAAAATTATTTGATCTCCACATGTTTCTGTCTGTGCATTTATGCTAAGCATTAATGTGTTTTATTCTCAGTTTGCTTATATCTGCTTCCCAGAGGGCTTGTCTTCACTAGCGCAGGGAGAGATCTATCTTATGGCGATTGATTTATCGCATCTCATCAAGATGCGATAAATCGATAGCCAGCAGCGCCCCCGTCGACTCCGTAACTCCAGCTCGCCAAAAGGTGCAAGCTGGAGTCGACGGGGGAGTGCGCTGCCGCCGTGAGGACGGCAGGTAAGTCGGCTGTAGATATGCTGATTTCAGCTACGTTATTAATATAGCTGAAATTAGTGTATCTACAGTCAATCCCCCACCCTAGTGAGGACCAGCCCAGAATCTCAGTCTTGGCATGTGTTAGTATGAAAGTCCAGTAAGACAAGCAAACTGCTTACAATCGAGGCTAACGATGCCTGAATTGGACAAGATGAGAATTCACTGTCACTCTTTTTTAAGCTGTTGTTTAATACTTATATTATGGGAATTCCTCATTAAGTGAACTTTCATTTCAAATGTCATTGGGTTTATTATGGAGTTATGAAATTGAGCTAATTTCCAGAGCTACCTTCCCAAACAAGGCTCAGTTTCCTATACTTAATAGCGTCCAGCTATTTCAAATAAGTTTTTTGAGCAGTTGTAATTCCCCTTTGTTTTTGCTAATGGATGAGTTATATTCTATAGTTTAGAGTTAATTCATACTGTTCTATAGATTATTTCCACTTTAAATGAGCCAATTTCATTTTAGTGCTACAACTAAAATGCTGATGGATTTCATCCTCATGCCGTAGGATCCCAGAAGTCTTCCTATCTCAAGCAAATGCATATTTTTTTACCTGTTTCAATCACAACACCGTCTTCACGATAAGCCTCTTATATTAATAACATCTCTCTAAGGGCTAGTCTTGTGTCGGGATGTTTTGCTGTTTCACTCTATGTAGTAAGCTGAAAAATTTTGCAATCACTTCAAGAGGAAATTATAGTTTCACATTAGCACTTTTTGCCTCATTTGTTTTAGGATTTTTGCATTTAGCGTAGAAAATTTTCCAAATTACATTATGAGAATAAAATTGTCAGTTTGTCAGTGTTCAGTTAAGTAACATTTTTATTTTTAGCCTTTTATTTTTGATGGCAATAACTTACATATATTTATATTATGCTAAATACATTTTATTGTCCTTGCTAACATTTCCGTGGGTTGACTCTGGTTCTACATGTTCCTCTGTCATTTAACTGTCTGAGATTATATCAATTCTGAAGCACTTAAAGGAGAAGAAAGTGATCAGGAACAATCAGCATGGATTCACCAAGGGTAAGTCATGCCTGACTAACCTAATTGCCTTCTATGACGAGATAACTGGCTCTGAAGCTCATGGAAAAGCAGTGGACGTGTTATTCCTTGACTTTAGCAAAGCTTTTGATATGGTCTCCCACAGTATTCTTGCCAGCAAGTTAAAGACATAGGGGCTGGATGAATGGACTATAAGGTGGATGGAAAGCTGGTTAGATTGTCGGGCTCAACGGGTAGTGATCTATGGCTCCATGTCTAGTTGGCAGCCGGTATCAAGTGGAGTGTCCCAAGAGTTGGTTCTGGGGCTGGTTTTGTTCAATATCTTCACTAATGATCTGGAGGATAGTGTGGACTGTACCCTCAGCATGTTTGCAGATGACACTAAACTGGGAGGAGTGGTAGATATGCTGGAGGGTAGGGACAGGATACAGAGGGACCTAAACAGAGGATTGGGCCAAAAGAAATCTGATGAGGTTCAACAAGGACAAGAGAAGAGTCCTGCACTTAGGACAGAAGAATCCCATGCACTGCTACAGACTAGGGACCGAATGGCTAGGCTGCAGTCCTGCAAGAAAGGACCTAGGGATTACAGTGGACCAGAAGCTGGGTATGAGTCAACAATGTGTCCTTGTTGCCAAGAAGGCTAATGGCATTTTGAGTTGTATAAGCAGGGGCATTTCCAGCAGATCAAGGGAGATGATCATTCCCCTCTATTCGGCATTGGTGAGGTCTCATGTGGAGTCCTGTGTCCAGTTTTGGGCCCCACACTACAAGAAGGATGTGAAAAAATTGGAGAGAGTCCAGCAGAGGGCAACAAAAATGATTAGGGGGCTGGAACACATGACTTACGAGGAGAGGCTGAGGGAACTGGGATTGTTTAGTCTGCATAAGAGAAGAATGAGGGGGGATTTGATAGCTACTTTCAACTACCTGAAAGGAGGTTCCAAAGAGGATGGATCTAAACTGTTCTCAGTGGTAGCAGATGACAGAACAAGGAGTAATGGCCTCAAGTTGGAGAAGGGGAGGTTTAGGTTGGATATTAGGAAAAACGTTTTCATTAGGAGGGTGGTAAAGCACTGGAATGGGTTACTTTGGAAGGTGGTGGAATCTCCTTCCTTAAAGGTTTTTAAGGTCAGGCTTGACAAAGCCCTAGCTGGTATGATTTAATTGGGGATTAGTCCTGCTTTAAGCAGGGGGTTGGACTAAATGACCTCCTGAGGTCCATTCCAACTCTAATATTCCATGATTCTATGATTTCTATTGCTCTTCCCCCACTTTTCCCACTGATGTTCTTTGTTTCTCAGAAACCCATCAATAAGGCATAGTGTTGTCACCTTTACCTGTCTTGGTCAAATAATACCTCCCACCTCTACCTACTGCTTAGATATCAAGGCAGTAGGTAGTTTTTAAATACCTGTGGCAGTTGTGGAAGATTATTTTGCTCTTCCTTGAGATTGAGAAACTGGTCATAGCTATTACTCAATATAGATTCTGGGTTGTGCTCCACAAGATTAGTCTGTTATGGGCCTGACCTCAAGCATGTCTGGAACCCGACACCAGTGCTGGGCTGCTGACAAAGTAAGAGCCACTGGCCAACAGAGCTCAGAATGCATTTGGAGATTGTCAGGAGGGATAACACTTTTTTCAGTAGATCTGTATAATTCAATAGCTCTAAAATATTTTCCCACTGAATTTCTTAACAGGCACCCTTGAACCAATTGAAAAAAAGCTCAAATATGGGATTCAGATAATCTGGGAAGGAATGATATGTGCTGGGATTGACTCATGTCCCCAGTCCACAATATGCAGCATAAGCAGGATGGTTAGATTCCGCCATCATTTATTTTCAAGACCCTATCAGGTTACAGGAACCAGCAGAGAAGTTTTGACAAAGGTCAAAAGGAACTGTATTGAGTGGATATTTCTGGAGGGCAGAATGCCTCTGTTAGACTTCTTGTCCTGTTGGGTATGGTGGGGTGCCAATATCCCCTTCCGTGTAATCTGGTAAAACCAGAAACGAATCACCTGGGAGATGAGGAATTTCATCCATGCCTATGGTATGGAGATAGCCAATGTGCAGTAATTTATTACAACTGGCTTTTATTACTTTGACCAGTGTATGTGCGTACCTTTTGGACACTGGTGCTGGTTTTATTTTTCCTAGCACTTTGATCTTATTTCCCATGCAGTCAGGATGCGGGTAGATTATTTTAAAAAGATTAGCTAAATTGTTCAAAATTTAGGACCATAGTAGAATTCTAGTGGGTGTGATCTGAGGGATTGGGGATTTCTTTTCTCCCTTATGTTAGAAACCAGTTGACCAGCAGGATTAATAGATGTTTGACCACAGGAAAGCCCTATCAGGACTTATGCATCAGTGTGTATTACTAGCCATTCTGTTGACCTTCTGAGTGCACAGTTGGATTAGTTGGAGTAGGACATTGGAGTCCCTTGATAATACTTTAGAGGAAGTAAAGAGCTTGTTCCTCTCCCTCAGCTCTCCAGGACTTTCAGGCCCACAGGAGTTAGCGATCAGTTAAACAAAACAGCAGGTTCATTTCAAAATTATTTTTCATACACATTCTTCTTAGATTGTAGTTTAGTCATGTAAACAATACTGAACTGAACAATTGCCAACCTGAATTCTATTTTAAGGCAGTGCAGTTAAAGTATCAAAGTTACCAAATTACTGTCTTAATTTCCTTTTTGGAATATAGTGCAACTGCATAACAATTGAAACAGGAATTGCAATTTCAGTACAACTCAGTGACCTCACTGCGTAATAATGTCCTCAGGACATTCATAACATTCCTTCAACTGCAAAAACAAGAATCTGCAAAAGCAAAACTTTATTGAAAATGCCACTTTGTCTAACTGGAGACAGATGTATAGTAGAAACTGGAGGAAAAACAGTTCACTACGGATTGGATGCCCAATTTGTTAAATTCTAAGCAATACAGTTATCAACTGCTACTTTCATTTTGATATGTCACTTGGTTTTGGTGCTTCATTGCAGCACAGCCTTATGCATGAGCAGTTTTGAAGAAACAGCTCAAAGGAAAATGACCTGTTTCATTGCTACACCAACAGTTTAGTATAATATCTAAGACTTCAGCCATTAGTAGGAATGTAAAAATAAATAAATAAATCATGAGGCATTGAATAAGCTGCTGGAAGTTATCAGCAGTACTAAAAATGAATGCTTTAAAATATAATCATGCTACAATTTTAAAGATTGTTGCTCCATTTTTCTCCTTTTTCCAGCAACAGTATAGCTAAAATAAATATTTGCACAGCTTCATAGATCTTCAAGATCTTTCATTCCATTTTTGGCATCTGTTCAGCAGAGTAAATATCCCATTCACAATTTGAACATATTCTCATAACTCACATCTTGCTTTCAGAACCCAGCTTCCACACACTGTTTGAGAAGCTAGCAGTGCACACACTTGCAGATCTGCAGATTGTGTTGGATAATAAGTTAGTATTTATCTATTTATATAGAAGTTAGTATTTATTTAGAGTACTCACCTGTGGCTATCACATTTTCTAAGCACATTGTTATACCCACATTTAAACCTCAAACTTTCAGCAAGAGAGATCAAACAACTTTCACAAGAAAGGACTTCCTGAAAATCTCCTAAAGCCAAAAAGGGCCTCCGTCTTCTCCTACTCCCACTCAGCCCCTCTCACTGGGGAGCCGGATAGAATGGTGAATCCTGCAGCTCCTGTGGGAAGTGCCACAGTCCAGTAGCCCCTCAATGAAATTGTCTTGCACCAATCCCTCTCCAAATTAAACTAAGGGCTGTTAGCATGAGTGCCTCAGAGTATTGCAACTGACATGGTAAGTGGTCTCTCAACTAGTCAGGGCTCAAGTAATCTAAGGTGTTATGTACATTATATATTTATCTCAAAGTCCAGATAGATTGTCCCCTTTCCTTTGCCCACCTTCCCTACCCAGACCCGACTACCCCAACCCTGACGTGTGTGCCCCCTCCCTCTTGCTTGCATACTGTAAAAAGGAGACTATGTGTATGGTGGAGAGGTAGTGGGAACACTACCCTGCAAC
The DNA here is from genome assembly GCA_007922305.1 of Dermatemys mawii. Lineage (NCBI taxonomy): Eukaryota > Metazoa > Chordata > Testudines > Dermatemydidae > Dermatemys > Dermatemys mawii. Next base: position 16,357,952 of record ML677363.1, read on the forward strand.
GACCCCGTTAAAAGTGGGGGCTTGTCTGGGATTGATCAAGAGTTTGGCAGCCCGAGATGGAAGAGACCTTGCACTGGCTGATCAAGCAGCAGGAAGAGCTGCAGAAGGCCGTACAGACCTTTCAGCAGTCCCAGTAGCTAAAGCAGCAGGCCCTGCTCAGCGGGTAAGCAGAAGATCCTGCAAGACTTCATTTGGGAGCTGGCCACCGTTCAACAACAGCTCCTCCAGAAGGCAGTGAGTCCCCCAGTAGGGGATGGCATGCGGGCACTGGGCTTAAGACTGTAAAATGGGATTGGCAGATGACCCCAATGCCTTCCTAGGCACTTTTAAGTGGGTAGCTATGGGAGCAGGATGGGACAGGACAACCTGGGCCCTGTGGGTAGCTTCCTCCTTGGCTGGCGAAGCCCATGCAGCCTATATGACCCTGAGTGAGGAACAGGCCAGGAACTACTGCACAGTGAAAGCAGCTGCCTTAGATTGGGTGGGGCTGTCAGCTGAAAAATATCGCCAGCACTTCTGGGCGGTGAGGTTGATAGGTGGGTTGAGGCTCTGGGCCTTTGCCCAGAAATTAATAGACTGGGCCACCTGATGGTTGAGAGCTGATGCTCAAACAAGAGAATATGGATGTGCTCATCTTGAAACAGCTTTTACAAAGCCTCCACAAGAGGACAAGGGTATGGGTGAGATGGCACCATCTGGGCACGGTGGAGGCTGCAGTAAACCTGACAGAGGAGTATGTGGAGGCAGACTTCCCCAGGAAGGAGTGGCACCCCTATAAGGAGGAGGACCATGAGCGAAAATCCAGGGAAACCCTGACTGGGAAGGGTCTGGAGAAAAAGTGGGAGACCAATTGGGAAGCTTCCACTGGGACCAGACAACTCGTCTGCTGGCAATGTGGGTGAGTGGGACATAAAAAGCAGGACTGCCCTGATATGGACTGTGGCTTTGCAGAATTCTGTGGGTGGACCAACTCTAGAGGGCAGAGGAAGGGGCAAAAACTATCCACCATTCCTGTTAAGGTGGGGAGGAGACCTCAGCAGGGTCTGGTAGACTTGGCCTTGGCCTGCTCTCTAGTAAGGAGGAGGCTGGTGAAGCCACAGTGGATAATCCTTGGGGCCAAAATAAATCTGGGATGCAGCCATGGGGATGAGAGGCCCATGTACCTCTTGAGGTTTAGGGCCAGTTCTGCTGGAAATGGGTCAGAGTGGTAGAGGGCCTGCGTTATCCTGTGGTGGTGGACACCGACTGCGACCCCTGCCCCAGAGGGAAAGGAGATTGGGTGAAGAGGCCCAAGGTGAGAGAAGGGAAAGATCTGTTGAGGAAGCAGGAAAAGCTCTTGGAGATACAAAATCCTAGACAACAGAGCCTGAGTCAGGAAGGACAGGAGAAGGAAAAGGAGAAGGAAGATAGGGAGAGAGTATCCGCCCCAGGGCTCTTAGCAGAGCCAGTGGGCCGAACCAAACTCTTGGTAGACATACCCCTGGAAGATGAGGCCCAAATCCTGCTTGAAGGGGCTGGGGAATTGGAGATCCTGAGTGCCCAGGAAGGAGCTGGGGTCAATCCTGAATCCCTGACAGAGCTGAAGGAGGGAAAGAAAGGGGAACACACCCAGGGGTGTGACTGGTGTGATGACCTCCCGGCAGAAGCAGCACCATGGGGTGGCCCACTCCCCAAAGCAATGTACTTGCTGCAGATGGGGGGGGGGGGATGGCTGAACCCTGCAAGGAAGCCCCAGTAGGTCACCCAAAAGAAGGAAGACTCCCCAGTAGGGACCCACCCATTAGAAGGGGGAAGAAGGGACATGGATAGAAAAAGTGGGGAGGCATGTGACAGGATGCAGAAAACTGTTTAGCCAACCCTCTCTCACTCCAGCTCCAATTAAGGAGGTGAACTGGAGCTGGGTAGAACATCTGGCCATGATTGGGGGGAAGATGAAACAGCTGCTGCCTATTTAGGCTGGGGCTGGATAAAAGCCCCAGAGGAAGGAGCTGAAAAGAGGGGCTGCTGGAAAGAGGGGAAGCGGCATTAAGGAAAAGGCAAGGGGGAAGTAGGTGAAATAGCTTATCCCCTCCCTCTTGCTGATAGACTGTAAACAGAGGATTTTGTGTATGGTGGAGAGATGATGGAAACACTATTTGTAAATAAAATCATCAGGTGAGCACTGCAACAAAGGCTCTGAGTGACTTTCTCAACCCAGCAGGGGCAGGAGCCAGGAGGGCCCTGCAGAGATCCTGTTCATACATTAAGGACACAATTATAAGTTGGAAAACCATATCCTGCAATGTACTGACACTGAAAAGGACCTGGGATCATCAGTGGAACATGAGTTCCCAGTGTGATGCTGCAGTGATGAAGACAAATCTGATCCTTGAATATCTAAATAAGGGAATATCATATAGGAGTGGGGGAGGCAGTATTATCTCTATATACAGCATTAATGAGACAATATTGTGTCTCATTAATATTGGAATATTGTGTCCAGTTCTGGTATCCACACTTCAAAAAGGAAATTGGAAAGGGTTCAGTAAAGAGCTACAAGAATGCTTTGAGGTTAAGAAGACAAGACATGCCTTAGAGTGAAAGACTTAAGCAGTTCAATCTTGTTAGTTTATCCAAGAGACAGTCAAGAGATGACTTGATCACAGTCTATAAGTATCTATATGAGGAAGAGATTTCTGATAGTAGATAGTATTAATTTAGCAGGAAAAGGCATAAAAAGAGAAGCTGGAAGCTGAAACCAGACCAATTCGGACCAGAAATAAGGAGCAAAAGTTTAAATTAGGGTAATTAACTATTGGAACAATTAATTTATTTAGAGAAGGAGAATTTATTATTTAGGGTGAGATGAGGGATCCAGTATAACTAAGAGTAATGATAAGAAATTAGACTGGAATGGAATTTATACTGAGTATTAGAATATTCTAAGGATGAGATTTGTTAGGTTGTGTACCTATCTCCCCAGTGGAAGAAGAACCTTTGCTTCACAATCTATTGTCTGTTTTTAGGCCTGTTTTTAATACCAAGGAACATGTCCATTTTCATAGGGAATTTTACATGTGCAGAGAATTCCAAGTTGCTAGTGTGTCTTCATTATGTCTTATCCAGTTTAGAAATCTTTGTTTTAAATTCATTAGAAAAAGGTGTTGAGCTCTTTGCCTGTTCCAGGACAATGCTGACTGAAAATCAATTGATACGTCTCAGCTCCAGGCCTCACTGTTCTCATATTTTGAACTTTGTTCCTTTTATGACACAAAACAATGTATGTCACTGCAGTTGCTATTAGGGTAAATATGGTATGTTCTTTATTTTCCACAAACTGGTTACAATTTGTATTGACTGTGAAGTATTGATGGTAACAGTTTGTGTGATTTGTTTTAATATACTGTTCATATTTGAAAAATTATTAGTGTGAAGAACCACAAATGTAAACCTTTTTTATGGTGATAAATTTAATTAGAAAATGACAAATATTTTCCCCTCATAAATATCTATGAAACATTCAGGAGGAATGTATTGCATTTCAAAATATACCAGGATCCTGGGGTGAAATCCTGATGCCAATGACATCAATGGCAAAGCTCGCATTAACTACCATTAAGCCAGGACTTCACCTCTTATTTAAATAAACACAGAACCCCCAAACAAACTCATCTATTTTTAAAGCAATCCAAACATATGCTATTTTGTTCATTCTTTTTAAGAAAAAATGCTAAATCATATAAATGTAGGGCTGGAAGCATAGGCATCGACTCCATGGGTACTCAGAGATTGGAGCACCCATGGGAAAAAAATGGTGCTGAACACCCACTGGCAGCCCCCCATCAGCTCCCTGCCTGCCTTCAAATGTCTGCCACCCGCAGGCAGACCCCACTGATCAGCGCCACCCCCTTCCTTCCCGTGCCTCCCACTCGCAGCAATCAGCTGTTTCATGGCATGCAGGAGGCTGGGGGAGAAAAGGGGAGGAGCAAGGGTGTGGCATGCTGAGGAGAGGGGGAGGAACATTCGAGGTAGGGGTGGAGTGGAGGCAAGGGCCTGGGGCAGAGCTGAGGGCCAAGCACCCCCTCGTACATTAGAACGTCTGCGCCTGTGGCTGGAAGAGACCATGAGATGTCATCTAGACTGGCCCATTATACTGAGGGAGGCCTCAGTAAACTTAGACCATCCTTAACAGATGTTTGTCTAACCTGTTCTTTAAAAACTCCAGGGGTGGAGATTCCACAACCTCCCATGGAAGCCTATTTCAGTATTCAACTATCCTTATAGTAAGAAAGTTTTTCCCTAACATCTAACCTAACTCTCTGTTGCTGCAGGTTAAGCAGTTACGTCTTGTCCTACCTTCCATGGACATGGAGAACACTGATCACTGTAGAGTTTTGCAAAGAAATCAAATAAGGGGAGAAAAATCCATGTATTTCCATGTAATTTCTCAAATGCAGAAGATGCATTAAGTGATAATATCTTTGCTTTAAAGCACAATTTGCAACTGAGTATCAAATATCTTCTGTATTTCAGTCAATACTTAAAGTGAAAATGATCTGCCCAAAACATTGACTAAAACAGTCTATCATCTGGATTAACCTCAGGTACTGACCAACTGTTAAACTGCTGCTGGGATCTCATCAAGATCCAGAAGGGACAGTTCAGACAATGTTGCCAAACTCTAGGTCACTGTGATCTTTACTGCTCATGTCCCACTGCAATATGGTTTACTTCATGCTGACAGAGATATGGGGTGAAAATATGAGACACCTAGAAAATCAGGATCTCTCCTCCTTCACTCCAGACAATTCCTTCCTTTTGTTTAAAAGGATCCCTCCACCTGCTTTATTGCCTCCCCCCATGAACAACCACGCCAGTTGTGGACCCATTCCCTATTGCTCATGTACCATGTGGCTGAACAGAGCAGTTTGGGGGTAAGTAATAACACACTGAATCTTGGACCTTGCAGTGGAAACAAGAGCAATCAAATAGCTATGGTGGAAACTCCAATTTTAATTAATTTTTTTATTAGCCTCTAAGATCCAGATGCACTGAGGCCCTGATCCTATAAATTTGCTCATGAGTAACTGTATGCACCTGAGTACTTCAGTGGGACTACACATCTATGGGCAGATCTACACTACAGCCAGGATCGACACTCTGAGATCGGTCCACTGGTAGTCAATTTAGCAGGTCTAGTAAAGATCCTCCAAATCAACTGCAGATCGCTCTCCAGTCAACCCTTGTACTCTATCCCCAATGAGGAGCGTAAGATAAGTTGAAGGGAGCAAATCTCCCTTTGACACCCTCCTCTCCGCCTCGGTGAAGACCTTCCAGTAGCTCAGTGTCGGGTACTTCAACTCTAGCTATGTTATTCACATAGATGGAGTTGTGTAGTGTAGGTTGACTTTTACCATGGTGGTGTAGACATAGCCTTAGTGAAGTTAAACACATGTAAATATTTGCATGATTGGGGCATAAAATGGCAGACCTTTTCCCCTCATTCAGAGTAGAGTCTATTTCATAAGATTATCTTCATATTTCAAGGACTCCTCAGTTAAATCCTTATGGGCTCTGGCAAAGCTATCTCATGAAAATAAGGTCTTTCGAATTTGCTCTAATCCTTTTACCTCTTTGAAACATTGAACCAGATTTTAATTTCAGAAGCTCTGCATTACCACTACTGTAGGCTTTTCAAAGTTTTCATTTTACTGGCTTTAAACTGTCAGTGCTTATTTGTAAATGCATATGAAGAACTCTCCTAAAGACTTGTTACATTTTTTGAAGGCCATTCAGTTGTATCTTTAATTCTGCCCCTTACCCCCACCCCTCACTAGATATAACTAGGAAGCAGGTGAGCCTTTGGAAAAGTTTCTCAGGCATCTACTTTAATATTTACAGATTATTTTGCATCCTTTGCTTAGTCTCCTTTAGAAGGAGAGTGAAATGTAGTTTGCGGTTTACAATTTAAAATGTTTGGTTTTGGATTGGCAATTTTCACTGGGACTGAAGAGTGAATGATAGGTTTGCCCAGTTAGGGACAGTTTTTTCTGGTATACTGTGGTTTAGCCTTTTTCATATACAGTCTGCCTCATCAGATGTTAAGTATTCAGATTATGTATGCTCTGTCTCACAGTCAGTTTCCTTCAAAATGTATATATTGTGTTCTGCAATTACTTGTTTCAAAATTTAGGGTGAAATTCTGAAAGATGCTGAGCACAGCAACTCCAGTCAAAGCCAGTTGAGCTACAGGTCCTTAGCCCTTCTCAGGGTTTGGCCCTTACTGTTTACCACTTTATGCTTTTTTATTTTTGACGCAGTAATTCAGTTAACTTATTTCTTCCGCAATAGTTTTCTGACACAGAGGTGCTACAGGTCTTTTGACTGAGGTCCTTACTTCACCAGCTGTAACACATGGTAAATTTCACTGACTTCAGTGTGTTGGGCTTCCCTCTGAGACCTCTTTTCACTCAACTTCCCAAGACCTCAGTTCAACTTCAGCTTTTGTCACTCAGGTATCTTTACTTGGCATAAAGCAGTGCAACGCCGAGTTAATCAGACTCAAACACAGGGGATGGATGCAGGGTACATCCAAAGTTACTCAGAAATCCTGTTCCTTTACATACATTGCACATCACGTTTTTACTAGACATTGCATCACATTTTTTGGATTGGCTTGGTTACTTTGCAGGAACCAATCCCTATGCAGCATGCACTGTCCAGGCGATGACCTGGTCAACTTGCTCTTTATCCCCTCTCTCCATTCCTAATTTATTTTGTCCCCTTGTTACCTAATTCACAGTAAATAGTTCCTGGACATTCTTCCTCTTATCTTAGTTAGCTCAGTCAGTCTGTCCTCTTAGCCTGCTGATCTATTTACTTATTTTATTTGGCACAAACATTCCATTTTCAGCCTGATGATTCATTTCACTAATTCTATATCCCAAAAAATGAGGCCTCCATCCATGTGTTACTTACTCACTAGAGGCCAGGCCTCAGCTACACCGTGGTGCTCTGCATGGCTAGAACAACTAGCATGATTGGGATGTAAAAGGGGAGCTGCATATATCTTGCTTAAAATATTATTTGAAAATGTATAAAATATCCATTTGTTAAGGCCCTGATTCAGGAATGTACGTAAACATGGTTTTAAAGTTAATCCCATTTCAGCTGAATTCAATGAATTGAAACACATGTTAAAAGTTAAGACTATGCTTAAGTGTTTTCCTAAATAGGGATTGTGATGCTGGTAGATTAGGTGCCAGCTCATGCCAAGGTCCCAAATCTCACTGAACACAGACAGATGCAGAGCTGGAAGCCAGTCTTGCTTACCTGTGAGTTAGCATTATCAAAATAGATATTAAATGTGAAGTTGAGAAGAATGTGTTTTGTGTCTAGACTTTATGAAATGTCTGTAGGGTGCTACATGTATTGACTGCACTTGTAACCTGTCTAGCCCATGGTATAAAGTCATATTAAATGTTTGTATTGTAAACCTATGTAGTTGTGTAACTCACCAAACAGGAAAAGAAGCATCAATTGAGGAAAAGATCTCGTCCTGCATACAAGATGCTCCATTGAAGGCAAATGAGGTGTTGTGTAGCTTCAAAGGATAGAGCCCCTGTTGACTGCACTCCTAACTCCCTCCAGGAAAGAGACACGTACTCATGAGCTCATCAGTTTGGGGTCGGGTTGTGTGAGATGAAAAATCCATGGCAAGGAGAAACGAGATCTCTCTTTGGCTGTTTGGACTCTCATGTGGCTGGAGCTACAAAACAGAAGCAGAGATGTGAGGGTCAACCTGAGTTAGCCCTAAAAAACATTCAGTGCTGACAACTCTGTCACCTTTTGTAACCATAGGCTGTAACTCATTTGTGTATATATGTTGCCTGCTTCAACCTGTAAATAACTCTCTCATTTCTTTTCCCTACTTAATAAATCCTTAGATTACTACAGGCTTGGCTACCAGCTATTTCTTTGGGGTGAGATCTGAGGTACAAATTGACTTGGGGTTAGAGTGACCAGATGTCCCGATTTTGTAGGGGCAGTCCAGATTTTTGGGTTTTTTTCTTATATAGGCTCCTATTACCCCCCATTGCCTGTTCCGATTTTTTACACTTGCTATCTGGTCACCCTACTTGGGGTAAGTCTATTGGGATTGGAAGCAACCCGAATCTTTGGAGATCTTTTGTGTATGGCAATCAACTATCATTAAGTCCAGCTTGTTGGGTGGCAAGATAGACTGGAATATCCAAGAGGATTGTCTGTGACTCCCTGGTAAGACTATTGTAGTGCTTCAAGAATTCACATTTGTTACTAGGTTAGTGAAATCTAAGTACAGGACAAACCACCTGTTTGGGGTGTCTGCCCAGCTTTTTTGACAGTCTACCCTGAGGCTGACACACTCAGTGGTGAACCATTCCTGACAATGTCACAGGGATGTTCTCCTGACTCAGCATCTAAGGCAATAATTTTATCATAGCACTTCTTGCAGAAAAGTTATGGGAAGTCTTGAGTAAAAAGAATCAAAATCATGGGGCCAGATCCCCAACTGGTGTAAATTGTCATAGCTTTTTTTTGAAGCCAATGGAGCTATGACAATTTTTGCCATTTGAGAATCTGGTCCATAGAACTATAGTTAAAAACAGATGTCAAATCACAGTTACCTTTAGTTTTATACCTGCAATAGCCTATACATTTCTTCTGCTTGAAGTGCAAACAGCAAGAACAATGCATATGGTCTGACAATAATTTTGAACATAGGTTGTGACACTTGGAAATCAACCATTCATATCGACCAATCAATCACTGAATCATAAATCGGGTTCCCCACATTCTAAAATACGCCTTTTCTTTCTAAACCTGGGAGGGGAAAGATGAACCTTGTGTTTCCTATGTCGAATTAAAGTTCTTGCTGCAAGTCCGTGACTCTGATTCTTTCAATTGCTGCCATGTTGTTACTGAATTACTGCTCTCTGTTAGCCTCCCATGCAATCCAAGGTCTTGTAGTTCTCACTGATGTTTATCTGTTTACCATCAAACCCATCCCCCACTATTCAAAATCACCAATTGTCAAACATTTTATATAGAAAGACAGAAAATAATTAATGGAATTTATGACTCCCAAGGAAAGGCTTTGCCCATGTTTTGTAAAGCTCTAAACAATGTGTTTTACATGACTGAGCCCCAAATTCAGCAACAAACTTTACTTAAATTCCAACATACTTGCAAAAAGTGATGTGTCTGTGGCTTTGCAGTGCTTGGCTTTCTGAGGTTTATATCCAATGTGGTGATAATTAAAAAAAACAACAAACAAAATAACCCCAAGGTTGCATATCATTAGTTGAAAGTTGACTCCCTCTTTCAGGGAGTTAAGTTTATTCTGAAGTATTCACTAGTATCTACTTGTTTTATGTCCCAGCCCTACAACTTGTTCCACAAGGATAGACACAGAAACTGCACAGAGCTCCACTGACTTCAGTAGGTTTTTGCATGGGTGTACAATTCCACTTGCGTGCAAAGAAGATTATATATCTCATAAGAACATAAGAAAGGCCGTACTGGGTCAGACCAAAGGTCCACCTAGCCCAGTGTCCTGTCTGCCAACAGTGGCCAATGCCAGGTGCCCCGGAGTGAGTGAACCTAACAGGTAAATATCAAGTGATCTCTCTCCTTCCATCCACTATCCCTCTCTGACAAACAGAGGCTAGGGACACCATTCCTTACCCAGCCTGGTTAATAGCCATTAATGGACTTAGCCTCCATGAATTTATCCAGTTCTCTTTTACACCCTGTTATAGCTCTAGCCTTCACACCCTCCTCAGGCAAGGAGTTCCACAGGTTGACTGTGCGCTGTGAACTTCCTTTTATTTGTTTTAAACCTGCTGCCCACTAATTTCAATGGGTGGCCCCTGGTTCTTCTATTATGGGAACAAGTAAATAACTTTTCCTTATTCACGCCACTCAATCATATCTCCCTTGAGTCTCCTCTTTTCCAAGCTAACAAGTCCTAGCCTCTTTAATCTCTCCTCATATGGGACCCGTTCCAATCCCCTAATCATTTTAGTTGCCCTTCTCTGAACCTTTTCCAATGCCAGTACATCCTTTTTGAGATGAGACTACCACATTTGTACACAGTATTCAAGATGCGGGCGCACCATGGATTTGTATAAGGGCAATAAGATATTCTCTGTCTTATTTTCTATCCCTTTGTTAATGATTCCTAACATCCTGTTTGCTTTTTTGACTGCCGCTGCACACTGCATGGACATCTTCAGACAACTATCCACGATGACTCCAAGATCTTTTTCCTGATTAGTTGTAGCTAAATTAGCCCCCATCATATTGTACATATAGTTGGGGTTATTTTTTCCAAAGTGCATTACTTTACATTTATCCACATCTTGTTGCCCAATCATTTAGTTTTGTGAGATCTTTTTGAAGTTCTTCACAGTCTGCTTGGGTCTTAACTATTTTGAGCAGTTTAGTATCATCTGCAAACTTTGCCACCTTACTGTTTACCCCTTCCTCCAAATCATTGATGAATAAGTTGAATAGGATTGGTCCTAGGACTGACCCTTGGGGAACACCATTAGTTACCCTCTCCATTCTGAAAATTTACCATTTATTCCTACCCTTTGTTCCCTGTCTTTTAACCAGTTCTCAGTCCATGAAAGGATCTTCCCTCTCATCCCACGGCAAAGTAATTTATGTAAGAGCCTTTGGTGAGGGACCTTGTCAAAGGCTTTCTGGAAATCTAAGTACACTACGTCCACTGGATCCCCCCTGTCCACATGTTTGATGACCCCTTCAAAGAACTCTAATAGATTAGTAAGACATGATTTCCCTTTACAGAAACCATCTCCTGTTTTAAAAAAGTCCTCCATTCTGAAATGTGTGTGCATAGGCCAAATCAAACTATCACTCAGGCCCATCCATTCCTAGCTATGGCTTAACTGTAGTCTTGAGATAATGTCACTGGAAGTATTTTTACATTTATCATTCCAGACAGAGGGATGATACCATTTGGTACAAGCAGGGAAGCATAGAATCCAACTAGAACTTTAACATTTAATTTTCCTGATTAGTAATGTCATTTTGAATGTCATCACTCTTGGAAAGTTCATGTTTGTTTATTGTAATTTGCTATTTAGTTTTTAAATTATACAGGAATTGGAGATGGTTCTACAGTTTCTGATAAAATTAATGCCTGTCTTAAAACAAGTGAAATAAAAAGAAAAATGATTTGTTTTAACTCTCTTATATTTTAATTAGGGCTGTTGATTAATTGCAGTTAATTCATGGATTAACTCAAAAAAAATAATCATGATAAATCACACTTTTAATTGCACTGCTAAACAATAGAATACCAATTGAAATGTATTATATTTTTGGATGTTTTTCTATGTTTTCAAACATGTTGATTTCAATGACAACACAGAATACAAAGTGCATAATGCTCACTTTATATTATTTTTATTACAAAAATTTGCACTATAAAATGATGAAGAAACAATATTTTTTCAATTCACCTCATACAAGTACTGTAGTGCAATCTCTTTCTTGTGAAAGTGCAATTTATAAATGTAGTGTTTTGTTTTGTTACATAACTCTTTTGCTTTTTGAGTGCAGTGTAAAACTTCAGAGCCTGCAAGTCCACTCAGTCCTAATTCTTGTTCAACCAATTGCTAACACAAATAAGTTTGTTTACAATTATGGGACATAATGCTGCTCACTTCTTATTTACAGTGTCACCTGAAAGTGAAAACATCCGTTTGCATGGCACTTTTGTAGCCATCACTGCAAGGTACTTAATTGCCAGATATGCTAAACATCATATGCCCCTTCACACTTTGGTCACCATTCCAAAGGACGAGTTTTTATGCTGCTGACACTCATTAAAAAAATTAATACATTAATTAAATCTGTGACTGAGCTCTTTGTGGGAGAATTGCTTAACTCCTGTTCTGTTTTACCCACATTCTGCCATATATTTCATGTTCATAGCAATCTCGGATGATGACCCAGCACATGTTGTTCCTTTTAAGAACACTTTCATTGCAGATTTCACAAAATGCAAAGAAAGTACCAATGTGAGATTTCTAAAGATAGCTCCAGCACTCACCTAAAGGTTTAAGGATCTGCAGTGCCGTCCAAAATCTGAGAGGGACGAGGTGTGGAGCATGTTTTTAGAAATCTTAAAAGAGCAACACGCCAATGTGGAAACTATAGAACTGAACCCCCCAAAAAGAAAATCAACCTTTTGCTGATAGCATCTGATTCAGATGATGATGAATATGCATCAGTCTGCACTGCTTTGGACGGTTATCGAGCAGAACTCATCATCAGCATGGACGCATGTCCTCTGGAAGGTTGGTTGAAGTATGAAGGGACATATGAATCTTGAGCACACCTGGCACGTAACTATCTTGTGACGCTGGCTATGACAGGACCGTGCAAACATCTGTTGTCACTTTCAGGTGACGTGAACAAGAAGCAAGCAGCATTATCTCCTGCAAATGTAAACAAACTTGTTTGTCTGGGCAACTGAAGTAGGATTGAGTGGACTTGTAGGCTCTGAAATTTTACAATATTTTATTTTTGAGTGCAGTTATATTTTTCTACCTAATTCTACATCTGTAAGTTCAACTTTCATGTTAAAGAGATTGCACTGCATTATTTGTATTAGGTGCCTTGAAAAATACTATTTTGTGTTTTACTGTGCAAATATTTGTAATAAAATAGAGAGCACTTTACACTTTCTATTCTGTTAATTGAAATCAATATATTTGAAAATGTAGAAAACATCCAAAAACATTTAAATAAATGGTATTCTATTATTCTCCAACAGTGAAATTAATCATATGATTAATCACCATTAATTTTTTAAATAGCTTGGCAGCCCTAATTTTAATGTTTTTCACCATTAGGAATTGTTGTAGCTTCCTATAGTGTCCAACTGACTTTTGTCCTTTAGTTCATTAATGTGCAACACAATATTAGTATGAGGACAATATTTCATCTCCTACATCCACACTTTATTAGGTAGTTATATGATTACTGAAGACTTAATACTGCCTAATTCACGGTACCACAAACCTTGTCCAAAAATAATTATTTGGGCTTTACATGGATGAAGGCAATTTCATCCTAAATATGAATCTTAGGAGGCTCTTAGACATCTAATTTATTTTTTTCTTTTGCTCCTAACTTTACACATTTGATGTCAATGGGAGTTTTTGTTGTGCAAGGATTGGGACCATGAATAAAGATATTGAGTTATATACAGGGAATATTTATACACTGCAGGATGTTTCAAAAGCATCCCTCCTTTTTATTATAAACTACATTCTCTAAGGTTTATAGCTCAGTAGTTTTAATTTGCATCAGATTGAAACCCTGCATATAAGTTGTCAACTAGATGCAAATTAATTCTCTAGAATGGGCTTCAAATACTTCACTGGCCTCTCTTAGCTAAAAATTTGCATTTTTTATAAAAATGGACATTTTGCTGGCATATTTAGTGTTTTGCTATTAACTTTCTTTTTTTTAAAAAAAAAGAAAAACAATCTGAATTTGAAAAGCAGCTGTGACATTTTAGTCATTGCTGCCACTGATAATTTGTTACAAAAAAACCGTAATGGTTACATTGGTATTGTTTCACACTAACAATAAGTGTCTTATTGTCTTAAGGAAAGTGTCTAATCCTTGGCAATGACTGCAGCCCTCACATTGTCAAAGGAAGATCTGATACTGATACCCACAGGATGGACAGGAGGCCCAGGAACTGTGCTGTACTACAATGACTGCAATGGCCTTCAGAAGCCATGCCCCCAACGGTTTTCACTTTGAGGAGAGGGACAGCCAAATCCCAACCTCCAGAAAGGGATGATCAGTTGAACATTCTGTTAATTTCCAGTTTCCCTGCAGAAAGGATGGGATGATTGGGGCAGTATGACAGTCTGCATTTCTGATGTCTTATCAGTTGCTTAATTATATGTTGTGTACTTTTGTTTTATTATCTTTTACTTAATGAAATGTAGTGCATGATGAGCTGGGTGCCAGAATTTCAGGTTTATTGATTGATTCTATGAACTGGTGTATGTGTTTAGAATTCCCTGACTCTTAAGACCCAAAAAATAAACTGTTCCAGAAGAGGCTTTTGTTAGCTTCATTAGGACTAATACTTTGCATAATAAATCTGATTAACAAAAGAATGCTCAGAGACTGGAAAAGAGCAATGTTTTCCAGCTGAACCCCTGCAATCCAATTCTGATAAACTGAATAATATCCATTCTCAATTTACAAGAGGGAGAAACAAAAAAATTGTTCTGGCTTGAACAGGCATGTTAATATTATTGACTATTTGTTTCTCCACATCTTGTATTGTATTTTCTGTAACTGAGGAAGAAAGAGGTGAAAGAAAAAGTTATGCACAGATATTTTCTTTACTAAAGGGAAAAGAACAGGGCACAGATTGTCTTTATCCTTCTATCTTGTACTGTACCACATTGTCAGAGCAAATCAAATATTACATAATGATACTTGAATACATTTTAACTTTTTCCTCCCCTCTTGATATACGAGACATTAGTAAAGCTAAGATTTTGTCATGAATATTTTTAGTAAAAGTCAGGGACCAGTCACAGGCAATAAAGAAAAATTCACAGAAGCCTGTGATCTATGCCTGACTTACTAAACATAGCCTAAAATTGGAAGTGGCTGGGGAGCTGTGGGGTGGCTGGGAGCTGCAGGGGTCCCCCTGCTGCTCCCAGTGTGAGAAGCTGTGAGGGTCCCCCAGCCCCGTGGCAGCAGCTGGGGGGATTCTCTCCCCCCCCACAATGGTGGCAGGGAGCTGTGGGGATGATCTTACCCCCCATGGTGGCTGGGGGCTGAGAGGGACCCCTGGCAGAGGTGGGGAGCTGTGGGGGGTCCCCCTGTTGCCAGCTGCATTGAGGAGCTGGGTAATTTCCCTCACACCCCTGGTGGCTTAGAGGCTCTGCTGCCTCAGGCAAGAGGATTACCTCATAGCTCCCTGCCGCTGCAGGAGGTGGCAGGACCCTGCAACTCCCAGCTGCCAGGGGCTGAAGATACGGAGGTCTTTGGAAGTCACAGATTCTATGACTTCTGTGACCTCCATGACAAACTCATAGCCATAGATATTAGCCATCTTCCATTCATTTGTGACAGTACATTCTATTCCACATTAAGTAATACTTGCTTAAATCTCAGCAATATATCTCACGAAAGAGGTTTGTTTGGAGACTTCTCATGGTATTTTATGAGGAATGTTTCTCTTGTAGTTTTCCACTAAAATGCTACATCTCTAAAATACACTAATCATAATAAGCAAATGTAATCTTTGTAGGGATGGTCAATTTTAATACAGTTCAGACCAAGTTTGCTCAACATACCATCTGGACTGAAGGGTGGAGTATTTCACCCAACCCTTCATTGAACCAGAAACACAGCTGCAGCACTAAATTAACAGCAGAGATAACAAAATCTATTTTCAGTCTCTATACAGTAATGCTGGTTCTACAGCTGGCTGGAGATGATTTAAAGTAGAAAAGCACTGAATAGATAAAGCAGAAGGAAAAAAATTACAATGATAGTTTTGTTACAACCCTGCCTTTACTGACACCCCAAACTCCTTTTGAAGGTAATAGGGTTTTAGGGTATGCAAGAATACAGGACTGAGCTCTGGGTGGATTAGGAAAGGGAGGCCCTTTCCCTCTCTCCCATTACAAACTCAACTTGCAGACCAGAGAGGTGTGCAGTGTTAAGTTTTAGTGTATTTTAGGGTGAACTGCAAAAAAGAAAAGATATAACATGATCTGATCCCCTTCTACTGAATAATGATGAATAATAATCTATTTTCCTATTAGTCTAGGTAATTGGCCATTCCAACAACTTTCTAAAGTTTTGAGAATCAATAATTAACATTTTGCATTTCTATAAGCATCTTCATATGGGAATCTCAATGGTTTTTAAGTGGTGCCAAGAATTCAGACTAAAATCCAAAATGGAAATTAAAAAGGCAACTACAAATTTACAAAAAAAAGTAGTTAGTGGTGACTTGTAGAGGAAATTTTTAAAAAAGGGATGGGAGGTTCTGTTTCTTTTTACGAAAAAATATGAATGTCAAGTTTGGTCTTTCCTGCTTTTGCTGGAGGCTGTGTTGGAGGATCTCTGATTGGGAACTTTCTCATACTTTAACTGAAGGAGTGGAGTAGGATGTTGAATCTTTAACAAAAGCCCTTTTTTCACCAATGTGTTGCTCAGTTGTTCAAGTTAAATAAATATTAACAAGAAAAAATGGAGCATTTTGAGTAAAAGTTCTTTCCTTTCGCAATTGCTCACTTCAAGTATCTCGTAATATAATCCCCATAGTTCTTCAACCACCACAGTGATTTCAAAGTAGACAAAACTTATTTCTAGTGTCAAAAAAATCCAACCAAACAAACAAAAAACAAGCAGGAATGGGTGGGGTATGACACACACCTTTCAGGACGATTAAATCATAAAGAAGTAAAAACAAGGCACCACTTTCTCTCCCCTCCCCTTTGTTTGGCAGGTGACCTCTAAAAAACTTCTTACACTGCTCTGCAGGAAACCTGCCATGGTGAGTGGTAAGAATAAATAAGTTTTTAGTAGAGGTTTTTTCTGTACAAAGGCTGGTATAGCTGACATGCCTGACACAATAAAAGTAGCATTTCTTCTCACAATGCAGGGGTCACAAGCAATTGATAGATTATTCTTATTGCACAGACAAATCAGTAAAGGACACAGAACTAATCCTTCACTCCTGTTTCGGGCATAACTCCCTTTAATGGAGTTTTTACCTTAGAAAAATCTGAAGGAATTTTGCCCATTATATGAGATCTTGCAAAAGTTTACTTACTGTTCACAGGAAAAAAAGTGCAACATATGAGTAGAATGTATAGAACACAGCAACAAGGCAAAAGATTTGATTCCTTTGTCATAGAACTTTGACACAAAAGGCCAGAAATTTAAAAAAACAGATGCCTAGAGTTAGGTCTACATCCTTATTTAGGAACCTAAATAAGGTACCCAATTTTGAAAAGTGAAGAGCATCCAACAGGCAGCTCTTGACTTCAGTGGCAGCTGCTGTGTATGCACAGTCCTTGTAAAAATTAGAACACTTATCTAAGTATCTTAATATGGATGTACGTGCCTAACTTTAGGGCTTAAGTGAGAACACAGGAGCACATATGCAGGCCCTCAGCACAGAGGTGAATTTCACACCTAGCACATATCCCATATGGAGAGAAAACCATTCATAAACAATCCACAGGGTTAAAAAATTCATTGCATATTGCTGAATAATTAATATACTTGAGGAAATCTGTCTGCTTGTGAATATTCAATAAGCAGAAAAATAGGTTAAATTTGCTGGATAAATTATTGATTTTGATTTTGTTTTGCTCCTCTCTAGTACAAAGCGAGAGTTATAAACAAAGAGCTGCATTTAAAGCATATATTGGTCAAGCAAGTAAAATTAAGGGAGCAGGAAGGCTGAGCATGACCACAAAAGTTTGCAGGCTTGTTGTAGTGCTAGAGGGGAAAAACTCTGTCAGGCTGTCAGATGTGAACAAATTAAAATATGTATAAGATTACTGACAAGCTGATTGTTAGCCAGCAGGTCACACATCTGTAGAAAAGAGGTTCCTATAAAGGTGTATTACAAAGGTTTTGTAAACTTCCTGTCTCAACAACATACCTGGAATCATAGTAGAAAGAGTCCAAGATACTATGATAAAAGATGTATCTGTTAGTTACTAAACAAGGGGCCTAGGAGCTTATGCTAAAAATGACAACCATTGTGAACAGCCAAGTTTTTGCAGGACTATTATAAAACCTGTTGTTTTGTGTCTATCACAAATGAAAATCTAGAGCAAGCGTTCTCAGACTTTCTCATAACATATCCCACATCTTGAGAGAGACAGTCTCGTGGACTAAACTCCTTCACTGACTAGTCATTAGCCAGCCTTCCTATTGTCTTGTGATTGCACAGGCCATTCCCCCGCATACTGACAATCAAATAACATCCTGTGGCAATCATGCCACTCTTGGAAAAATAACAGTAGGAGTGTACGTGAATGTATTTTTAACTTTTTTAATACAGTTTAGCACCTGGAGAAGAGGTGATTCAGAGCCATGTGACCAGCTAGCTCTTTTCAGAATACTAGCTACTGGTTCACAGAGCACAGCTTTGGGAACTCCGGGGCCCTAATGAGTGCATCAAGGATATTTAGGACCTGAACTATTTGAAAGACACTCCTAATGAAAGATGATGGACAAGGACCTATTGTTTATAAAACATAGGGTGACCAGATGTCCTGATTTTTATAGGGACAGTCCCAATCTTGGGGTATTTTTTCATATATAGTCTCCTATTACCTCCCACCCCCATCCCAATTTTTCACACTTGCTGTCTGGTGACCCTACAAACAAAGAGTCAACAGTGACAAGAGAAGTACCTACATACCTATCAAAAGATGTAGGCTCAAGATTTATTTATTCATTGCAATGGCTACGAAAAGGACTTTACAAAAACTATTACTCCAACTTTCCAGAGACTTCTACAGTCAAACACAACATCAATTATTGTATAATGTACCCAAAATCTAAATTAATTATGCATGGAATAACAGCAGCAGCTGCAGTTATAGACAATGGTCCATAGTACTGCACTAATGAATCAATAAGGTTTGTCTCAACCTGTGTGTCCAGCATGTCACCAGCATGCTACTGTCTCCAAGCAAATGGCAAAACAAAAAAAGGTGGGACGCAGATTGTTATGACTGCTGAAAAACAACAACAGGAGGCTGGTCAGACCTCAATATGCCATCTGGCTTACCATTAAGGCTACGATTTAGTCATGGAGGTCACAAAATCACAGAATCCGTGGCTTCCAGCAACTTCCATGACTTCAGCCTGCAGTAATCAGGAGCTGCAGGGTTCCTGCCCCCACCTCCCGTGGCCCCTGGGGTTCCAAGCTGTAGCAGGCAATGGGATACTGCACCGCTCCTGGCCGCCACAGACAGGGGGTACCCTCGAGCTCCTGGCCACTGTGAGAGGTGGGAAAACCCCGAGAGCTCCTGACCACCAGGGGAACCCCTCAAGCGGTGAGGGCCCCCGCAGCTGCCAGTGGCCAGGGTACTCCGCAGCTCCTGGCTAGGGTGACCAGATGTCCCGATTGTATAGGGACAGTCCCGAATTTTGGGTCTTTTTCTTATATAGGCTTCTTGTGTAAAAATGGACAATTAAAAACACAAAGATTGACAGCTATTGGGGGGGGGGGTAGTCTGCATCCACAAAAACAACAAGGAGTTCGGTGGCACCTTAAAGACTAACAAATTTATTTGGGCATAAGCTTTCATGGGTAAAAACTCCACTTCTTCAGATGCTGTAGTTTTCATTCCACGAATCTGAAGAAGTGAGTTTTTTCCCATGAAAACTTATGCCTAAATAAACTTCTTAGTCTTTAAGGTGCCACCGGACTCCTTGTTAAAGATTGACAGATCACCCAGACATTCTGAGTTGCCAAAGACAATGGGTTTGGTGCATGGAAGAATGTTCAGTCTTGGAACCATGTGTTCTGGAGCAAACCTCTTATAATGCTCTGGCTGAAAACAAATTGATGGAAGGAAATTAGGCTACTTTTGAAAACTAATGAGACATCTCAGTACCAGCCAAAATTCCATAGAAATATTCTGCACTTGAATGGACAGGACTGGAGCCAAGAGCAGAACAGGACTTTGAAAAAATGAGATAGAGGGCAACAAAAAGAGTAGTGACAGTGAAAAGGTGAGTGCCTGATAATAGACACATTGTTACCCAGAGCTGAAGAAGAGCTCTGTGTAAGCTGGAAAGCTAGTGTCTCTCACCAACAGAAGTTTGTTCAATAAAAGATATTACCTCACCCACCTTCTCTCTCTAATGTTGTTAAGAGGGCATTTTTACCATTAGTTTTAACATCTTCAGCGTGTCATTGTGCCACCTAAACTTCTTGACTAGTAATTAACTGAACACAAAGACGGAGAACTGAAAATACTGTGATAGAATGGTTTATGCCAGTGACTGAGCTGGGAATTGAATTCGGGTCTCCACAGAGATAATGGTTCTCCTACTGGGGATTTAAAGCTGAGGGTCTAAAAGCCGCCAAAAAGCCTGAAGACTGAGTCACTGCAGTTTTTGGCTGTACGCTTTGAGAGTAGCCTGGAAAGAAGCTCGTTGGGGTGAAGTAAGTGTCATGGTTCCTGTTTGCTTCAGTCTATAAAAAGTGTTTCTTTACAGAATGAACATGTAATTAAAGGTAATGCAATTTTGGAATGGTGCCTAGAGCTGTTATAGAACAAAATGTGTTTCTGAAACGTAAGCATATTTGGGATCCGGGCAAGAAGAGAACCTGGACCTTATTGTCTGTATGGAGTTAATACTTCCTAAATTACTTGAACTGAATATACATGATAATCTATGATGTGTTGAAAACTCCTACTACATATGCATGCAGAGGCCAGGTGAAATATCTACTTAATTTTCAGACATTCAAAACTTTAATGGAGTTTGGTGGCAGCCCATGTGTGACAATTTTTATCCAGGAGGTGTGAGGTAGTTTTTTATTTACCTGTATCTTAGTCCTTCCTGAAGCACAGATTGAGAAGAATGACTTCAGGGCAACAAAACAAAACATCAAGGAGTAAGTGAAAGTGAATATTGCCTTCAAAATTCCTCTGGAGGAACTGCACCAGAGTGAACTACTTTTGCAAAAAATAAAACCTCAAAGCAAAACAACACCCTATATATATACACAACAACAATAACTACAAAACAAGCAAACAAAAAACAGCAGTTCTATACAACATCTTAAACTCCTTGTCTTTCAGTTTTCCATCTGTAAAATGGAAGTAATATTACTTTCCTACCTCATTGGGGTATTGCGAGGATTAATCCATAAATATTTAGGATTTGTAAAATATTCTGGTGATGAGGATTAAAAGAATATGTAGGCAGATGTTAGAGTGAAGTTGATAATGAAGGTTACAAAGTTGAAGGGCTGACAAAGATTTCCAAATAGTTTGTTTCCAAGTGGAATTGTCACGCTAAAGTCTACCATATATTCTGCTAGTAATGTGGGCTTGGCTGTAGGGACAGACAGGTCTGGCATTCCAAAGTCAGTGAATTAGGCTGACACTTTTGCTGATTTGGTGAAACAATTCCACTGGGAAGAATTCATTGAAATCCCCAGAAATGAAAGCTGTTTTGGGAAAGTCTCAAGATAATTTGCAACAAGATTTCATGCCACCTGAGGATGCTTCACAGGGTAGATTATTTGTGCACTAAATGGAATGGAAAATCAGGATGGGCTTATTCCAAACTGTTGCTCCAGAACCACTTTCAGTGTGAAACCATTTTGTTATGTTTTTGTCTCCACTCAAAAATTGTACGGCTTTAACTATACTGGTACAGTTCAAGTGGTACAACGCTCCTACTTTGGATGCAGCAATTGTGGTATAGTTTTTTCCCATACAAGAAGAGGAATAAATTAGGCCAGTACATGGCACCTTTAGACCAGTACAACTGTGTATATACTAGGACTGTAAGTATATGTATTTTGGTAAAAATCTGCATTCCTTACAAATGGTTATGCCAGTACGAAGCCAACGTAGACCAGGTCTGAGTTTGTAGAGTGGACCAAAAACAGTATCAAAAATAGTAATGGGGAAAATAAATCTTATGACTTGAAACGACTGCCCAAGCCTGATTTTGGAACTCTTACTCCTATGAGAAGCACCACTGAAGCCAGTAATATAACGCATGCGAGAATCATCACTTTATGTTTTTGTTTTCAAATGTCTATAGCAACTGGTATGTCAAATTTATTTTTAAAAGAGAGAGAAATTTTTGAGTTTTAGGAAGGCTAACTCTCCAAAAATAACAGCCTGTGGCTGCTGAAGCTTCTGCCTGAGTGTCTAGTATAACTGTGCTGGATGAAACTTAGTAATTAGTTGTTACCAGGCAGAATGTACATCCCATCCCATTTTATAGGCCAGATTCTGATATATTACTCATGTTAAGTAATAACTCACTCCTTCAGTAGTCTCATTGAAATCAACGGGCATAATAGTTTATTTAAGTTGTTAGTCAACTTGAGTAAATATATCAACTGGCCCTATTAAAACAACACACTTCAGGAAGCAAAATCCTAACGGATACCCTAAAATTCTTGGGTGAATTAGGCCTGGTGAAAAAACTCCATTCCCTGCCAAACACACCCAAAAAGAAAGTGAATGATGAACTGAGTACTATTTTAAAAATGTATCTGTTCCCATTAGATGCAGCAGCAATAATAGTGTAAAGTCATCAATACATGTCCTGTGCAAACTAGAACAAAGGTATTGAAAATAATTTAATGTAACATGGGTTTAAGTGCACAAATGTCCTAAGACAAAAACATTTACATCACAGCAATAGAGGACTGAAACCTATATAGCACTTTGTGATGAACAGAATCATGGGACAAGAGAAGGTATTTCTCAAGTTTCCTGACAGTGTTTTCACTGACCTATTTTGCTCAAGTTTTTATGGCACAAAGCAGCTCTCTAACTTCAGGGCTATGGAGCAAAAGCAGTAAATATTGCATTAGTATTTTCAACCTGCTCACAAGGGCTGGCTATTTGCATGCTAGTCTGGCAGCATTGTCTATATTGGTCCTTCTTCATACTGTCCCACTGACAGTAAAAATAGATGGTTCATACTAAACTGTGTTTAAGATAAACCCTCCAAAAAGGATTCTTAAACACAAATGTAAATAATTAAGTTGTAGACTGGACATACACGCTTTTCTAAATGGTCTTCTCTTCCATAACCATAATTTAAATGTTGTATATTTAGATCAGGTCAGAAACAAGGAAAGTATAGAAGGCCAAGAAGAGAGAGATAGAGAGAGGAAGAGGAAGAGGAAGAGGAGAATGTTTGTGAGAAAACTGTTGAGCTTTTTTCACTGCAAAAGCCCAAAACCTGGGCCAGGGTTGCTGTGGTTCGCAAACTTCATGGCAAACTTGGACACGGGAGCTTGGACAATGTATGTGTTTGTGTAATTTTTGTCATCTGAGTTTTGTTTTCAGTTTTCCCTTGGGTATGGTGAATTGGGGTGACTGCCCTGGCCCCTGCCCTTTGGGGGGCCCCATGAGCGGGGATATGAGACGGGAGATGGGCAGATAGGGTGAGGAAGTGAAAGGGGAAAACAAGTGTGGGTGAGGCAAGTTGGAGCCCCTATACCAGAACCTTCCTGTCCCCCCAATGGCCCCTGTCTGCTGGTGGGCCCCACCAATCACACTTCCCTCTCAGTGCCTACCACCGGCCTGCCGTGGATCAGAGGTTTCTTGGCATCAGGAGGCACTGGGGGAGAGTGGAGAGGTGCGAGGGCACAGCATACTTTGGGGAGGAGGTGGAACTGGGTGGCAATATGGTCACCCTACACTTTTGGATACTCTAAATTTCTACCAAAAGTCACTCAGGGTCCCAAGGAAGTAATTGCTGCTTCTCAATGTCATTTACCCCATGATTTGTGATATGGCAGAAAGTAGCAACCCCCGTTAGAACAACATTTTGGAAATGGGATTTACAATAGACCCAGTCCCTCCCTATCTCTACAGGGCAGAGCTGCCATCCCTTGTAGTCTTTGTGTGGGGACTGTGGGGTCAGGACTTAGGCCTGTGACACTCTGCACCCATTTCTTTAGTGGGCAGGCAGTGGTGAAAGATGAGGAAGGAAGAAAGAGGCATGTGACTAAAGCCCAAGACTTGGTGGCAGAAGATGTAAACTCTAGTCTGGGCTCAGTCCCAGAGTTCCTGTGTGAGGCGATGTTATAAAAGCGGAAGACATTATTACTCCAGGCAGAGGAAATGCTGCTGGCTATCAGCCAGCTTGCAGGGCTGGGCAGCAAGCATAGGGTAGCAGTGGTGATGAGTAGGGTCCTATCAAATTCATGGTCCATTTTGTCAATTTCATAGTCATAGGAGTTTAAAAATCATAGATGTCATGATTTCAGATATTTAAATCTGAAATTTCATGGTGTTGTAATTGTAGGGCCACAAAAAGGAGTTGTGGGGGTGAGGGGTGGGGGTCACAAGGTTATTGTAGGGGGTTACAGTACTGCTACCCTTACTGCTGCACTGCTGCTGGCAGTAGGGTGACCAGCCAGCAAGTGTGAAAAATCAGAAAAGGGGTGGGGAGTAATAGGAGCCTATATAAGAAAAAGACCCCAAAATAGGGACTGTCTCTATAAAATCAGGACATCTGGTCACTCTAGCTGGAAGTGCTGCGTTCAGCGCTGGGCAGCTGGAGAGCGGCAGCTGCTGGCCAGGATCCCAGCTCTGAAGGCAGAGCCGAGAAGTCAGGATGACACAGTATGGTGTTGCCACACTTACTTCTGCACTGCTGCCGGCAGAGCTGGGTGCTTGGCTAATAGCCACCATTCTCCGGCTGCCCCGTTCTGAAGGCAGCCCAGAAGCAAGGGTGGCAATACCATGACCCCCTAAAATAACCACGCGACCCCCCCCAACAACTCCCCTTTGGGTCAGGACCCTCAATTTGAGACATGCTGGTTTCTCCTGTGAAATCTGTACAGAGAGGGAACCACACACCAGACCACTTTCATGGTCTGTGATGCGTTTTTCACAGCCAGGAATTTGGCAGGGCCCTCGCGATGAGTCCCCCCGCCCATCTCCTACCTGTCTGACTGCGCCCTTTTTCTCAGGGCAACTGAGAGAAAAAACAAGGTTTCCAGAACTTTCCCCCCATCTCTCCCAGGACGAGGTGTCGGACGGACCCAAGCCGGCCAGTGCGCGCGTGCGCCGCGTTGCGGGAGAGCGCGCGCCTAGCGCGGCTGCGGCCGCTCTCCCCAGCCTCAGCGAGAACCACCATCGCAGAGCCGGGCGATGGGGCGGAGTAAGGAGAGGAGTGATGGCTGCAGCCTCCAATAGGAGAGCGGGGGGCGGAGGGAGGCGGGGCCGCGTGCGTTTTAGGCGAACGCTCTGCAGCCCCTTCGCTAGGCGGGTGGGTGGCTCCGCGTTGCTGCGCGCGCCTTCCGCTCCCGCCCCCGCCCCGGGAGCGCGGAGAAGCCGCCGGTGCTGCGAGTCTCTTGGGAGGGAGCCCGGGGGCCGCGGCGCGGGGTCACCCGCCGGAGCTGGTGCCGGGCTGGAGGCGTTTCTCACCCGTGCGCCGGGAACCCGGGGAAAGAGCCGCCGCGACCCCCCGCTCCCTGCGCCCCCCTCCGCTCTGAGCATCCCGCGCCAGAGAGGCGGCGAGCGGGGGACGGAGCGCGGCGGGGCGCAGCCACCCGGGAGGAGCCGCCGCTGCGCGGGAGGCGAGATGCACTTTCGGAGCGATCGGCAGCTCGGCAGCAGCCTAAAGTTTCCCCCTTCCCGTCCCCCCGGCTGCTTCCTCGCCGCTGCGCTGCGGACCGGAGACTCCCGCCGCCGCGGCGACGGGCCAGCGGGGCGCCGCGCACTAGCCGGCTGCGGTGCCCGGCTCTAGGGTGCATCGGCCAAGGGGGGAGATCGCTGCTGCTGCTGCTTCCCCCCGCAACATCTCCCCCCCCAGCCTGCCCGCGGCGGCTATGAAGGGAAGAAAGAAACGAAAGTTGCTGTGAGCCGCCGGCAGCGGATGAGACCCGCTGGGCCCTAGGCTGGAGCACGGGCTAGGAACCAGGGCGCAGCGCCCCCAGGCCGGGGACAGAGCGGTCGGCTGCCGGGACTGGGCTCCCCCACCCCCAGGGCGTGCGCAATGGCAGGTCCGCCGCGGGAAGGGCTCTCCGCCGGGGGCATGTGGGCATCCGCCCCGGCCCTGCGCTCCGTGTGATGTGATGAGCAAGAGCTGGCGCTGGCCAGCCGCCCCTGCCCTGCCGCCTCCCGCCCCTGCGGTGCTCCTGCTGCTGCTGCCCTGGCCCGCGGCGCTTCTCAGCATGAAAATCTTCCGCAGGAAGGCGCTGGTGCTGTGCCTGGGCTACGTGCTGCTGCTGCTGCTCACCATGCTCAACCTGCTGGACTACAAGTGGCACAAGGAGCCCCAGCAATGCAACGAGCCCGCCCCGGCCCGGCGCGCCCCTTCCTCCCCACAGCAGCCCCGCTCGGACATCCGCTCCCTCTACCGGCCCCCCGTGCCGCCGCGCCGCCAGCGCCAGCTGCTCTATGTCTTCACCACCTGGCGCTCGGGCTCGTCCTTCTTCGGGGAGCTCTTCAACCAGAACCCCGAGGTCTTCTTCCTCTACGAGCCGGTGTGGCACGTGTGGCAGAAGCTCTACCCGGGGGACGCCGTGTCCCTGCAGGGGGCGGCCCGGGACATGCTCAGCTCCCTCTACCGCTGCGACCTGGCCGTCTTCCAGCTCTACAACACGGCCGGGGCCGGCAAGAACCTCACCACGCTGGGCATCTTCGGGGCAGCCACCAACAAGGTGATCTGCTCGTCGCCCCTCTGCCCGGCCTACCGCAAGGAGGTGGTGGGCATGGTGGACGACAAGGTCTGCAAGAAGTGCCCCCCGCAGAGGCTCAGTCTCTTGCAGGACGAGTGCCACAAGTACCACACCCTGGTCATCAAGGGCGTGCGCGTTTTCGACCTGGCCGTGCTGGCCCCACTGA
Source organism: Dermatemys mawii (assembly GCA_007922305.1). Lineage (NCBI taxonomy): Eukaryota > Metazoa > Chordata > Testudines > Dermatemydidae > Dermatemys > Dermatemys mawii. The sequence continues at coordinate 16,384,597 of ML677363.1, forward strand.
TGCAGGACCCAGCCCTGCAGCTCAAAGTTATCCACCTGGTCCGGGACCCCCGGGCGGTGGCCAGCTCCAGGATCAAATCCCGGCACGGCCTGATCCGGGAGAGCCTGCAGGTGGTGAGGAGCCGGGACCCCCGCATCCACCGCATGCCCCTCCTAGATGCCAGCCACAAGCTGAACAGCAAGAAGGAGGGGGGAGGAGGCTCGGATTACCATGCGCTGGGGGCTATGGAGGTGATCTGCAGCAGCATGGCCAAGACCCTGCAGACTGCCCTGCACCCACCCGACTGGCTCAAGAACAACTATCTGGTGGTCCGTTATGAGGACCTGGTGGTGGAACCCATCAAGACTGTGCGGCAGGTGTATGGCTTTGTCAATCTAGTGGTGAGCCCGGAGATGGAGAAGTTCGCCCTCAACATGACCAGCGGGCCTGGCTATTCCTCCAAGCCCTTTGTGGTGTCTGCCAGGAATGCCACCCAGGCAGTGAATGCCTGGAGGACAGCATTGAACTTCCAGCAGATCAAGCAAGTTGAGGAGTATTGCCACCAGCCCATGGCCATCCTGGGCTACGAGAGAGTCAACAGCCCCGAAGAGGTGAAGGACCTAAGCAAAACATTGCTGAGGAAGCCAAGGCTGTGAATGGGGCACAGGGGATGCCAACAAGCATCCTTTTCAAAGGGACAGCTTGCCGCTTAGCAGTTTTGGAAACAGTCTCGTTTGCTTGAGAGAAAGAGGGAGTGAGAAAAAATCTGGTATTCCTTACAAACGCAGTTATCAGGAATCCAGGCATTCCTCCAAAGACCATTTGGGGTAATATACATTGACATTTTTGCATTGCTGGGTTATGCAATTTTTTTAAAAAAGAGTAGGATTGATGGTATTTGTAAAGCCCCTTTCCTCTCTTATACCCAAGGTGAGATTCAGTATCAAAATCTTGTTTACAGACTTTTTGTTCTGACTGTGATAATGAAAGACTTGTGCAATTTATGAGACATCTGTCTCGGTGGGGATGGGTTGCAGTGGAAACATAATAGTGCGAACTGGGTTTTTGTATTAAAAGTAAATATTCAAATGTGTTCTAAATAAAGAAAATAATAAATGATATTCATTTTTATAATTACCTCAATTGTTTGGGAATCGCACACATTGCTTATGTACAGCTTGAAAAAGTACTCGCTTCACAGGCAGATTTGATAGCAACAAATACTTTTTATTGGGCTTGGGGGCTGGAGTGCAACTTTCTCCTGTTTAGAAGCTGCTTTCTTACAAACAAATACAAATCCCATAAATGCTGTACATGTTTTGTGGCCATATGCATGTAGCTCAGAGAGATAGTGGTGGCTTTTTTAAAAAGTTATATTTTAAAAAGTTACATTTAAGTGCCACTGTAATATATTCATAAGATTTGCCGTCACAGCAATATTGTTGTCTTGAAATACATGTCAAGGATTCACTGTTAAGTAGAACAAATGGTTCTACATATAGTTAAAAATAATACAGGCTTTAAATGAACATTTTATAATAATGAAAAGGTTTGCATGTGTGCAAACTAAACAAACATCTATATATATTGTAGTGCAAACCACTGCAATGGATAGATCAAATACTTGAAGCATACTTCTGGCATGCTTGTGGTCGGATGGTATAAATGAAAACAGAATAAAGCTGGAGTTTCAATGTGAATAGTAGAGAACTATTCATTTTTTGTCATCTAAAAGTTTGCGTGTGTATCTGGTATGTAGGAACATACAGGTTTTGATTTGTTGCTATGTTGGGCTGATCCTGCAGTCCTTAATGAGGCAAAACTACCCTTTTACTCTGAGAGACTTGTTGGCTGGATCTTCACTGGGTGTAAATGCCTTCAGTTGCTGAGAGTTTTGCCTGGAGGATCAGGCCCATTATTAAATGTGATTAAAAGTAGGAGCTGTTACTACTCTCACTTCTGTCATACGATAACTGCAGGTACCAGAAAGGACTTTATTTAAGGCTGGTATCGTTATTCTCTAACACTGTTAAAGGATCTGTTTTGAATGTTGAGGTTTCAGCAAACAGTTTCTTGACACACAGTTTTCTGACTTGAGACCACAGATTTTTCTGTGAGAAGCACATTTTACATTGCTTATCTAGATATTGTGCCTTCAGAAAATACAAAGAATTTGAAGGAAGTATATTAGTAGTAGGAAGAAGAACTGGCTTGTGAAAATATATTTACATAAAAGAATGCTGATAATTGTGTGCGAAAACTTTGGTTACATTTTTTTTAAATTGAATTTTAAGTTAAAACAATGTTAAATGAGACTCAGACTTGAGAGATTTGATTTATGGATAAAATATTGGCAATGAGATGTCAACTTGGTTTGAAAAGGAAACAGGAATATAATAAGCTAGTTAAATCTTATTGTGCAAGGTTGCATATATGCGAATGCTAATTATCAATTTTATGACACGTACCCATTCTGTTAATTTATCAGCAGTGGCAATAGAAATAACAGTGTAACTCTCTTCTCTGAGAACACTTGCAAGTATGTGAAGTGAGAGGCGTTTCAGAGATATCAGTGGTGATAAATGAATGGGATTCTTAATTAAATTAATAAAATGCATATTTATTGTGCTAGTGCAATTAGAGGTCTCCTGTTATCACCACAAATACTCTTTTTACCTCAGATGGGTCCCAGACATTCAGGCTTGGATTGTTTCTCAGTCCAGCTCACTCCTAGCCCAGGATTCCCCAAGAGCAGTGACTAAGGACTCCAGTCTTGTTTTAGAACATGCTGCTTGATGTGTTTTTCTTTTTTTAAACCCACCCTTGCTTCATTAAGTGCCTCTTTCCCCCTTGTATAGTCCTATTCTGCTGCTTTATAATAGCTGCACATGGGCTCCATAAACTCTGATTAGGAGGAGGACAACCTCCATTGGGCTGCAATAACATTCTACAGCCACCTACTAGGAAAGTGATGCAAGTTGTGCCATTAGAGACTCTGAAAACCGTCGTCTTTGATGCATTCAGATCCTGCTGTCTTGAGTATGAGAGTTCTAATGCAATTTCTGAACTAGGATCTCTCATGTGGTAGTAGGTATTTACCAGCTGATTTACCAGCTGGTATTTACCAGCTGATACCAAGGACAAAATCTTGCTCCGCTTATTCATTTGAAAACTCATTTGGTTTCATTGGGACCTTGGTGTAAGTAAGACGAGCAGGAATTGTATCCCAAGAATGTAAAAGAGACCTGCTCGATCTATTTATCCGTCCCCAGGTTGGCAAATCTTTAGGAAATGTCTTTTGACTTTAAATATTTTAAAAATCTTTCTCCATTTTGCTGAGAGTACTAACTGCTTTTTTGACACAATGCATTAAAAGTATTGGTCTAGGATCTACATTATTTTACTGATCTAAATCAAGAGCGAATGGAGTTGGTGTGACATCAGAATGGGGCCCATTATCTGAGCTCCACCTTTCTACTTTGTAGCAAGAAATTTTAACTGACAAGTGCTATTGCTGCAGCTGGGCAGATTTCTGCAGACGAAATGAGTGATGCAGTTTTAAGAAGGGAGGATTAAGAGAACTTAAAAATTAGAAAAGTAATATCAGTGGAAAATGGCCAAGAAAACATGAGGTGGGAAGATCTGAAAGAATTTAAAAGATCATAGGTTGTGTATGTCTAAGAATCTGAATCAAATAACATGCAGTCTCATTTTAAAAAGTGCAGGGAATTGCATGATGATTTTATAATACGGTAGGATCATTTGATATTTTGTGAGTGAATTTAGTACTCATGAAAGTAGGGAATCAGCAGTACTAATGTGAATGAGCCATAGCAGAAATTAGTGCACTAATCCAGTTCTCCTGGCATGGACGTGATACCTCTGGTATTCCAATCCTAGATCTTTCTTGAACAGAGACATAGTGACAAATAGTGTCATGTTCTATGATTGTGAACAAGTGCAGAAAATTTTATAAGATCATACAATTTTATATATGACCATACAATTAATATGTATGTAACACCTGCCAGGATGTAACATAACGTCTACCAGGATGCTGCTAATCTAGAAAACAATTGATCCAGCTACAAGAAGCAAAATCAACATCAGACTAAAACTGTTTGCACACAAACCCTTTGAATCCATTTAAAATGTAAAAGTTGCGGACGTGCCCACGGATGCTGAGATTGACTTGTCTGTTGACAGAAAGGGCAGGTCAGATAAAATGTCCTTGAGTGTTTAATAAAGGATGCACATTTTAACATTTAAGTTGATTCAAAATTCATGTTTTGCGTTTCATCCCTTGCATGGGATAAGAGGCTTCACCTGACTAATCGAACACCACAAATCTTATTTTTACTTGTGATTTGAACTTTGGTCTCTAGAGATGAAAGGCTAGTGGTTATAGTCAGTTCTGAACCAAAGTATTTTTCATCCTGTAGACATGAGAGGAAGGGAGAGGGATTATTCTCTTTTCCTATTACATTAATTGCTATGCTGTAGGAAGTCTTGATAGTGAAAGGCTTTTTTTTTTTTTTTTTTTTTTAAACTGTAGAAAGGCATTATAGGGGGCACTTGAGTTTTGATGCAATGCATTCTCTTAATTCCAGGCTTGGATGTCTTTGGAGCTCAGAATACCAGTCATGTCAAATTATTCAGTGGCTTTGTAATGTGAACAGACTATCAGCCAAATCCCATCTGCCCTATTCAAACCCAATTGATATCAGTGGGTTAAATTCTCTCATCATCATCATCAGTCCTATAGTGCCCCAATGACCAGTGTCATTATCAATGATGAGCAATCAACCAATAGTCTCTACCCCTGATGATTGTGTGTCAGTGTTTGAGTCTCTGTAAAGTCCATTTCTGTCCACTCTTTTATGTTGTCAATCCATCTCTTCTGTCTCTCTGTCTTCACCTCTGAAATCCAGTTGAGCTACACCCAGAATGAATTTGGTCCATTAGTACTACACATATGAATAAAGCAAGTAGGATTTAGTACATAGACTATGGGTTAGTCTGGGGCTGCCATACAGGTATGCATCCATGCCATACAGGCTGGATGCATGATCAATGTCCTGTTTGTTTGGTGGTCAAAGGTTATTGCTTATGCATTGTGTCATTGCTCCTGAGAAAGTTCTTATAAAAAAGGGGATGTGGCCTAAAACCAGAATTGTATAGAATGTAGCATACTAGTAGTATTTACCACATTGCAGATATTTTCTCAAGGGCGGCTGAGTGATGTCGACTTGTTGGTAGCGAATGAGATTGTTGTAAAGCATTAATATTAAACATTACCACTTGATTTTTATTGCACCTGTAATTCTGCACACAAGTAATCAAATTCTGCTGAGACGATGCTTAGATTCTGCATACTATTGATTTGTATTAACTTTGGAAGGTAGAAATCTTACTTGTATTTATTTTTTGTTCTATTCCTGAGTTTGGGGTTTTCCAGGTCATGAGATAATGGCAGAGCAATCCTGCATTATTAAGTATTTAGCAACATGACCAACTGAAAATCAAGCCATAAAAAGCTAGATGTAAATCAGTCTAAGAATAAGTAATGAGATAGCAAGTTGTGCTGTAGTTCTCAGATAAAAAGCCTGAGTTGGAGCCATTGCACCCAGCAATTGAGACTCTAACTTCCCTTAATATCACTAGAGTATGAATATTAAAATGCTTAAAAAATAAAGGACATTACACATGGGAAAAGTGTATGGGAGTGAACGATAACCTTCGGCCTCTACAGTGGCACCTGCAACATAGTTCATCAGCATCAAGCAGTGGGAGAAAAATCACCCATATGTGAAACCAGACATCTGTTTGCAGACTAGCTAAAGCATGTGGAGTGAAATCCGAACCACCCTGAAGACCATGACAAAGCTCTCAGTGGAGTCACGATTTCACCCTGGGATCTTGGAATTCTCTCACCAAATCAGTATAAACCTTATGATTTGCAAAGTCCCAAACAGCGTGGAGCACTGGATAGCTGGAGGGGGGAAAAACCAGGGTTGGACAATGGACACCTTCCTGCTTCGGTCCTGCTGTGGGAGGTGTCTGGCCAGCCTGTGAACTGAGTCAATGCAGTACTACGAGGCTGTCAGAAGCTTGTGCCTAAGGCTGGCCCTGTCAATAACGGCATTGCCCTGCTGGGACGTGAATGAAAATGAGGCTTTCACCTCACTCCATCTTTCCCACAGAAAACTAGAAATTGAACATAAGATGGGGGAGACCCTCGCCCCTGAAAAAAATCAAGAAAAATCCAACCACATTCCAGAGCACTGTGGGTCCGATCCTGTACAGGGCTGAGGCTCCTCTGCTTCTCTTGGCTTCAGTGGGAGTTTGGGTTGCTCAGCACTTTTACAGAACCATGCCCCAAAGGCCAGATTTTTTTTTTTAAGGAATTTAGAGATGCAGATAGGAGCCTAGTGGGGATTTTCAAAAACGCCAAGGCACCTAACTTCCATTTTTGAAAATCCTTTTCCGCTACTCTTCGCATTACTCAATATCTTTAAAAATCTGGGCCCAAATTGCTAATTTTGTATGGTGAACTTCTTGCCCTTTGAAATGATTTTGTCTGTTGGCTGTCACTGCAGGTAACAGGCATGTCTTAACATTCTGTTAAGTGCAGCAGTGTATTGGCAGCAGCTCAAGTCTTGCAGAGGGCCAGCAGTAAAATGGTTAACGAGCACTAATCACTTTTGGAAAAGTGAATTCCTAAGTAGGATGCTGCATCCAGCCTTGTCCCTCATTTTACCCAAGAGAGTAAAAGGCAAGATAAATTCTTTTAGGGGAAAGGAAAGGAATACAAAGCAGAGTCTCGCTGAAGGTGCTCTCTATTGCTAGAAAAAAAAAATACCGTAGAGGGAAACTTAGAAACAAACAGAGTACAACACAGCAAGGTTAGAGGAGGAAGAATAAAGACCTCTGCATGTTAAAAACAAGATTAAGTTCTAAAGGGGATGAGAGAATGCACAGTTGTGGTACATTATAACAGTTTAAAATTATTCTTGATATATGGAAAGGATTCTTCTCTTTGAGTCCTCTAGAAACATTTGCATTTTTTAGGCCCACTTTTTTGATGGTAACCTTAAAATGAATTTTAACATTGAAACATAATTTATTTGAAGGCAACAGGTATAAGAATATTGGTTTTCTGCGTTTACGTTGCTTAGAGGTAGCAGTGCCTGTGCTGACTTTTCATCTTGGTTTCTCTCCTCATGCCTCCATTCATGAATTCCCAAGACACCCAGTAGCCTGCTAGATTCTTGGCACTACCATTAATTCCAGCTGCCCGATGGTTCCACTTACAAGGAATATCAGTAGTGATTTGTTCTAAGCCATGTTCATGTCTCATAGCACTTTTTTAACATGAAAGGTGCTAAGAAAATGGAAATGTTTTGAAGTCATTTGGCTGGAGGAAGCACTAGTTCCAGCCTTTCACATATTATACACCACTGATGGTTCCTATGGAAATTTGTTGTTTAGCTATGGGACCAATCCTGAAGCCCTTACTCCTGTGAGTAGTTCCATTAAGTACAATAAGATTACTCAGAAGCATAAGGACTTCTGGAGTGAACTCTGTCTTCAGATACATATCTACTCCATAGATGGTGTTATTTAAAAGCTATTACAATGAGTTATATTGTATCCGCATGTGGAGTGGTGACTTTAATTACTCATGATAGAAGGGTCCTCTATGACTTCTGTAGTTCCCCATGACCAAGAAATCATGGCTCTATTGGAACCTGTCAGGGGCTACTCCTGAATCATGTGGAAAGGTTGCTGTAGAGATGTGAGGTCTTTCCTTCCCACAGGAGCATAGCACACTGACTGTTCCTGCCTTTGAAGAGCTTAACTTGAGTCAGAAACCAAAAGCCGGGGTTTATAATGACAATGCTGGGAAAAAAAAACTCCAGTAGAGATATCACTACCAGTTGCCACTATATGACATAATCTATGGCTGCCTCTACATAAGCAACAAATAGTTTTTAAAAATTGCAGAGAGAGTTCTTCAGATTCCTGCCTCTTCATATCAGTTTGGTCTTGGCTGCTTGTTTGCTCAGGTCAGAAAATTATATTCAGCTTCTTTTCAACAACATACAGCAGCCTTTCAAAACTGTAATGAAAACAAAACAATAGAGGACCAAAATCTGCTCACCCAGTCATGGCTGGGAGACTTGGAATGAAATAACACATAGCACCTAATTCTCATCTCACGCTAGTTTTACATCAGTGTAATGACTTCAGTGGATACTCCTTTTTACAAGCATGTATGCGAGAGAAGAACTACAATAGTTTGTCTGTCATAAAATAAGCACGTGCCCTGGGGCGAATAGAAATGAAATGTAATGTTTAAATGGGGGAACTGACAGAATCTTAAGTCCATGAATCAGCATTAGAGACCTACTCCTTAAGCCTTGTACTGATGGGTAATTGTTCACATGCTACCCACCTCTGAAAGATCCCATCTGTGTTTCTGAAGCTGGTGGGTGATTGAGCCATTGCTGTGGGGGATGTCACAGTGTGGAAGTTAGCGGAACGCACCTCCCCCTTTTTTTGCATGTCTCCCTTCAGTTAAAAATCACCATATACCTCTCCTCTTCCCTCTTCCTCCCTGCCAGTGTTTTAGATCCACCACTGTCAGTGTGTTTTTCTTACCTCATATTACAGCCCCTTTCCTTCCTAGTTTTAAAACTGGGCCCCCCTTGTTTATTTTCAAATGTTTTGAGAGTGGTCTTTTATTGTGAATTTATTATATTGTATTGTTTAAAATTCCCTTTGTGTAGTTGTTAGTGCTGGAGGTGGGTGCTCTCTGGATATAATTACTGATAGAAGAGAGCTTCTGGTACTAAAATATACCTGTCCCAGAAAGAGATCTTTCATCTGGAAGTAATGTAGAAATGATGAAAAACTGCTGCATTCCACTGTGAATCAACAGGAAACTTTGTATATTCTGGGGCTGAACGTAGTCATTTGATTGATACAGTTGCTTAGCATAAGGTCAATGACACAAAATCTTATAGGATTTTTCATGCTGGAAAGAGAAAGAAAGGTGCATCATAGAAATGGACCATTGCAGAAACTGCCTAGACAACATCTACTGGAACATTTCCCCATCTGTCTGACTTAGAATCAGGGAGCCCAATCCTGCAAGAGGCTGAACCCTTCAATTCCCTTGACTTAAAATAGGAGACGAGGGTGTCCAGCACTGTTGTGAAGACCCTCAGAAATGGGTGGGATTGGGTCCAGAGCCATTGTCTACATCATGGTGGAAGTTCTTACTCAAGAAAAGTTATGATGAGAGATTCTAAAGGCTGAAGAGTAAATGGAAAGGGGAAATTAGGTTTTGTTTGGAAAAATACATTGCCAAGCATCTTTGCAGCCCCAAGCCTGTAGATACTGTATGAATTTTCTTTTGCCTCCTTTCATCCTGTTAGAAGACTGTTTCAGAGAGGCTCTTAAAGGTTCCCTCAACGTGGGAACCACTATTTTCCATTGGAATCCTTTACCTTTAATTAGCTACTATTTTTGTGCCTTTCTTTGTGTTGGGCAGATGTGACAAGCAAACCCCTGAGAACAGAACCTCCTTCACAGAAGAGTTAGCTTGAGATCCTTTGCTCTTGGCCATTGCCTTTCTTCTGTAGACCAAATGAGTCAGCTTGGCAGTGCATCCCTGAGCTGTGTGCCCTAGGAATAAGAGATTTGTTTATTTTTATTTGTAAACAATTGTAGATTTGTAAAAGGTGCCACATTAATGCCCATGGTTGTCAGTCTTTTATTGTAACCATAGCACAGGTCCACAGTGGAGCATGGACACTTTCCACCAGCATACGGAAGAGAACATTTCTAGGAGTGAGCATAGTTAATTCTTCTTCTTCCTCACTCACTCCTAGGTTTCTCTGTTGAGGGTGCTAACAAATATATCAGTGAGTGTTCACTTGGGTGGAGGTTCCTGTGATGCAGATGTGTCTGTTAGGAACTGGACTGAGAACTCTAATTTATTTCACTTTCAGGCACCGTTAACTAAGATTGCATTGAGACCAGTTACCTAGAGGTGGGAGGTAAAGTTATGTGAATAACTGATTTTTCAGCTGGGTGACAGTTTTGAAAAAAACCTGATCTGGATCAAATCAAATCTTCCTATAATGAGGGGCAGTATCACCACCATCTCTACCACCTCCTCCTCTGGCTGTTTTGTGAATAGTGAAAATTATTCATGTCAAATTTGCAAAAAGTTTTGGTTCAGCTGAAATTGCAATTTTTGGCAAAAACTCTTCATCTGAAAACTTTCACCCATCTCCCTTATCAATTTTTTGTTCCAGGTACTTCCTGTGATCATCAGTACAGTTTAAGAATCTGACTTTCACTAGTTCCTTCAGTCTGAGCTGAGTCAGCTTTTGATGGAAGTAGAAAGAGATGTTTACTTGGACACAATGCTGAGAACATGTAATTTGTAACTGGCAGAAAAGATGACTAATTCCCTATTTTTATAAAGTTTGGTTTCAGCTAGTGAGAAACTTGTTTGCCAGACCAAATATTTATAAAAGGAAGCAACTGTTTATTAAATAGAAGTTAGCTTTATCTGAATAAAATAATGGATTTGTATTACAAGTCAAATTGTTACCTTTTATTCCTGGAATTTTATAATATTTGAATAATGCTCATGGTGGACATTTGCATGCTGATTTCCGCTTGGGAGAATTTTTTTTTTTTTAACAAATAGTTTTTCTGTATTATAAAATAATAACCCAAAGGCCAGATATTTTCAGCTTCCATGCACAAATATACTCACTGTAACAAGGGGGGGTTGGGTCCTTTCAGGGCTGGGCCCTTTAGAACTTCAGGTTTTACATTACCCTGATCCCAATTCAGCCTCAAACAAGGGTGTTCTGGGAGATGTAGTCTGGAAAGTCTAATGGGAGTTGTAGGTGTTTTTATATATAAAAAAGTTCATGCTGGGGAAGGGATATATATATAATATACAAAATCAGCTGCTTTTTACCAGTGGCAGAGAAATTAGATCTGTTGCGAGTTTCTCTGCAGAGATGGAAAAGATCAGGGAAAAGGCAAAACCTAAATGACTGCATTGGTTGAAAAGGTGTCTGAGGGGGGCCTCTGGACATCCAGAGAGGAGGAAGAAGAAATAGAGTAAGAAGGAAACCTGGAGAGAGGGGTAAATTGTTTAGTGTGAATCTTGCATGCTGCCCTGCTTGGTTGCATCTGGTGGCTCCTCTACAGAGCAGTGAGCACAGGTGCGTACTAAGTGTAGTTCAGAAACTCTCCCAACTCCTGTCCCTTTTGTGGTGAGGGAGACCCTGGTGCATGTCTATGTAAGATTGTCAGTTGCATCCCTTCTTCTGTCTCCTCCTGCACTTTTCCCTGTACAGATGCTCCCTGGTTTTAAGCAAGCTTCCATTCCAGAACGCCTTGTGTAAGTCGAATTTTGCATAAGTCAGAAATGTATCTCCAACCATTATGCAAAAAAAACCCCAACAATCCCCAAACTCCTATTTTCATGCTTACGGAGCTTTATACATAAACATGGATTTCTGTAACTCGGATTTCTGTAAGTTGGAGAGCGTCTGTACCTCCATCCATGGCCCCACAAAGTTGCAGGACCTCCTCCATCAACCTCCTCCTGGTGCTGGCCAAAAGGGTTATCCATCACTCCAGGGCAGGGGCTGCAGAGCAATTGTGGGAGCCTATTTCTGGTCCCTTGTTTGGTCATGACTCTGGCCAGAGTTCCTCGGAGTGGAGTTTGCTGACTCCTTCAATGCCTTTGCAGAGCAATGAACACTGCCTAAGGTTCTCTGCATGGTATATACTTCTGATTCCTTGATTTTCAACCTTTTACCTGGATCTCCTTCCTGTTTTCTCCTTTGCTGGAGCCTGTTATCAGTTGGAGCCTGGATTTATTGATTCCTCCCTTTAGTTGTGGGGGAGGGCCTTCAGTTTTGGGTGGGCCTAAATCCACCAGCCCAATATTTCAAATAGTACACACCTGCACCTGATGAGGAGAGGTAAGAACTCAACTACTCTCACAAATATTACAAAGGTTGCTTCACATTTGACTCTTATAGCTAAAGCTGTAACATAGCTTCTTCTGTATGTTGAGTAAGGGTGCTCAGAAAGTGGGCATTTTGTTTTATCTTATGCAAGCTAAGGAACAAATCCTGCAGTCCTTACACATGCAAAACTTCTAGAGAAGTCAATGGAACATTTGACTCAAACCAATAAAAATCATGGCATTCTCACTTGTTCTAGTCATAGGGGCTGACTTTAGCTGGCGCCGGTGGGTGCTTGCACCTTCCCTACTCCCATTCCAACTCCTTCCCCAAATCCCTGGCTCCTCCTCATCCTCCAGGCATGCTGCGTTTCCCCTCCATCTCCCTCCCTCCCAGGCTTGCTGCGTGAAACAGCTGTTTGGTACGGCAAGCCTGGGAGGAAGGAGCGGAGTGGCTGCGCACTCAGGGGAGGAGGCGGAATGGAGGTGACCTGGGGCAGGGAGCTGCTGGTGGATGCTCTGCACCCACCAATTTTTCCCCGTGAGTGCTCCAGCCCAGCAGTTACAATGCACATGAGGCCTGATCATTAGACTTCAGGCACCAATGCGTGCACTAATGCACCTACGGTGAGACTGTCCAAGGCACTCACTGTTGGCCTAAAGCACTGCTCCCAATGAAGTCAGTGGGGAGTGAAGTCAATGATAAAACTCCCTATGGATCCAATAGGAATAGAGTTGCCCCTCTTCCTCCTAGAAATCTACCTCACTGTGAATGATTGTAGACCTTCTGGTATAAAAGAGTCCTCACTGCTTGGGGTAATCTGAAATACTTAGGCATCTTAGCTCATTGGTTTAACATACACTGGTAAGATACATAATTAATAAAACACTGTTGCATTAAGACATACTGCATAAACATCTGATTCTCCCACAGTAATCTTTTAAGTAGACTAGCTGCCCTGATCAAGGTAATTTAGGAAGGGAAAAAGCCATTTGCCAAGTTGGTGTCAGGGCATCAGGGAATAAGTGTGGGTGAGCAGGGCACATAGAAGGGAGCATGACTGAAGTGTAGATATGAAGATCATTCTCATTCCTGTTCTCAACAGAAAAATCTTACCACACAGTAGGAGAAAACAAGCACTTCTGAAAAATAAGAGCAGTGTTTGAGGTAGATTGGCCAAAAGCAGTCTGCTCCTGCAGTGTGGATTTAAATCAAGGATTACAACAAAGAAATGAATATTTACAGAAACTTCTATAGATTTCTGTCCCTGTCTCAACAAAATATATATTAATAACAAATATTACTTCCTCCCTAGTTGTGTACATCCTTTGAGGTGTACACTGCGGTAACAATTTCAGGAGGGGATTCCTAACTTTCATTTTTATAGTACTTGTGTAACATTGCAAATATGATGCTTATTTGGGGGCTGAATTTGTGAAATGCTAAAGACTTCTAAAATGCAATGTCTCTGCTTTCCATTGACTTCCATGAGAGGTGTGAGCTCTCACACTCTACAGGCAGAGTTCTGCATCTTGCAGGATCAAGCCCCTACATCTGCATGTCTTAGGTAGAAGTGTACGTAAGCTGCATGCACCTCACAATGTACACCGGTCCACACCTTCATTACACTTAAACTACACACTTGAGGTTTGATTATTCATCCAGGATCTCTATGATTATGCCCGTAATCTTACAGGTACAGAATTACACCCACGCTATTTTTTGCCTAATCCTGTGGGCAAAAACAGAGACTAGTGTATAACAATGTGGCCTATGATGCTCTTCAACTGGCCCAGGGAAGTGTGTTGCTTTTGAAACTTGTATCAAATATACTGTCCTTTAGGACTTCTTGAAACTCTGCTACGCTATACCACAATGAAGAATGTTTGCTTTACATATCCTGTAGTGCCTTCCCTTGCTGCAGCTGATGTTTTCCCTGGCAGCCATTTCTCTCATAGCTCCATTCAGTTATTTATTTTAATTGTTTTTCCCTGAAAAATTGGCTAAATTTCTGAATGGTCCCATTATTTCTGAGGCTATGTTGGAATAGGCAGCTAAATGGTCTCTGCTTGACGCTGTTGTTTACTTAGCTGCTTCCTCACCATGATTTCATTCTAGTAACATATTAGGTGTCAGAAAGTCAATACGGAGAAGTCAGTACTTGTAGTTGCTTCAGAAGTGGATGCATCAGGCTGGGTAGTAGTTCCATCAAGTTCACTTGCTAGGTTTGTTTCAGTAAATGTTGGATAATCTGCCATATTGCTGTGTACTTATTAGGTGATGCCTGTTGAAGGCTACATTATTCTGTTGACACTGTGTGGAGGGGTGCTAGAGAGCTGATAGAGGGAGTTCTCTTGCACAGCTGGGGAGAACACAGCCAGAATTTCTTGGCTCCAACTTCTTGAGCAGAAAAGGCAAGTGAGCTTAGGCTAGTGTGGCTAGAAGTGCTAATAGTGTGCAGAGTATCCAGGGCCTTCTCCCCTCCATGTACCCTTAAAGCCTCCATAAAGGAGTTATCAGAATTGGCTTCTAAGAACATTCTCCTCTGTCTGTCTCAGTAATCCACTGTGGATTTACACCCTCACAGCTTTTCTCCTTGGTAAAAGCCTGACTACAGCCTTTAATATGCAGATTGATTGAGCAGTGAGATGATTGAAAAGGAGACATACATTATAGCCATGAATCGTGATTCAGATTTGATTGTGTATTATATTCTCAAATGTGATTCAGCTGAAAATGCTTCTGATTCCAGGATAGGAAGTGATAGGTAGGCCATTAGCTATAATGGGTCATGAACTGACTCACTACACAATGCATCTGATTTTACTGAATGCATCTTTTTTAATAGGGCGTCTTGCTCCTCTGATGGGAAATAGAAATGATTTAGTGAAAATCAAGCAAAATCAAGAGTTAGGTTACTTGATGGGATTGACAAAAAGAATCGAGCATAGGATAAATATTTCTGTGTGAAGCTCGTCAAATTTATGATACACCCAGATCTAGTCAGTCTGGAGACTGGTAATACCCATCTTGAGCATGGCAAAGATTTGTTCAATGTTTTACTTAAAGATTCTTTTTTTAAGAATGTGCAGTTGTGGGAACATTCCCCACTTCTCCCTCTGTCCCACATGTTTCTCAAGATGGCTAGAGGCCAGTACTGAACAAGGGAAAGACTTTCTACACTGAAGAAGTAGTCAGACTGAAAACACGAATTAAAGGTTTTGGCAGGGGGTCCCTTTATTTAATTAAATACTAGGCATTAATCTTCTCTCTCTACCTCTGGGACCAGGAAATAGTAGATGGGCTTGGACCTCTTGGCCCTCTTCCCGCAGTTAGGCTGAAGAGTGACAGTAGAACTTCTCTGCTCTGCCAAGGCTGCAGTACTCACTTATACGCTCTTCAGGGCAATGACTACCTCTTAAGTCTGTATACGTTGCCTAGCACAGAGGACCCTTGATCCTGGTTGTGTCCTCTAGATGTTACTGTAATGTGATTGCTAAATAATTAATTAATACAGGTGCTTCAGAGCTTCATTAGATCATATAGTCTTCTCTCAACTCTCTGGACAATGCAGGATTTATTCCCTAAATATCAAATACAAAACTGATAACAGACCTGACACCTGATCTGTGCCAAAAGGGGAAGATCAAGAGAATTAGAAGTCTGAAGGAAAAATATAGACAGAAAATGAAAATCTTCTCAGAGAAAGCTGCCAGGATAAGGAGTTTTCCTGGAGGATATTTCCTCCTTCTCTTTATCTTTTGAAGGCATTTTTCTTAGGTTCATTGCTCCAAAGGTAAGAAAGTTTTTCAGGCGCAAACTCACCAAAGGTCATACTGAAATGATGTTTTTGAAGTTATAACTTAAGGAAAATTACATGTAAGAGGACAGTTGTTCTCAAAGAAAAAAGTGTTCAGGAATTTGCACTTTAAATTATGCTTTGTTGTTTGGACCTTGAGAACTTGATGTTTGGGGGAAAAGTTGAAAGGGGCATAATTGGGTGAATGCAACTATCCTCTAGCAATGTTTCTTTGTAAAGAAACAATTGTCTTAGTTTTTTATTGCTGCGATCTCTTTAACATGAACATGGCTCAAGAGAAGGAATTCCCTTCTAACTATGCTAGGATTCTATCCTGCAAGTTGCTGCACAGCCATGTGACATGCCCAGCACTCCCATCAATGGGAGTGGAGCCTGTTCATCATTTTTCTGGATCAAGCCCTCAAGAGGTGTGTTCATTCCATGAAGCTGCCCTGCTCCAAAGGCAGTGTCCTTGTGAAGTGCTGGTAGGTGCATGTGAACAAGAAGGCGTTATAAATGGGTGTGAAAACGTGGGTTGTTTCTTGGGAACGCAGACAATGAGACTGTGGGGCAGGAAGGCACTTCCATAAAATAAAGTAAACTCTGCAAACTATGGACTCTGATCCTGGGAGGTGTTGAACATCTGTGGAAGTCTAATCAACAAGGCAAGACCAAATTTCTGTAAAATCACGTAATCTTTAATGTAACCTTGATCCGTAACTATAGGAGCCCATGTCTTCTGCTATAGCATTAACAATCTCAGGTGCAGTTTCCATGCTTTGCATTTTGCTACCTAGTCACAACCAGTTATGAACCATTCAGTGGGGAAAGAGAAACATACTACGTAGTCCAGGCCTGCACAACTCAGAAAGCAGCGAGGGCCATATTACTGCAAAAAGACCAGCTGCGGGCCAAAAAGCCCCGCCCTCACCCCATCTGCTTCCCCCCACCCCGCCGCTTGGCTTGTCCCAGCCCTACTCACCCCCAGTGTGCCGCACAGTGAGCCCATGTGGGCCGCATGTGGCCCCCGGGAAGCATGTTGTGCAGGCCTGACCTAGTCAAATCTACATGTAGATGAGCTTGCAGGAGAGGGGAACTTGGCACAATACATTAGATCAATGTATCATTGGTATGTAAGCCATCCCTTGTACTTCTGGATGCTGAACTAGTGCTCCACCCAGCTGTCTGTCCAGCTCGTTAAATCTTCCATAATTACATCTCTCATTATAGACATTTGGAAGATGGCTCTTTGGTATAAGGAAGAGTGCAATAAACCTTTTGTATAATTTAGGGTTTTTTTACTTATTTTCAAGTTTTTTCCTTACTGTACATAACATTAATTAAACCATTTCAGAATCCTAGCCAAACATGCAGTAAGTCAAATGGAAAGAACACTTCAGAATCGGGCTAGAAGTCAAATCATAATGTTTCCATAGATTGTATTATAAAGAAACACTGAACATCATAAGTCCTTTTGCATTACTGTGGAAGGCATGATAGATAACATTAACAGTGGAATCAATAATGTGGTTATAATTGCTACTTATGTACATTATGATTTTTGAAGGGAGTATTATAAATGGGAAAAATTAAAGCAGGGAGCCTGGCGTCAAAGGATCTGGGTCTCTTTCTGCCTCTGATTTTGCGTTTGAGATCTGCTTTCGCTCCTGCCTTTTCCACTGACTGGCTTTGAGACCTTGGGCAAAGGCATTTCACCTTTTCTGTGCCTCATTTTCCCCATTTGAAAACACGAGAGTAATAATACTTACTAACATTTGTAAAATTATTGAAATTGTCAGATGAAAGACATCATATTGTATTTTCATTATAACTGTTCATCTTTAGCCTTCTGAATAGATGCTAATAATTTGTATAAATATTTTCATTTCAAAATATCTGAAAGCATCAAGCTATCTGTATACAAGAAACAGAACTATAGCCTTCTGGTTGCTAATGAGTACACAGATAGAAGGATATTTTAGCCAAGGACTTATGGATAAACAGCTAACAAACTAAATGCATAAGATCTTATTCAAGCACAATTCTTGTTGGTGTTATTTGACTCACAGTGGATTGAATTCTACTGACTGAATAAAAACGTCAGGGTTCAATCTCCTACAAATAGACTCATGAGATGTTTGTGCCCATACAGAACACTCAAAATGGATTTTTTTTGAAGTCTCACCTGAGAGCTCAGACTAGATACTCAGTTATTTCAAGCTGGAAAAGATAAAGGACTGAGTTGCCTCTGCTGGAACTTGAACCTAGAGCAGCAGAGAGGCTAAACTGAAATTCCTAGATGCCAAGATCATGAAGTTAACCCCATATTTTATGGCGGGAGGGAGGGAAGCAATATTTTTATAGGCCACAAAATAAGACAGACGTACTCCTGAATGAAAAACTATTAAAATATCAGTAATAGCTGCACAGCTCATTTCAGCAAAGTTCTCGACATATTCATCCTGAAGAAGTGTGGTGAGAAATGTATGTGCCTGCATTTGTTTCTGTTTAATGTCTGAATAATTTATTAAATAGAGTTTACTCTACATGTAAGTGGACAATTTAGTCAGCTGTAAATCCAAAAGTAAGGAATGGAATTAGCAAATAGGGGCTTTCCAACTTCAGACACAATAAATATGTACAGTACAGTCAATTAAAATCCCCCTTAAACATTTACTGAAAAAGGAAAGAAGAGTGAATGGGCTACTGTAGAGCTAGAACAGAGATAACTTTCACATCAACCAGAGTGGATGTTCTGGAGTGTTTCCTATTCCGTTTGCTATCTGCTTGTAGCTCAGAAGCCATGTTTCTCATTGCAAATTCCTCATTACCTTGTTACACGTAATCTGCATTGGAACAATTAATGGCCCAATCCTGCAACCTTTACCTGATGTGAATAGTTCTTTCACAAGTATCATAATCTCATTACATTCAAGGGGCTACTTGAGAAAGGGCTGCAGGACCAGGTGCTATCATTAGAATAAGGGACAGCTAAATGCAAGGAGCAGTTGCATTGTGTCTTATGATTTCCAGTGTGTCTTCAAAACTCTTACATTGCCGCTAATGATGGACCAATCCTATTTTCATTGAAATGAGTAGCAAAACTCCACTGAGGTCAAAGGGCTCAGGCCCAACATAAACAAAGACGGGAAATTGTTGACTGATGATAATGACAGTGATTAGGACATCATAAGATGTGTTCAGAGCTGATGTACAGCAATAAGTAAAGATCATAGTGCTTCTGACTCTAAACAGCTGATGGCAGTGTCCTATCCCATCCTCCCCAATCCCCCGAGGAACCTCCACTGTCAACAAAGGAAAAGAATTTCTACATGCATTCACATTGAAAAATGGCACTTACATTCCAGACTCTAGTTATGCAAATAATCTTCTAGGGTGCAAGCAGGAGTATTTCCCTTTGCCCATATTAAGAGTGGTTCACAGCAATGGCTGTCTGTGCTTTTTCAGATTATTAATGCTAGATTGGTAATTTTGGCTAAAATAAGCAAGGAGTGACCATTGTCTGCTGCCTTCCTTGGAGTGAATCGTCTCTGGTGCAGGCAAGTTCAGTTTAGACACACCCAGCTATTCTAGTTTTGTGAGTGGAGCTTGGGACTGTTGACGTTTGAACACTGGGGTACATGTAGTTGGGTAACTTGAGTTGTGTACTATACCTGCATGCTGTCTGTAGCGGCCAGGGGCGGCTCTACCTATTTTGCTGCCCCAAGCAGCTCTGCCGAAGAGGGAATGGTAGCGGGGCTGCCACAGCTGTGCCGCCGAAAGCCACCTGAGTGCTGCCCTGACAGTGCCCAGAATGCCTCCCTCTGCTGTTTGCCGCCCCAGGCACCTGCTTGCTAGGCTGATGCCTGGAGCCGGCCCTGGTAGCAGCAATTGTCATTCTGTGATGAAGAATGCTACAGAGGAGATGCAGGTGTTGGCTGCTCTCTTACAGTAACTTTACTTCTGTTTGTTCTTCTTTTTGTGGTTGTCTGGATCAATGTATCAAATGAGCCAGGATTTGAACTACCCTGGCTAAATTAAAAATGATATCAAAGAAACCTAGTCTGTGTCAGAGTGCCTGTCCTCTGTGCCCATTCGTCTTCTGAACTGCCCTGCCGTTGCCTGGAGCACTACTCTGCATGGCAGTGAATCACTGAGAAAACAAGGAAGAGACCTTGGTGAAAATCAGAGAAGACGTGAAATAAGGGAGCTAAATATTTATTCACCGAGGCACCTTAACAACTAAACAGGTAAAGAAAGCAACAATGGCAATACACGGTGTCAGTAAGTGGTCAAGGCACGCTCTCAAGACAATATAATACTAATTAAAGCTTCTGAGCACTGTACAGCTTCAACTATGTCAGGAAAACTGAACCTGCATGACATTCACCATAGTGCTGCAAAATGACTGTTTAGAAGCGGGCAGGAATTATGTAAACATAGTTTCTATTTTCTGGTTTATTAGCAAAACGTAGAATGTATCTTGAGAAAACTGTGACCATGAAGGAGCTGTGTCATGGCACTGAGCCTGGCTGTGATATTTTCAGAGGTGTAAATGAGTCTGAGAACAGAACTGGGCACATGCATTTTTCTTGGCACCTGAACGTCTTCCCTGTAACACCTTCACCAACAAGACAACCAAAATATGCATGAAATCCTGTCTCCACTGGCCAGAGTGTGGGGCAGGATTTCACTGTATATCTATCAAGCTGTCACCTTTGCCATCCCATATAGCTAACACTGTCAGTAGAGAGGGTGTATCTGTATGGGAATTGCATATGGGATAAAGTCTTGAGTCATGCTGGTGAGACTCCACTGTCCAAACTGAGAACAAAATTGGACCTTTTGTGTTTTCTGTTGATAGTTTTTCTATGTGTCTGATTAATAGGCACTGAGGTGTAAATTTCAAAGGGTATGTGGGAATTTAACCATGCACTTCTCTGTACCAAAATTACCCTGGCTACCCAAATAACTAGAAAGAGGAAATCTTCCTATAGCAGTGGACTTCAAAGTAAACTTATGACTCTGTGGAACTTGGTCACTTTACTCACATTACAAACTCTGTCTGAAAAATTTTTCATGCTATACTACACAGGGCCCCAATTCAGCAAAGCACTTACACACATGCTGAATTGGGTCCCTCCCATTCCCATCCCAACTGACAACCAGCTGTGGACTCCAAGAATACATTGGTGACTTATGAGTGCTTACATATGAACAAGTTTGGGAAAGCAAAGCCATAACCATGCTGTCATGTCAAGCCGCATCTTTTATCTTGCACAACGCTAATAAAAGATTAGAAGGACAAGCATGAGAAGCTAATTTGGAAGAATTGTACAAATGGCCTTGCAGGAAACTTTCTTGTGTTAATATCTGAGAAGAGTAAAATACTCTTGACAAAACCAGAACACTTTGTGCCTGTTGATCTATTTATCTGGAGAAACAAATTTGGCCATCGATTCTCTAAAGGATTCTCTACCTGGCCTCCAAATTGTTAGCTAGAGCAAATGTAGGAACAATTAATTGCAGACGTAAAGCTATTAGACACTGATTTCTCTGATTTGTGGGCACAGCATCTAAATGCAATTTTAACTGCACCTTCAGACTTTTTAAGATGCCATATTTGAAGCAGTTTTAAAATGGTGCAATAGAAACGTTTTAAAAACAGAGCTGTAACCATTTAGATTGGCAGTGTGTGGCAGTAACCAATTTGCAATTTCAAAGCAGTATAACCAGCGTGTAGGTTATCAAAAACAAAGGAGTAAACAATATTCAGATGCTGCATATGAAAATGTTTTATTCTTTTATAGTTCTACGATTGCTGGGAGTGCAGACTTTCTGGGATTTGACCTTCTGGAGTTGGTTATTTTAGCTTTGATTTGTTCAGATTTTTAAAATAGATGATTCAAATTATATGTAAAACTTTAGTTCATTTTAGGGGAGCATGTAAGGTGAATACTTTGTTTTCCAAAGTCTCCTACTCTACTTCCTGTATCTATTAATCTGACTTCTCATCTAGCCCTCTCCTAATAAATTCCCTTCCCAGCTTTTGACTGGACCACTAAATTTTTTCCTTCTCCAGCTTCAACTACCAGCCAGTCTAGTTTCTCTTCCTCCTAGTGACCACTTTATCCAAGCCAAGCACATGCCTGACAGCTCTTGTGTAGGTGCTGACAGTAGGAAAAACCAGCTCTGAAAGGTCGTCTTAGGAATTTACCATGCAGGAATAAACCAATGCTACCCCCACCAGTACTGAAATTAAGGGTAGGTGGCAAAGGTAACCAGAGAGCCTATTTGTAATTTTAGGCCCTCTGCATTATTAAAACAGTGTTGAAAGATGACTGTGTGATGTGGTTCAGCCAGAATCATGGTACAACATAATTTATTTTTTGCCTGCAGGGACAGAAAGAGACCATGTTAGAGTCAAGTCTGAACCTTATCTACCCTTGGTTTTCTTTTGAAATTCTTCCCTTTGCTGCTAACACTTGTAGCTCCAGAGGGAGCACTACTGCAGATGAGGTGCTTGCAGATACTTGCTATCCTATCATCATGTTATATAAACTGTTCTCCAAACAGCATGAGATGTTTTACTCCACCCTGGAATGATTTGCTTAAAGCAAACCAACAAGTACTACG
The DNA here is from genome assembly GCA_007922305.1 of Dermatemys mawii. NCBI lineage: Eukaryota > Metazoa > Chordata > Testudines > Dermatemydidae > Dermatemys > Dermatemys mawii. The sequence continues at coordinate 16,407,022 of ML677363.1, forward strand.
TCACAAACAGTCACCCTGTGAAACTCCTGGGCAGCAGTGCAGTGTGAAGACCAAAACTATAAACAGGTTAAAAAAAGAACTAGAGAAAGCTCCTGGAGAAGAGGTCCACCAGTGGCTATTAGCCAGGATGGTAAGGGATGTACTCCCATGCTCTGGGTGTCTCTCAGTCTACCAGATGCTGGGCCTGAAAAAGATAGGACACTGGACTAGATCAGCAGTTCTCAACCAGGAGCCCAGGGCCTCCTGTGGGGCTCTGAGCAGGTTTCAGGGGGCCCACCAAGCAGGGCCAATATTAGACTCACTGGAGCCCAGAGCAGAAAGCCAGAGCACCACTATGCAGGGCAGGGTCATAGCCACAGGTGTACCGGGGTGGGCTGCAGCCCATCCACTTAGCATCCAGGCCCACCCAAATCAGGGTTGGAGCCCCCCATATCCACAGGCTGGGAGTGAGTGAGTTGTCGCAGGTGTCAGGGTGTGTGCCTCACTGGGGCAGGGCTAGTGCTAGGGCTGGAGACTGGGGCAGCTGGAGAGGGATGCAGCCAGGAGAGAGATGCAGGAGGGTGCTGGCAGGAGTGGGATGAAGCCAGGCAGACAGACACCGAGCTAGGGTCAAGGGGCAGGCAGAGCTTGAACCATGGTGTTGGGGGAGCATCCTCCCCATGGGCATGCCCTGCAGCCTGTGTACCCTGGGTATCTTCACTTCTGGTACCTGGCTGAGTAGTAAGGGCTGGGTGGAGGGAGGTGGCCCCCCTGTTCCCCGTCATTGTCTGCCAGTTTTTCTGTCCTAGCTACACCACCGGTGCAGGGCTAAAGCCCAGGGCTCTGAATCCTGCCACCAGGGGCTGAAGTTGAAGCCTGAGCAACTTAGCTTTGCTAGGCCTCCTAGGTCATGAGGCCCTGGGCAATTGCCCTGCTTGCTACTCTAACCCCAGCCCTGGCTTTTACATGCAGAAAAAGAGTTGTTGAGGGCACTGGGGGGAATTTGGGGGTGGGAGCTTAGAAAGGAAAAGGTTGAGAACCCCTGGACTAGATGGACTCTTGGTCTGACACATGCCCCTTTGAATATTCATATGAACGTGTAGACTCACATTATGTGCAGTGTTTTATCTATGAACCTGTGATGGAGTGTTCACTCCACCCTATACCTGAAAGGGTTAAGGGAGCTGGGAAGGGGCTAATTACCCTGATGGGTTGCTCCTGAGAGAGAATTAGGCTGGCTAGGCAAGCCCTAAGAGAGGATAGAGCCCTGCAGGACAGGAACAGGCTGAGTTGGGGTAAAATGAGGCAGCTGAGAATGAAGGAGGGGTGATTGCAGTACAGAAGCCTGTAGTTCCTGCCTAGTCTTAGTGAGGGAAAGCTGGATACTATGGGGAAGAACAAAAGTCTTGGCCCTGAGGGAAGGGTGTACTCAGAGGAGGGGTAGAGAAAGAACCTGATACAGGCAAAGTAGGAGCAGGTCAGGGAAACAGTAGCAAGGTTTGGGGTTGTGCAGACCTTGGCTGCTGGTTGTAGGGTCTGCTGAAGAAGTGGTGTAGACCAAGCAGTGAAACAGACCACTATGTAGTTGTCCTGTGGGACTTTGCTATCCCAAAGGGGAGACAACACAGTGACCTGGCTGAGGGGCCTAAGCCAGAAAAGGAGAGCAGCACCCTGAGTCTCACAGAGAAAGAGGCCACAGGATGTGCGAATGAGCAGCAGCAGGGAGTGTTGGACCTGGAAAGAATTCATCCCCAAAGCAGCCAGGAGGAGGTGCCCTAATGGTGTGTATACCCCATGAGAGAACCCATTTGTCCTTCCAGTAATGCTTGTAACAAAGAGAAGGCTCAATGGATTTTGCTTTAAGAGTCAGTGTGAGGAGAAGTTCTGCTTTTGTGTTGAGAAAGGCAAAACCTAGTGCCCAGTCCTCCAAGCATTCTGCAGGCACAAATCCCTCTGATGTCCCACATGCAAAGGGATTGCAGGACAGGGTCCTTAACGTGCATGGGTTAGAGGATATGTATGTATTAGGACTTTTTTACAGCAATATATCATGACTTCCTAATGAAGTTGCTAATGCAATACTTGTATTAAGCCAGATGATGCTGTTAGTAGCTCATCACAGGCTAGTGTTGACTGAAAGTAATTGCTATTTGATGGCTGTTCAGTGGCCTATGTGAAATGAGACAATGATCTCAGATGTCTTTGCTAGGGAAAAGCCACCGTAATAATTGACACCCTTCTCAGTGTAAGCAGAGAGGACACAGATTGATTAGGTAAGGAAAATGTGCTATCCTATTTCTAGAAGGTCTAGATTGAGGCATGTTGTTTAGGCAGCTCACACCATTGCTGCTCACTCTCTATCTTTTTTTTGGATAAATAGAGACCTTAGGGCACTGATTCTCATACTTCTCATGAACCCCAATTTAACCATGAAAGGATCTGAGTATCTAGTTCTTACTGAAATCTAGCTATGGCTATTGGTTACTCTTTCTCTAATGAAGACTTATCTAGCTGGTTCTTCCCTGCCTCCCCAGTGTCTTTCACTTTTCCATTTAGTGTTTTTATTGGCATCATAATCTGTTTAAATTCCATCTTCCTCAATGTAGTTTTACTTTGGCTGCATACTAATGAAACTGACTAAATCTTCCCAGGTTTCCTTCAGGATAGTGTTTGTATTAATATTCTGTACTGTCACTGGAATTCAGATACCTGGCTATATTATCCTTTCTCTGCAATGTTTGTGTCTGTCTCTTATCATTGTCTCGCTGATATGCAGGCTTGGCTGACTAGTTATGTTCTGATAAGATAGAGTTGTTACTGATGGTCCTGTCCCAGCAGAGGTCTCTCTTATCCTCACTGGATGTTTTTTCCTCTGACAGTAATTTCCTTTCTCTGCTTCCAAAACTCATTATCATTTTGACTTTGAATGCTCTTCTTTATTTCTTATTTAATGATTTTTTTTTCTTGAGTCAAATTTGTGTTTAAAAATTGACTCAAATTAACAGGCACCCATCCTGTGTTCTGGGCATCCTATCAATAATTAAAATTAACCATCCCTAGGTTATCCACAGTAATGAATAATGTTAACCAGAGTTTTCAAAATACCATCTCCAGAACTCTGTTTTGGAACGCCCTCCTCGATTTCAGTACCATTATATGTACTTTAACCAGGCAATGACTAACAGGCCTGCCTACTGCTTCCCTTCAAAAGTTGCAGCAGTGCTTCAGAGTACTCACTGGAGTTATGGCTCTTGTCCAAGGCTGAGAGAACCCCATCCGCTCCTGGTGAATGAGCAAGTTGATGTAAAGGGTAGCTTTTGCTTGTATAATGTAGTGATAGCATAAAGCTTTTGTGCTTTACTGGACAGTCCTAAACTCTTCCCAGATAAGGCCAAAACAGGTTTGTCTGCACTTACAATGGTGTGTAAAATACAGACCCTGCATACCCAGCTAGCATGGGTATGAATAGCTTGGATGCTTCCCTACATACTTGCACCCTAGCATATACACCCTGTGTGCACAAGAAGTGCTTCTCATGTCTACACTGCTGCCTTCAACAGGGCACTAGAGCCTTTCCCTGCTGCAGGAAGAGGCTTTAGCAGCTCCCCTCTGCCGAAGCTTTTCCCTTTTGCCTCCCCTACGCCAGAACATTTTCTCACTGCAGTGAAAAGCTCTGGCAGCAGGGAGCTGCTGGAAGGAGCCTCTCCCTGCTGCTGGAGCCTTTTCTGGTGTGTCGGGCCTGGATTCTATATGTTGCTGTAAGTGTGGATGAGACATACTTCATTAAGAACTTGCCAGGAGCCTGATTACAACTAACCTTATATTTAATTGGACAGTATAGATCCCAGCATGCAATACACCATCTTAACCTGAGCAGTAGAGAACCCCATGTGCTGCATTTGGCCCACAGACTAAAGGTCATTCCTCTGCTATCCTGTAGCTCTGTGATCTTCTTGCCTATTTCTTCAGTGCATGTATCTTTATTCCAGCTCCTAGTGGCTAGCACTTCTGTAAATCAGAGCTGCAATCTTAAGGTATATATCCTTGGGGGTGTTTTCACCCTTTGTTCATTGAACTGTGTTCCTATTCTAATCAGACCCTCATGGTTCGAGAGAGACTCAGAACCATAAGCCAAACTAAAATTAAATGTCAGTGTTTGTTTGGAATAGCTCTTTTCTAACTTGTTTCACTGTTGTTGCTGGCTGGCTTTCTCTTATAAAGCTTCCTGTGACGTTTTATTAAAGAGAGTATGAAAACATGAATGATTATTTGATGAAAGTGGACCAAGGGCTTGTTTACATTGTGGGGTAATATGCCGTACAGGGGTGGGATTTCTAAAGTGCACTGTATAGCACATTAATTGCTCTATGTAGACCCTGCTGGTGCACACTAAAGGTTCCCTAGAGCACTTGAATGTGGTATTGTTTCAAACAGCAGTAAATTAAAGCACACAGATTGGTTTACATGGAGCAGGTAATACTATGGACAGAGATTGGAGGACATTGACCCACAAACTGTACACTGGTCCTGGGACGGATGTAAGGAGGTAGGTGGGGAATCCCAGTTTGGGAGAGGGTTTACCCCTTCCCTGGTGGACAAAGTAGAGTTTGCCAGGTTTGTCCATCGGGATATGTGTGCAGAAGGGCCCTCAGGGACGGGTGTGTGTGGGGCCAGAGGTGGTCTGTTGGTCCCTCCCCCCGAGGTTTGGGGAGGCAGTATCTGGGGGGATCCCCATGGGGCTGTACATAGGGACTGGTGGTGTGTCCTTCCCTTGGTCAGGGTGTGTGGGATCCTGGGTGGAGGGTCCTTACAGGGTGTGGGTCTGTCAGTACCTCCCTGAGGTGGGGTGTGAGATCCAGGGGACTCCCTATGGGGGTGTCAGGGTCTGTCAATCCTCCCTGGGGTGGGATCTGGGAGGGTTCACCTGCACACTATAGAGGTTCCTGGGGGGTGTGGGGTCTATGGGAGATCTGTCCTTTCTCCAGGTGGGGGGTGGAAGGGATCTTGGGGGTCCCTATGGGATGCAAGGGGTCTGTCAGTCTCTGTAGTGTGCTCCCTCCTTGCTATCGCATTCCTGCTGCCTGAGTCAGGTCTGGAGGTGGTGGTGGTGCACCTGGAAGCACTAGGCCCAGACCATGTAACTGAGCTGAGCAGATGGTCGCCATGGGGGAGAGGGTGAAGGAGGAGCTGGAGCTGGGAGTGGGTCTGTCAGGGTGTGTGGGCTGTGGGTGAAGGGATGGCACTGTTCTGGGGTATAGGAAGTACATTGTAATTGAAGTACCCCAACAATCAGTAAATCTGGAAGTTAGACTTATACCTATTAATAGTAGTGATCTCCATGTGCCCCCACTCCCATATAGAAATCAAACTACACCTGAGATTAATCTGCAGCATGTTAGTGTACAGTGCATTACTCTACTGTGTAGAGAAGCCCCCTTAATCTTTCCTATTTTTGTTTCAAAATACATAAATCCTAGATCCCTGTGTAAAGCAATGAAGTAGTACTGGATGGATCCAAGATTAATTCTCTTTTTTTTAAAATATATCTAGAGACACTTTCGTTGGATGATCTCAAAGCTCTTTACAAACATTAAATGTCACGACAGGTATAGAATCAGAAGCGTAGGGCTGGAAAGATCCAAAGATCTAGTCCAGAGGTCTGCAACCTTTCAGAAGTGGTGTGCCGAGTCTTCATTTTGTCATTCTAATTTAAGGTTTTGTGTGCCAGGGGATATATTTTAACATTTTTAGAAGGTCTCTTTCTATAAGTCTAATATATACCTAAACTATTGTTTTACGTAAAATAAATGTGATTTTTAAAATGTTTAAGAAGCTTCATTTAAAATTTAAATTAAAATGCAGAGCCCTCCAGACCAGTGGCCAGGACCCGGGCAGTGCGAGTGCCACTGCAAATCAGCTTGGGTGCCGTCTTTGGCACCTGTGCCATAGGTTGCCTACCCCTGATCTAGTCCATCAGCCTGTCCTGTGGCATGACCAAGTAAACTTAGACCATCCCTGACAGGTATTTGTCCAACCTGGTCTTAAATGTCCAATCTATGGGATTCAACAACTTCCCTTGGTAACAAATTCTAGTACTTGGTTATCATTATAGTTAGATTTTTCTAATATCTAACCTAATCTCCCTTATTGCAGATTAAGCCACTTACTTCAGATATATTCGAAACCTTATTTTTGGTGCTCTCCTCTGGACATGCTCCACTTTGTCCACATCTTTCTTAAAACTGGACTCAAAACTGCAGATGAGGCCTCACCAGTGCTCAGGGGAACAATTACCTCCCATGTCTTACATGCAACACTCTAACATTCCACGATGTTGATATAAGACTTTTTTTTCAACTGTCACTTTGGTTCATACTCAGTTTGACTGCTATAAACTTCACATCTTTTCAGCAGTACTACAGCCTAGCCAGTTATTCCCCAGTTTGTATTTGTGCATTTGATCTTTTCTCCCCCAAAGTGTAGTATTTGGCATGTCTGTGTTGAATTTCATCTTGTTGGTTTCAAACAATTTCTCCAATTACTTAAATTCATTTTGGAGAACAGGATTATAATTCAAAGTACTAACAACCCCTTGTAATCTGCAAATTTTGAAACCATACTCTCCACTCCATTATCTAAGTCAATAATGAAGATATTGAATAGTCCTGGAGCTAGGGTTGCCAACTGTCTAACCACACAAACTCAAACACTCTTGCCCCACCCAGCTCACTCCATCCTCCCTCCTTCCATTGCCTGCTCACCCCCACCCTTACTCACTTTCACCAGCCTGGGGCACGGGGTTGGCGTGCAGGAGAGGGTGTGAGCTCTGGTCTGGGGTTGAGGGGTTCAGTGTGGGAGGGGG
>ML677363.1:16413872-16747385 GCA_007922305.1 Dermatemys mawii
GATTAGGGTATAGGAGAGGGTGTGAACTCTGAGAGGGAGTTTGTGTGCAAAAGAGGGCTCTGTTCCGGGATGCAGGTTGAGATGCAGGAGAGGATTCAGCACTGGGGCAGGAGGCTGGGGCATGGGAGGGGATGAGGGTGTGAGCTCCAGCCAGGTGGTGCTTATCTTGGTCAGCTCCTGGTCATCTGTGCAGCAGAGCAAAGCAGGCTCCCTGCTTGCCCTGGCTCTGCACTGCTCCCAGAAGCCGCCAGCACATCCCTGCGGTCCCGGGGGGTGAGGTAGGAGGCTCTGAACTGCTGCCCCTGTCAATAGGTGCCACCCCCACCCAGCTGCCACAGTTCCCAGCCAATGGAAGCTGTGGAGTTAGCATATGCGGGGGGTGGGGGGAGCAGTGCATAGAGACCCCCTTATTCCCCCTTCCCTCCCCAAGGGCTGCAAGGAAGTGCCAGGAGCCGGGGCAGGCATGGAGATTGCCTTAGCCCTGCTCCACTGCTGGACATTTAGTGGCCTAAAAATCTCCCAGTTTGGCTTCAGTAGTCTCTGGGACATACAGCCTGTTTCTGAGAGACTCTGGGCAAAAGCAGAAAGGTTGGCAACCCTTCCTAGAGCCAGGTCAGACGTCCAGTTTGACAGCAAACCACTGATTATGCACCCACCTTATAGTAATTAAATCTGCACCAGTGGTTCTCAACCAGGGATATGTGTACACTAGATGGTGCGCAGAGAGATTATGTCCACACATCTAGATATTTGCCTAGTTTTACAACAGGCAATGTGAAAAGCTCTAAAAAAATCAACACAAACTAAAATTTCATACAGACAATGATTGTTTATACCGCTTTACATATTATCAGTGTTTCTCAACCTGGGGTGTGTAACTATTTTATAATTACATAAGTAGGAGACAGTAAATGAGACAGTAGTTTTTTTTCAGTAATAGTGTGCTGTGCAACTTGTGTGTGTTATGTCTGACTCTGTAAGCTATCTTGACTTCACTAGTAGTTTTTAAGTGAAGCCAAACCTGGGCTATGCAAGACCAATCCACCTCCTGAACAGGGTACAAGAGTCTGGAGAAATTGAACTACTGATCTACACTGTATCTATTCTGTTTAGGAGGCTGTCATGTGGGACTGTGTCAAAGCTTACTGAAATCAAGATGTATCCTATCTACTGCTTTCACTCTATCCACCAGGCCAGTGACCCTGGAAAAGAAGATTGGTTTGGTATGATTTGTTCTTGATAAATCTATGCTGGCTATTACTTATCACCCTATTATGCTCCAGGTGCCTACAAAAGTTAATATCCCAGTATCTTTCCAGGCATTAAAGTTAGGTTGACTGGTCTATAATTCTCCAGATCCTCTTAGTACCTATCTTCGAAAAACAGGGGCAATGTTTGCCCTTATCCAGTCCTCTCGGACCTCGCCTATTCTCCCCGAGTTCTCAGAGATAATTGCTCATAGTTCAGAGATTGCTTCAGTGAGTTCCTTAGGTACAACAGGGTAAATGTCATCAGGTCCTGCCAATTTGAAATCATCTAATTTACCTAAATATTCTTTAACCTGTTCTTTCCCTATTCTAGCTTGTTCACTTCCTCCCCTGGTTAATATTAATTCTATTAAGCATTTGGTCATTACACTCTTCAGTGATGACTGAAGCAAAACAGGCATTAAACACCTCAGCCTTCTTGGTGTCCCCTGTTAGCTCTCCTTCCCTGTGAACTAATGGGGCTACATGTGTGGCAGAGTGGGAATTATTCATAATGTTTTGGATGAATATTGTGTGCCTCAGTTTCCTCTGTGCTGCATGGTTCATTAGGAGTGTGTGTGAGGGTGATGGTGGTGGGGAGGTTGTTTACTCTTTATAGAGATGCGATGTGACGGGGGCCTGGCCCCATGCAATGAACAGTCCCAGATGGCTAAGAGGGTGGGGGAGGGCAGGTGACAATGTTTGCCTGGGAACAAGGACAAAGGACTGAGGAGGGGCAGTGGGGTTGTTAAGTGTGGGGCTACTGGAAGTTGGGACTGGGAATAAGAAGGGGTCAGAGGAGAGCTCTGGGCTCTGAACTGACCCAGAAGGCCTTGCTGTAACTTTGTTCTCTGTGACAACTAAGGACTTTCTATACTGTGTACCAGACATTTTAATAAACCCTTCTGGAGAGTCATTCAAGTCAGGAAACCGGGGGTTCATTGCTTCCTTTGGGTGTAGGACACTGAAGGTAGACTTATCGCAGGTGGACTCTATCAAAGGGGGAATTTGAATTGGGCCTCTTGCAGAGCAACTGCCTACACCTGAGGACTTGCATCTGAGACTCTTCAGGAAAAGCTAATCAGACTCCTATTATTTCAGTTCTGCACAAATAGTTTCAGAACCCGGGCCCAGTTGCTCACTAGCACATTAGTAACAAAAGCTAGTCATTCTGGTGTGCAAGGCCCTGGGGAGCTTCTAGTGGACACAAGAAGCCTCTGGGTTGATCTTGTGGAGTTGTGTGCACTTTTTACTCGCAATAAAGGTCAAAGGCAGTGGCTGGGAGAGGAAAGTTTGAAGAAGTGGAGATGAATAGAGATGAGGGTGGGGGGAATGAGGCAGAGAAAGGGCTATCAGAGCTGGGAAAGTGACTGACTGAGGGATAGGTTTAATAAAAGAGGAAGCAATAGATAAGAAAAAAGTTGTGATAAGAGTACTCTCCTCCCCACTACCCCAGAACAGGTGTGTCTGTAGCTGCACACTGACTCTTTTTTTCCAGCATGAACATTAGACCCAGTCTATATGCAACACAACTAAGGCTTAATTCATTGCTTTGTAGATTTTCAAGGGACACTTTGAACATGCAGCAAGACAAAAAAAAAAACATGAGTGCTGCCCCGAGATTGCCTCCCCTTAAAAGGCGCCACCCCAGCATGTGCTTGGTGGACTGGTGCTTGGATCCGGCCCTGCAGGTACTATATAAAACCAAATGCTCTGCTGCTAAGTCCATCGCCCAACTGATGAACTTGGGTTTCTCCAGATGGATTTTAAAGTGTAACATCTAATTTTTGATGGAATACAGACCTTTCATTGGAATACAGACCTTTTGAGATGACTGTATGATTTAACATGTCGGGGAATTATTGATGTGACCTTCGTGCAGACTTAAATGCATTCTGAATTCTGTTCTGTCAGTCAGGGTTTGACATACAAAAGCTGCAAGCTACCAGGTCTCCACATGATACAAAAGGGCACTTCCTCCGGATGAGTCCTTTTTATAAAGGAAAAATCCCTGTCTAGTATAAAGCTTTCTTGATCAGGAAGGTGGCAGAGCGGTGTAGAGCAGAGAGGTGGCTGCTCTGGACCCAATACAGTGAGGTATTGCTAATGCTTGGCAGGTGAGTATGCTCAGCTCCCTCCTAAATCAATGGAGAGGAGGCCATCTAGTTGAAGGCAAAGTGTTAAGCAGAATAGGGAGGTGGCAGCAATGAAGATGGAGGGGAAGGCAGAAGCATGAGATCAGAGTCTCTATCTACAGTAGCTTGGAAAGCTGGAGTGGAAAAGAACAAGGGGAGGAGACAAAGCGCTGGCAAAAACAGTGGCCACATGGCCTTAAAAGCACTAGGATTAAGGGAGGGAGTGAGGGGGGAAAAGCGGATTCTAAAAGGCATGACTAAGTATTTAATACCTCCATCCGTTCAACCCAGCATCACACACTCATCTCCCTTCTAACATATGCTCCTATGCTAATTTCTCTTTAAACAGAATGAAGGATGTTTTGTTGGTTTCTTTAATTAAATTAGCTAGTTAAATTTAAATTTTCATACACTAAGTTGGCAAAACAGTTTCACATAATAGCAGTGCCTGGCATAGTGAGAGAAGTGCAGCATCCTTTTTAATACAAAAGAGAGCTGCCTCTTGAGGTGCAGAGAGTTGAATTTGCAAAAATAATATTGGTTTTATTTTTCATCAGGCCTTCTGAGACAGTGCTTGAATGCATTCACTTATGAGAACAATGGAAGCATTGTCTCCAGCTTGGTGGAAGCCATTCACACAGCTTTTCTAAAGGAATTTTGTAAGAATCCCTTTGCGCAGTCAACCACTCATACTAAAATATAAAAAAGGGTTAATTAGTGATTCATAATGGAGCCCCTAAAAGAATACTTCTAATATATTGGCAGATAACATTCTTCAATGTGAGCAGCATTTTATTAAGCATGTCATAAAAGTGCTTTCAATTTCTCTTACCAAAGATACAGCAATAAAGAATAACTATCCGGACATTGACTTCAGATAATTTGCATATAGAATGTTTATTACTGCACTGAAAAGGTGTTTTTAGAACCTTCTGTCCCTGTTGTCATGAACTTGTCCTGCCACACCTCTGTCAGCTGTGCAGACTGCTGCAGCTGCATCAGAATCTGCTACACTGTATTATAGTCCCTCTGTAAGACCAGTGATTCACAAGACCAATTTATATTATCAGGCTTACCATGTGTGGCTTTATTATTTAAAGCTTTCTAAGATTGGTGTTGTCAAAACCCATTAGATTAGCTTTGAGAAAAGTGTTGTGAAGAATGCAATGGCTTCCTTCAGGCTGTGTATCTTCCAAAGATGGTATAACACACATTCACTCTTTGCACAGATGAGATTAATTCCTGTTTTAATAGCAGAGAATGGCTCAATCCAAAATCTAATTTATGACATGGTTCTCAAGAAGCATTTAATTACTCCCACAGGGAGGGGAGTGACACAAAACAAAATGCCATAAAAATGTGGTGGTAAAAATCCAGGACTGAAATGTATAACATATGTTATATATAACAAAACATAACAAAATTCTTAGTTGCATGGTTTTCCTTGTCTTCCTTTAAGCAGGAATGGGATCAGCCAACATAAATGTAGGTATATTGAACAAAGCCCTTTCATCTCCTGGGCCTTTTACTCAAAGAACTTAAGTAATTTCTGATTCAAGTGAAAATCTGGTATGAAATTGGAATCCACCCAGAGATGGGTGTCTCCCTATCTCAATAAGTTATTCCCTAGTTACTCCTTCCCAATACTGGCTTCTTATGCTGTTGATGTGCATCTCTTATGGTTACTCTTAGATTTGGCTGTTATCTCATACCAGAATAACTCCACTCCAGACTGTGAGATCAGAATCAAGGCCTATTTTTTTTTAAATAAAGTTTCCTTGCTCTTTGTTTCCAATAGAAGTATAGTGAAATGGACATAAGGATGCACCTGAATATTGACCATTATGTGCATGAAGAAGAGACTATTAATGTTGTGATTGTTCTTCATAGTATACTGCCTACAGAATTCGATGCATGTATCAAATATGTTGCTTGCTTTAAAATCACCAATCAAGGTGGACAAATCCTCTACTCCTCACACATTGAAAGATGTCAACTTCAATGAAAGCTTAAGATAAGGATTGTGCCCAAAGGAACTGAGGATTTTGAGGAGGGAGAATTCTTTGTAATATATTCAACTAATGGCATGCTTATAGGGCAGGGGTGGGCAAACCTTTTGGCTCGAGTGCCACATGGGCGTTCAAAATTGTGTGGAGGGCCTAGTAGGGAAGGCTGTGCCTCCCCAATCAGCCTATCTGACCCCCTCCCACTTTCTGCCCCGACTGTCCTCCTCAGAACCCCTGACCCATCCAACCCCCCTACTCCTTGTCTCCTGACTACTCCCTTCAGAGACCCCTGCCCCTAACCAACCCCACGAAGCCCCCACCCCCTATCTAAGCTCCCCTGCTCCTAGTCCCCAGACCACCCCCTCTAGAGACCCTTTGCCCCTAATCCACCCCTCCAGGAACCCAACCTCTATCAACACCCCCTGCTTCCTGTCCCCTGACCCCTAGCCACACCCCTGGCCCCTGACAGGCCCCCTGGGACTCCCCCGCCCTATCCAACCCCCCTCCCCGGTTCCCTGTCCCCTGACCAGCCCCCTCTGGCCCTTATCCAACCCCTGGCTGGGCCCCGGCCTGGGTCATTTTATCATGCTGCCACTCAGAACAGCGTGTCTGGGCCGGAGGCAGACACGCTGCTGTGCTGATCCATGAGAGTGTGCAGCCCTGCCTCCCAGAGCGCTGCTCGCTTGAGGCTGCGGGGGAAGGAGAGAACAGCAGGGAATGGGGAAGGAGCAGCCTCCTCAGCTTGGAGCTAGGGGGGACTGGGCAGAAATAGCCTGTGGGCTGGATTTGGTCTGTGGGACGTAGTTTGCTCACCCCTGATGTAGGGCTATAGTCCCTTGCCCATCTGATGGACTCTGTATGTTGTTTTTCTGATTTTTAAGATATCCCAAACTTTAATGTACCCAGAATCCCAATCCTTCTATTCTATGCAGTCAAAAAAGTTCAGCTTAATACTGTTATGAGTTGGGATACACCCACCAGTTTCAAAAGGATTAACATCTGCCCTTCATTTGGGATAAATGTAAGAAATTAAGCTCCTTTTATGGAACCAGCTAGCTGAAACACTAGGATGCTCCACCCAAACCCCAGGCACACGTCGCTGCCCAAAACAAAGGAGTGTGTATGGAGAGGTTTCAGTGTGTGTTTTAGGAGAAGTGCGTGATCAGAAAACCAAGGTCCCAGCTGTCTGATTCCTGCTGTGGTCAGGAAAACAGGATTTTGCATGTTCCTTGTAGATCAACAGGACTGCATCAGAGAAATACCTGGCTCCATCAATTTCTCCTCCTAGGATGCTGTATGATTATGACCATTTATATCATTGCTATTGCCACTGTTACACAATTGCAACAAATCTTGTCCAAGTATCATGCAAGGTGTCAATAGAAGAGTTATGATTTATCTTGCATGCATATAATTTTTGTATCTGAAGTTATGAATAGTGGCTACATACTGGCATCATAATGTGTTAGTGTTACCCAGGAACACAATGTGGCTGATCTTTTGGGATTACAAGTGCCCTATGTTTGATGAGTGACTGCTGAAAACCAATTTCATCATGGAGTCCTGCTTTGACTTGTTAACTAATGTGATGAAACAAAAGTTTTTTTATTATTGGCTGGGTTTAATCTAATGGTAGAATAACCAGCAGTTTGCGGTGGGTCTGCCCTATTTCTCAGCAGTTTGGCATCCTCAGCAGTGACCTTGCCCTGAGGCACGGTGACACCTCTTAGGGTATGTCTTCACTACCGCGGGTAGCCGTCGATCTTTTAGCGATTGATTTCTCGTGTCTTGTAAAGACACGAGAAATCGATCGCCAGCGCTGCCCCCGTCGACTCCGTAACTCCAGCTTGACCAGAGGCGTAAGCTGGAGTCCATGGGGGAGCACGCCGCTGCCATGAGTACGGCAGGTAAATCGGCTGCAGATACGCAGACTTCAGCTACGTGATCTGCAGTCGATTCCCCCCGCCTCCCAGTGAAGACCAGCCCTTAACTGAAACAAGATATAAGACCCAGAATTTTGGCCATATACACACTTAGGCCTGGTCTACACTAGAAAATGAGGTTGGTTTAACTAGTGGTCAGGACTCTGAAAAAGCCGCATCCCTGAGTGGCACTGGTAAGCTGACCTATGTCCCATGGTAGACAGTGCTAGGTCAACAGAAGAATTCTTCCATCACCTCAGGGGGTTTGATTATCTAAGCCGACAGGAGAACCGCTCCTATCGGTGTAGTATTGTGCTTCAGAGTAGACCACAGCGATGCAGGTGCAGTGGTGCTGCTGTGCCGCTGTAACTTTACATATATATAGATGTATCGTTAGGTTCACTGAAGCTGGGAAATGTCAATGAAAACTCAACATAGCTCTGTCACTAATGCTAAAGTGTATGTAGGTGAGCGTGTAAAATTTCTTGGCAATAAAGGAAACTCTCCTCTTTTAGCTTATCCCTTGTTTGATGAGAAAATGAAGGAAAGTAATTGCAATTGTAGACTCAATATTGTATTCTGTTTAGGAGAACTAATAGTTGTGGACTTTTACCTCACCGTGTGTAGCGGCGTGGTCACCTGGGTCCTGCCCTGAAGGGCTTAAAACAGCCCTGGGAGAGGGCTGTAGCAGGGAAAGGGATTAATAAAAGCTGGGCTGAGGGGGGAAGCAGCCACAGCTGTAGTCAGTGTAATCAGGGCCCAGGTGGCCCTTGTAAGAAATCAGTGGGCCAGAAGGGGGGGACACTCTCTCTATAGCTACACTGAGAGAGGAGAACCTAGCTGTCTGGGAAGCTGAGGAGGGTACTGAGGGTGGAGCAGTGCTGGGGAAGAGGTAGGCTGAGCTGGGGTGCTCAGGCCTGGCGTCCTCCCCAGCCTGCAGGCCTGATACCAAGGCCTAAGGAAGGTACTGGGGTTAGGCAGAGGCAGCTGGGCCAAACCCCCTTTGCCTATGATGACTGGCTTTTACATTGCAGTCCGCCCCAGGGCGTGGGGGCTTTATGACGACTGGCAGTAGCCCAGACTGAGGCAAGGTGGGGATTAGAGGGTTGGGGGTTCCCCAGGGAGGGGAGACCCAGAAGCAGAGTGTGGAGGTATTGCCCAGGGGCAGCACCCCAGGTAAAAGGGCATTGGGGTCACACAGGGCCAGTGGACAGCGAGACACCAGCCTTCAAAGGGCACTCTGAGCTGAAGAGCTAATTCCAGGATGACCAGCAGGAGGTGCCACAGGGGTGAGTCATTGTGCCGTGACACCACGCAATAAAAGCAACCTCCACGTTTTCAGCAGATTAGCAAAATGTTCACAGTAAATAATCGTGCACCTTTCCCTGTCTCTTTGAAATTTCTGTGGACATGCTTCAGTGCCAGAATTCAAAGTCTGAGATGGCTTTAATTGGTGACTGAGAAGAGACGGTGCATTTGTATGTGTCAGTCTGAACAGTGTGCCTTCAGTGCTTTCACTCTGTTAATCCTGGGTCTGATTTCAGATTGGCTGACGTGTAAAACAGCCCTTTAGATTTGGATAGTGCTTCAGAGCAGCTACTGTCAAAACAGTAGAAAAGATGAACAAGAAAGTCATGTATCTAACTCTGTAGTTTCTGCAAAAGCTGCTGTAGCAGCAGCCTGGCTGCCTGATGTGTTATGAATGACATGCCGGGGGTATCCAACTGTGTAGATGTAAGGTTTTTTCCTCTAGAAATACATGCACATCCTCTTGTGTTCACTGAGGCATCGTTCAAACTCAAATCTACATGGTTTTCTTGGGAATTTAAGCACATTTTAAATGCTCCAACAGCTTTGTCAAACATTCCAGCAGCATTACCATCAGCTTCCAAGCACGTCCCACAGCATCAAACTAACTGCACCTCTATTTACAGCCGGGGCGGGAGGGACAAAGTAAGGACACTAGTCTGCGTGCGGCTTGCTGGCTGAGATTTGTTATCTCCTGAGTGGCGCATGTGGCTTTGTTTCCTAGGGTTTCTTGGAATTCTAAGCCAGAAAAAGGAACTTCAAGGTGGGGAGTAGCAGGCAGTGTAAGACCAGCAGCTTTTACTCAATGTGGTGTGTGAAGCAAAATATGCCCAATGTATTAAATCTGTTGTGTTGTATTATAGTAGCAATTTTCAACCTTTTGCACTGGCAGACTCCCAAAAAAACTTCATGGGGAGATCTTTTTGGAAATCTTAGACATAGTCTGCAGACCCCCAGGTAGTGCAGATGGGACCTAATGGGATTGGAACCCTATTGTGCTAGGTGCTGTACATACATACAGGAAGAGAGAGTCTCAGCCTTGAAGCGTTTATAGCCTTACTACTGTGTAAGGCTCTGGTCCTGCAAAAACTTACCGTGAGCTTAACTCTCGGTTTCAACGGAAGTGTTTGCAGACTTAGGGCTTCAGCAATGGTGCTGTTAATACAGCACTAGACTGGGAGCCAGGCAACAGCAAGGACTGGGTTTAAAACAAACCAACCCAGAAACTGAGAAATGGAAAGAGAAGAGAAATGGAGCAATTAAGCTTGTAGAAGTAGTAACTCACGTTCGCCACAGGCAGAAATATTGGGTTTTGAGCATCCCAGTTCATTCAGCAGAATCTCCCAGAAATGGTAAGGGAAGCCTGGAAGCGTCAGCAAATATGAAATATTGTTGCCCTACAAGGTGTGGTGGGTAGGCTGAAGTAATTATGCAATGCCTGTGCACTGAATCAGAAATGGTAGCAGTGATAGAGTGCAGGTCAAAGCAGGAGTTAGCTACAACTCACATCTCTAACTGATCTGAGGCTGAATTACTTATGATGCATTTTATCACTGTGTACGCCACTGATGGCTTAGATGGAATGGAGTGCTTCTGCTATTGTCTCTTCTGATAAGACTACGCAGGGCATCCATGTCTGTAACTCATCCAGAAGTTTCTCCAAATCAGAGTGTGGCTGGCTTCAGTGTGCAGAGGGAAGGATGTTCCTCCCCACATGCCTTTTTTAATCCTTTTTATGGCGATGAGCTCTGCAAGAAATAATAGCTTCTGAGCAGCAAATTACTTTTGCTGGTGTTGGGGAAATGAAGTGGTGGGTGGCAGAAGTGGGAGAATCCTATGGGACTCCTGCTATGAACATCAATAATGTGCATCTTTGAAAAACCCCCTCAATTTTTGCAGCCTCTCTTTGTAAAGCCACCCTTTGCTTAGTCACTGCATCTCTACCAAGTAAGCTTTAGGGGAAAATTACACTTAATCAAGGTCACCCATATATTAGAAGCTCAGTTGAAGCTTCAAGGTAAAGAAATTCAGTTGAATAGAAGCCACAGCTACCAAAGAGATGAAGATATATAATTATTACCCCATTTTGATAGCATAATAGAGGTTCCCATCTGTGAGATTAGCAGAGGTTACTAACACTGAAGAAGTTGCCCATTGTAAATAAAAGTATTACTGTAGTGCCTAGGGCCGTAGTCATGGACCAGGACCCCATTGTGCTAGACACTGTACAAAGTATTCTAGCACAGCTGCACTTTCAAGGGGAGGAAAGTGCTTGTTTTGTTCTTTACCATTGTCCTCAGTGCTCTACTGACTGGATTTGGAGGTGCTGCCCCAGAGCTTGTTCTTGCCAGTTGCTGAGATCTCTCATTGACATCCGTGAGATGTCACCTCCCAGGGACAAGCCTTAGGAACCTGATTGTTCTCTGGTGGTGTAAATCAGAAGAAACTCCTTTCAAATCCATTTATGGACATGTAAATCTGGTGACAGTGAGAGGGGATAGGAGTTGCTGCCATGAGGTGCAGTACTGTGTGGGTGATAACGAAGAGGCAGCATATGAGGGGACCGGTTAGGGAATGGTGGATAACCTCTCCTGGAAGGTAGGCTAGCAGTGTGTGTAGCACTCGGGTGGTGAAGGATGAAAAGGAGAGACACAGGAGAGTAATACGTCTTCTCACAGATCTAGGTTTCTGATGGCGGTGAAAGGCTGTCTGCCTCAGCTTATTTTTCAGACTTTCTTGTATAATCTGCAGGCACTTCCTCCTTTTCCTCTGTAACAAGGAGAAGCTGGAATTCGTCATTACTTCAAGTGATGGGGAGTAGGAGGGATTTATAACGGTAAAGCGAAAGAGTTTGAAGTCAGTGACAATTTCTCTAATCAGAGCCGCGCAGTTAACTTTATGTTCAGATCATGTGGTGTCTAGCTGGCAACTTTCCATCAATCCCAAACGCAGACATCAAACAATCCATAATACTAGTCAGCCCCCTGCTACAGAAAAACATGAAAGACAAAAGGTGAAGATGCATCTACTGTTGAATTAACACTGGCAGGGGCAAGAGAGAGCATCTATTGATCTGCTTCGCATAGGCATTTCTACAGCTCGGGGCTGCATTAAGACACAGTAGCAGGTGGAGAAATGGTTGAACATCAGGAAAGGAGGCACCTGCCTCTAATGGCTATAGAAAAAAGCGACTTTTAAAGTAATGCAAAATAAAGAGTCTGGGCCAAATCCAACTCTGCTCTGACCTCTCTGAGTGCACTAGTGTTACACAGGGATGCAGTTGGCTCTGACTTCAGAGCAGTAGCCGCGTTAGTCTGTATCAGCAAAAAGAACAAGGAGTACTTGTGGCACCTTAGAGTCTAACAAGTTTATTTGGGCATAAGGTTTCATGGGCTAAAACCCACTTCATCAGATGCATGGTGTGGAAGATACAGTAGGAAGATATATATACACAGAGAACATGAAAAGATGGGGGTTGCCATATCAACTCTGAGTTTCACAAAGGTACATTTATTGTGGCCGTGAAATGAGTTGTCAATATAGCATGTCTCAGGAGGGAGGATTTGGTGCTGTGAAAGTTATTACTCGCCCCTTACCCTGATCAGGTACTGTAAACGCTGCAATGGATTCTGTGTTTCCAGCAGTGCCAAGGGAAAAGACACTTTATCCTAGTGAGGGAAAGGCAGTGATGGGAATGACAGGCTGCCCTTTATTCACCTATGGGAGCCATTATTAAGGTGGGGAAATAATCAGTCCACTGTGTGTAAAATAAAACCCAAACAATAGCCTCACCAAACAAATAAAAACATTGTCAGATTGTGCCTGTCCTTAGGGACAGTAATGTAAATTAGAGACCAGGAAAAACAGCTGCAACCAATATAAGGGATGGAAACGGAGTAGCTATAGCCCCCTTATTTGCAGTCTTTTCAGTTATGACACAGCTATGGAGTCTCAAGCCTGGTTGGTGCTGGAATGAATGACCTCTAACAAACACCTGCAGGAAGCAGGGCTGAGGGTGCAGTAAGAGGCACTTTCCCCTCTGACTCAGTACTACGCCAGCATAGGGCTAGAAGACACTGTGCTGTCATTTGGTTAAGATGTAATCCTAAATCCTTGGCTACTTGTGATAGTGAAAGTGCCCATGCTTGTTTTAAACAGGGATTAAATTGGTGGAGAGGGGCAGCTTGTTCAGCAACTAAACAATAGATGGCTGGAAATGAGATTTGTATCAATGGCTTTGCTCTAGCTCTTAAGTGTATCTGAGTTACAAGAAACCCCACCCAAAAGTTTGTAATGAAACAACTGGAAAAACACCCCAGGTTCCTAGGAAACTCAGCAAGCTTTGGTTCAGGCTGTGACATGTCATTTCATATTATTTATGAAAATATGCTTATGACATGAATATGACATAACTGAGATACACTTTATGCAAGGTGGCTCATGTGAGATATCATTGGAAAGGTTATGATTTACAGCATGTGATTATCCAGTTTGTATATCTGTATCATTTCTGTATCTGAAGTTAGGAATATTGACTCTGTCTGTATTTCAACTATGCTACTTTGGGTGATGCTCACTACTAATACTTCAGGTGCAACAATGGAAAAGCCAGACAGGGTGCATGGCCTATCAGTGAGGACAATGAGCTGTAACAAGCTTGGCCTTTCTGTGGACACTCCATAGGGCCACTAACTCATGGATGCTGTGATACTACAGGGTCCAGTGGTCTTGTCACTTGATACTAAAACATTACCTGGGGCTTCTTGTCCCTGTCCACTGTGAGGGAAAGGGTGGGGGTGGGGGTTGGGTCAAGTTTGGGAAACAAAAGATTTCTGCCTTATGTAAATCCTATTTTAGGGTGGAGAGAAAGGCACACAAGACTCCTCCCATCCGTGGCTTGTCAGCCCAAGAAGAAAGACTGTAAAAGGGAAAGCAAGGAGAGAGTCCAGACTGAGATAGGGGTCTAGTCTGAAAAGGAATATAACTGGAACTCTGAACCACAGAAACTTTGCAAACTGCCTGCAACAATATCTAGGGTGAGAAATATGATTTGTAACCATTTTCTTTGGTGAAACTAGCTTAGTTTGCGTGTTTGATTTCGTTTGCTTAGTAATATGCTTTGTTCTGTTACCCCTTTTACCACTTAAAATCTGCCTTTTATACTTAATAAAATTTGTTAAACCCAGTTTCTGAAATTTCTAATGGGGGAGGGGTGGGTAAGAAGTGTACATGCCTCTCTCCGCATTGAGGGAAGGGGCGAATTTCATAATGCATCTTTGGGTCTGCGCTCCAAGGGACATGGACATCTGAGTGCTGGAGCAAGTCCTTTAAGCTGAGTCTTCCCAGAGCTGATCTGCAGCTGGGTGTGGCCCTGTGTGTGTGTGTGTGTGTGTTCGAGGAGGTTTTAAGAGCTTTGCTGAGCAAGACAGGTTAAAGGAGGCCCATGCTGGCAGTATAGGTACACCTAGTGGTATCTCAGCACCTCAGGTGGCTTCCTAAGGGGTCCAACCCATCACCCAGGCCATAACAAACTTAACTATATTGAGCGTGCCTAAGTGTTGAGTAAGAGGATGGGTATGTAAGAAGCTTTCAAATATCTGAAGGGTATAAATGCCAAGAGAGAGGGGTTTTATTTAGCTGAAATATAGGTACAACTGGGAGCAATACTTTGAAATTAAAGGAGGAAAAAAGTAGGCCTAATATCATGAAATGCTGTCAGTGAGATTACTTTACAGATAGAGCAATCACCCAAGGTAAAGAATGGAAACTTCACGGCACATATAAAACCAGTCTGGCTAAAATCCTAACAAATTGTACAATGGCTAACAATCCTGGTTGATGAACTAGATGACCGAATAGGTCTCTTCCACATCTAGATTCTGTGCTTCTGTGAAGGGCTGAGACCTCCACTTTTAGCTGGAGACTGAGTTCATCTTTTTTGACACGCCTTCTGCTCTCTGCTGGAATTCAATGTAGAAATACCAAGGTCATTTCAATGCCTCCAAGCATCACAAAAATGCAATGCCTTCCAAGCTGCAAGGCTTTTCAGGCTTTAAAACCAGCGTTTAGGAAATATGGGCCAATTATAAAATAACTTATCTTGATCTTCAGAACCAGCACACCCTTTTGTGCCACTTACAGGTTTTTTAAAAGATAGAAGGGTGATCCTGAGAACCCTAAATTGCTGATACTTTCTCCTACTAAAGTAATGGGGGGAAAAGATTTTAGGAAATAATTTAAAATATAGTTACAATCAGAGATGGGAGAAAATGGGAAGACAAAACCCTTGCAAGTTTTTTTTGGGGGGGGGGTTGCAATTTTGATCTGAATTAGTTCTGGGAGGGGCCATTCTGCTTCAGATATGACTGATATCTCACGAGATCATTGACTCTTGTGAGGTTAGCTCAAAAGGGAAAAATACTATAAAATAGGGCCAAAATTTACTGGGAGTAGTGTGCATGATGTCAGAACCATGGAATATGAACCTATAATTTCACCCTGATTTGACTGCAAGACCTAACCATAATCTAAACCTAATCCAGGTTCAGATCTAAGTGCTGACTCCTAAATGTACTTGTCATGACAAACTAACATGGCTTTTGGAAAAGAAAAGAGTACCACTTTGTCATCTATCTCTAATTTTCTCATAACCACCGTATCTAGCACCCATAATATGTAAGATGACGTTGGAAGTGTTAATAAAACAGTTAGTAAAGGAAAATCTATAACTTCCATTTATTTGGAATTTCTGAAAGTTTTGGATATTCTTGAGGCAATTAAGGAAACTTAGTGACCTCCCACAGATCTATTGTCTAATTAGGAGACAGAAAACAAAGATTAGGGATGCGGTAAATAGCCTGTTTTTTGGGATGACTGGAGCATATCAGTGAGCAACAAACAAAACATTCACGAAACAGAGCCTGTGTCAGAAACTCCTTTATTTTTTACTGTACTACCATAATTTATATCAACTGTATAATGTAATACCCTGAATAAAATGAACTATATCTCCTCACTCCCACTCCCATCCTGACTTTGTAGAAAAGGATGCACAATAACCTCTCTTATAGTCCAAATTCCCCTGTACAACAGAGTGATTGAGTTCAGCTAAGGACAGGCACATTCCTCTATGGCTGGGTTCCTCAGCAATCCTGCCAATGAGGCCAGACAGCTGCTGCAACTCTCTGCAGGGGTTTAACCTATATAGTGTAATCATTGGATGGGGCCTTGCTACCCTATACAAATTTATGAGCAACATTCTTGCTTAAAACAGTACTAAGGATTATGTCAGTTTATTGATCCAGCTCCAAATATAAAGGAAAGCTTTAAAGTGATAGGCAGAGGAGGACTTTGCTACATGACTCCGATTTAAAATCAAACTGCAGCTAAATACATTGAAAATACATTTTTAACAGTGTTATGAACCAGCCAGGGGCCTCCCTGGTTCCTTAAAATAAAATCTTTGTATCTAGTCAGAGCTGGATTTATTTCCCCCAGATAACAATTCTATCAGCATGTTTGAATGATTGGCTGCACTGACCATACATACACTCTGTTCAGCCCTTCAGATTGCGCTAAGATTTGCATTTAAGATATTGATGCAGGACAAAAGAGAAGCAGCTCCACAAAAGGTGAAACATTTATAGCATAATTGCTCTTGACTGCAGCAAGTTCATCCTTTAGAACAAGAACTTTTGACACTGAAGTTAAAATAGGTATAAGCCTCTCAGACATAATGAAATCCTGCTGCTTGCAGTCAGGAGTGGATTAAAATTATACTGGGCTTGGATCCACCACGGCTTTCTCCGTCGACTCTGCGCCACCAGCAAAAAAATACCTGGACAGCTGGTAGTGAGTGGTGTCACCATGCCTCCTAAGCCCGCTTCTCTTAGGCTACACTGTGGGCTTTGGGAGAGGGAGCATCATGGATCTAAGGTGCATCTCCTCATCTGGGTCTTGCAGCAACAAGATGTGGCCAACTTTTGCCAATCAGCTGTGTGCCTTGTTATCTGCTACTCACTGGCTTCCTACTCTCCACAGGGGATGTAGTCTGGTGACATGACCAGGGTGTTGGAAGTCAGACAGGCCAGTGTTCTAATTAATACTCTGCTAATGATTCAAAGCGTGTCTGGGGCAAGTTGCTTAACTGACATTTCCCCATCTTTACAATGGGGTGACAATATTTTCCTACCTCACAGAGGTGTTGTGAAACTTCATTAGAGCAGAATATTGTTGATGAAATGAAGCCTGAGGGCTTGCCACTTTAAAACTTCAACAGGTTGAAAAATGGCTATTTTGAATTACAAATATTTTTTGTGAAAAATATTTCTTTTGAAATTTCCAATTTTTCAACAAATTGATTTGAAATACGTTTTTCCCACCTGAACAAATTGAATTGAAATTAATTTTTTTTTTAAATTAAACTCCTTTCTCTTCCTGTTGGGATTGAAAAAAAAGGATAAGATGAGAGAACCCTCCTCAAATAACAAAAAATTGTTTTGATTACATTGGAATCAAATCCATTTCTTTTGATTGTTTTGAAATGAAAAAATTAATTTCAAGTCAATCATTTTGCCAAAAAGTCAGAAACTCTGAGGGAAAACTTTTTAACAAAAAAAAGGACCAGTTCAAATTATAACAAAAGTGATTATAGGGTATAAGGGACTTGTGCACTGTAACTCTTCAAAATGTGAAATAGTTTCTCTAGTACTTACTCAAAATTTTGTTGTTACTGACTCCTTACTACTACTTTTAATCTTACTCTATTTCCCTTTGACGTTGACGGGCATGTTAGATTGAGGATAACTGAAAATGTCTGTTCTCTCCCAGTAAGGGGTTAAAATGGAATGTCTTTGCCAAGTATACAGTTTATAGAAATGAACTTTGATTTTATTTTTAATAGAGGAGTCAGCCTGCTACACAGATCTGGACATATAATTCAGAATGAATAATTGTGACAATTTTTCCCTCTTTTCCTATTCACAAATTGTTCTCCAAGTTTTTTTTACCTTAACTTCAGACTGAACTCCAGTCTAACAAGTCTTTTGCCCAGGAATATTTTAGTGTGTATTTCTCTTTACTTAGTGAGTTTCATGATTGATTTTTTTAATTTTTTTTTTAAATGTACGTGTGACACTTGCTGACCAGGTCATGCTAGAGTGTATTCACGTCAAGTCACTTGTGTATCAGGTCAAAATGATTATAAATGTATAAGTATTTTGGATGTTTAAACTTCATAAAACTAATGGGATGTTACTTGTATTGTGCTCACTTATCTGTTCCTGTATAATGCAATACAGTAGAACCTCAGAGTTACGAACACCTCAGGAATGGAGGTTGTTTGTACTTCTGAAATGTTTGTAACTCTGAACAAAATGTTATGGTTGTTCTTTCAAAAGTTTACAACTGAACATTGACTTAATACACCTTTGAAACCTTACAGTGCAGAAGAAAAATGCTTTTAGCCACCTTAATTTGAATGAAACAAATACAGAAACTGTTACTGTGTCAAATCTTTTTAGACTTTCCCTTTTTTTAGTAGTTTGTTTAACACAGTACTGTACCATATTTGCTTTCTATTTTGTCTCTGCTGCTGCCTAATTGTTTACTTCAAGTTCAAAACGAGGTGTGTGGTGGTTGACTGGTGAGTTCGTAACTGTGGTGTTGTAACTGTGCTACTACTGTATTAAACATTTACATTTTATATACTCCTGTAACTAAATTACCCCTCAAAGAAATTTTGTGAAATGCTAATGAAGGACTTTAGCATTTTCTGTTAAAGTTCTTATGTTAAAGCAAGTGATCATTGTGTGTGCATTCCTCACTATCTGTCATCAAAGAAAAAGCCCTGTGGGTACAGATACTGTCTTTGAAGCCAACTGTCAATCACCTAGAATATGATGACCAAAGGAGATACTGATATATGGACATACTTGGAACAGTTGATTTTTACAAGTCCATAGTTGGGTGGAAATGGTAAGCCACCAAGCTAAACTCTATTTTAGAAAAAATAGAAACACTGTGGAATGCAGTAGTATAAACATTTTTATTTTATTAGTGCACGTATAATCTAAATAATTAAAATTACTGCACCTATTGAACAGAATACCTGCTGAATGTATATGACAGAGATCTCCAGGGGTTTCTTGTGGGTCAGTCCGGTAAGACATTTTGAAATGACAGATTACAATATCTCTGTTCTCTTTAGAAACCTTAGATTGTAACTCATTTGTGTGTATTTGCTTGCTTACTTTAACCTGTAAATCTCTCTTTCTCTCTTTTTTCCTAGTTAGTAAACCTTTAGAAAGTTTATTAGACAATTGTCTGTAGACATTGACTTTGATATGAGATCAGAGATAAGTGACTGGTCTCTTGGGACTGGGAACAACCTGAATACTTTGTGATTTTTGGTGTAAGTGAACATTTATCACTAAGTCCAGCTTACCTGGGTAGCAAGATAGACTAGAGTATCCAAGGGGACTGTGATTCCATGGTAAGATGGTTATAATGATCCAGGAGTTCACATTTGTTACTGTGTTTGTGAAATCTTGTTATAGAACATACCACCAGTTTGATGTGTCTGCCTGCTTTTTGACAGTCTGATTCCGGACAGTGTGACAGCAGGTGCACTTTGTTCCACACTCATGACCAACACGACTATGTCGACAAAACTTTGTAGTGTAAACCTGGCCTGGCATTGCTTTCACTGCCGCACTAACAACCCTACATAAAAAGTAGCCTCTTAAATTTGGGTCTTTGTCTTCATTTGCCTTCAATCAGACTGCAGACTTCTGTTCTAGTTCCCTGTAGGCCTGTGGAGTTCCTAGCGTTTTACAGCACAGAGATGATCAGCGATACTGGCTTTGCAGCATTAGTGTTTTTTTAGTAATATTCTCAAATCAAATTCTTAGGTTGTCAAACTACTGGCAAATAATTCATTTGGGTTTTTAAGTTTGCAATCGCTGCTGAATCCTTTGACCTCTTTTAGGTTGCTTATCTCTTTGGCATACAGATTCATTTTTCTCCATCATTCGTTTATTCCCCTTTGCCTTTTCTCTTTCTCATATTTTCAGTTCCAGTCAGCTGTGTATTCTAAAGCACTGAGTTATATTTAGTATATATTCTATCTCTGCTATAAGAAATCTCATTATGCTTATGGGATATTATTATCCTACTTTAACTCACTTCTGTATTACTTGTCTCAGACAAGTGTAATTCCTAATATCGCTGTGTGAGGTTATTTCTTTTAGTGTTTAGCTCATTAGACATGCTGCTCTCTCATTTGAAATCCTTATTGAATAAAGCAGCAGTAGTATTTCATGTCCATCAGCCTTCACAGTAACATACATAGAAACAGACAGTTAAACAATAAGAACGATGTAGAACAGTAGCTTCAATATACATTCATTTATTCCTTAGGTTTTCTAGTATCAGAATTTCAAGCCTCATAGGGTCCACAAGGAGAGTGAAACTAATCTATCTTGCCCAGATTTGGAGTCATCTAGGGCTTGAAATTATGGTGGTCTCATCTGTACCTAAGAGCTGCTTTCTTCACTTGCTGGCTAGGTGAGTGAATATTGCAATCTCTATGATGGTACTAAGAATTGCCTTTATTGGCAAGAAGAGTTGATTTGTAAACAGCATCATTTTCACTCCATGGAGCATGTGCAGGGCTGTTGGCATCCAGAATCCACACTGGAGGGAGAAGATGGAGTCAGAGTGGTCCAGGGGATAAGAACTGGGTTGGGATGCTCATTATTTTCTCCCCAATCCATGGGAAATTAGTTGAATAATTAATACAGCCCTAGACTGTATCAGTTTATTTGTGGATCTCCAAAGGAGGTCTAGGGCTGCCAAGGTTGCTAGGGGAAGGTTCCAGCAACGCAACTTCAATAAGGACTTGCTGACAAGGAGGCCACCAAGGGTCAGAGCCAAAGTGTGTGTATGAGAGGACTGATAGTCTTTACCATGAGGCAAAGATTTCCTCGTAGAAACGTCCTGGTGTTGATGCTTTTCATATAGGAAGCAAAAACCTGGGCCATTGACTGATTCCACATCGCTTTTGCATTGTTTCTCCTTACTTTAATGAAGAATCTGTTTTTCTGCCACATTTAATCTGAATGACTATTTTGAGCCTGTTGGCTGGATCTGCTAAACCAGACTGCTAAGGGAATATTTGCTCTTCTGATATTCATTATCAAATCAGGCTCTCCTATCTCTTAATCCCTTGAAAAGGAGGAATGAAGCAGAAAAAATCCAGTATTATCTTGGAAGACTTAGTTTGCTTTCATTTTGTACATAATAGCACTGGCACTCATGTATTTGATCACGTTTCTCTTCTAAGTTTTAAGATTTAAATATATCAAAACTGGACAAAATTAGAAGAAACAAATTTCAAACTAAACGTAGTCAGATATTTCAGTTAAACCCCTTAAAGGACCAAAACTGCCAAGGAAACAAACAAATGCTCTAGAATAGATCAACACAATGAGAGCTAACTTTCTGAGGGGATTTCATTGGTTGGAAAGGTTCACTTTTCAGAACAAAACAAGGGGTTAACTCAACTCTCTGGTTGATTCCTGTTTCCAAACAGAGAATTCTCTTGTTCTCAAAGAATTATTTATAAAATAAAAATGTTGACAAGCCCTTCACAGCTGACTAGCTCGGATTCATGTCTGTTAGGATTATACTGGCAGAGATGAACTTGTGTTATTTTAGTTATTTAAAACTTACTGAAGTGGTTCATTGTAAGACGTTGAAGAGGTTGTTTTTCATTTTGCTAATAGGAAATAGAGGGGGAAAAGGCTTTCTGTTTAGAAGCAGCACTTTTCAGTGAAGCAGAATGTTAGTTTCTACTAATGTTCAGTTTTCAAGTGGCAAATTAATTTTTCAATCCCAGGCATTTTGGAGATTTGTGAAAACAGGGGTACCATTTCCAAAGTGCATGTGGGGTGCACCTAACCTGTGCACCTGCAAGCTGTGATGCTTGTGCACCTCTGATGTGCATACAAATCAGGACTGTGTGTATGCTAGAGATTCAGTGACAGCTGCTGTCCATGGCAGGTTACAGATTAACTTTAAAACAGAAATGAAATGCATGAAGGCATCAATCTAACAACCCTTACACTCAGTGTGTGAGTAGCCTATTGGCTTCAGTTGACTTAAATTTACACACTAGGTTAAGTGCTTTGCTGGACTAAGGCCTGAAGTAGCTATTATGGAGAAGTCTAAGTTTGTTATGCAGAACAATGTGAATGTTTGCTCATAACAGCTTCCCCTAAATTACCAGATATTGCACTTCTCAGTGAATGTTATCACAGGAACCTGATAACTTTTAGTGCAGTTTCGTTTTGAACTGGGCTCTCCTTCACTCAGCATCCATTCATGATACTTCTAAAACCTGTCTAAACATGCACTGCAGTTTAATATGGAATC
Organism: Dermatemys mawii; assembly: GCA_007922305.1. Classification (NCBI taxonomy): domain Eukaryota; kingdom Metazoa; phylum Chordata; order Testudines; family Dermatemydidae; genus Dermatemys; species Dermatemys mawii. Next base: position 16,435,925 of record ML677363.1, read on the forward strand.
CCAGTTATTGCTACTGGAAATAAAGGAAGGGTTTAGTAGCATAGCAGAATTCCAGATCACATCTTCTCTAGCATATTGACCTTAATATCGAGTATGCAGTCGCTACATTGTGACTAGGTATTTTATGTCTCATTTTCCAAGCAATGTTCTATCAGATTAAGTCAAATGGGAAGAACAGTTCCATATTTATCATGGTAGTGAATCACATGTACAGTCAAGCACTGCATTAAATTAAGTAGTTTAAATGTTCAGAGTACGAACTGAATTATAATATAGAGGCTTCTCTCACAGCACTGTTTAAATTTTCATGTAGAATTACTAGATCCCAGTATCCCTTACGGCTGAATGCAGTACATATCATCATGCTATGTATCAGTATTCCACCGGTACAAAACGTACTTTAAAATTAGAAAACAAGAAGGATTTAATAATGCAGTGGACAGTAATAGGTTATAGACCCTTTTACCACTACTAGAGATTTCTGGTAGCCCAGCTCTGTAAAGCTAGAAGAATCCAATTTGGTGCTCTCACTCAGTTCCAGTGGATAGATGTGTACCCCACAAAACATTGATGTTCCTTTGTTGACAATCTCAGTATGAAGAGCAAGGACTGAGTGGCCGTGAAGACTGAACTACTTTTCATCCTAAAAAGCAGTTATCCTTCCAAAGTAAGTCTTAAGGAATATTGGCAATCCGGTGTGGAAGATCTTTCCCTGCTGTACTAGTCTATGGTTAAGCAGAGGACATCAGCCTAGGGCTCTTCCTGTATCCCATTTAATGAAATGTGGAAGCAGCCACAATAAATAAAATGTGGAAGAAATGCAGAGGATGCTCCAGTGGAGGGTGGGGCGGGGGGAATGTATTTGAGCACAGAACATTTGACAAAGGGAGTTTGAGTAACTTCCAGCTCTTGGGGAGAAGGAGGAAAAGCAGCTTGACATCTGCCTAATAATAATGCAAGGATTTAGTTATTTTCATCACACACCTAAGCATCTCCAAGCCTAACTGGAATTTTTCTTTTCGAAGGAATACAAAGAACATGGGGATGCTTTCACAGTGCATGTGAAGGTGGAAGGCAGTAGCTCTAGCTACTGAACTCATGACTGAGCTACAATATCCACTATCGTATGTATAATAACCCACTATAGTCTTTACCGTGAGGCAAAGATTTTCTCATAGAAATGTCCTGGTGTTGATGCTTTTTATATAGGAAGCAAAAACCTGCGCCACTGATCACTAAATGTTCAGCTCACATCTCTCCTTGTGCTGTAGATACTCATCAACCCTGCCCACCTTGTGCCTCACAGTGCACAACTCCATCCTCCTTTGGACCACTCAGGGCATAACACCATGTTCCTCATTTCTTCTCTATCCCTTCATGCAGTCATGGTATGCAGCTTTCCTCCCCTCCCCCTCAGCTAGATTTGACAAGACGGGGAGTTGCAACTCCCCCACTTTTCCTCAGGATGACCTAATATATAATAGTCCCTCCCCACAGAGACTAATATTCTTTGAAGCCCCTTGACTAATGTTTTAGGGGGGGAAAAGGCCAATTTAAGCTTCTGATGTTTCAGAAAATGCATAGGACTCCTATGTTAAATTTATGCTTAGAGCAGCTGGTCTAGTTTTTTAGCAGTTAATTAGCCTGGAAAAGAATGACTAAAACTGGATTATATTTAAGTTTGTGTTTCAGTCTCCATCTGTGATGAAATCAAAAACCCATTCAGCTTTATGACCGTTCACGGTTTCATTGGGATGACTTTATTCCACACCCCTCCTCCTCCATGACTTAGAAATGTCTTGGTTAAGAATGACTTTGTTCAGAACTTTCTCTCGTGGTTTAACTTTCATGGTAGGAACACTTTCAAGTAATTTGATAAGCAACTTATGCTGCATCTGAGCTGAAACTCCTGTGCTGAGAAGATATAGAGCCAGACTTTAAATGTTAGAGACATGCTCCTGTGCGTATGCATTCACAATACCCAATTTGTATGTGCAAATGCCTGATACTGGTACATCGTGATCCGTTGGGTGTGTGACTGGGAATTCACATGCTGAATTTATGCAGACGCCACTGGTATTTCCATACCTAAATCTTTCTCTCATTTGTCCATCTGGGTTTTACCATCTTACTTATCACTGTAATATCTAAGTGCCAAATATAAATGTGTGATTATGCACATCTCACTTTGAAAAATCTATCTTTAAAAGTAAATTATTTTGCAGTACTTTGTGTCTCTGTGTGTATAATACACACACACACCCCCCACCAAACAAAATTAAACGCAGCTCCCAAAAAGCTAAAATCCAAATACAAGCTCAGAATGTTTTTACACAACAAAAATAATAAATTGTTCTCATCCCCCAAGCTGTGTATAAAAAAACCTATTGCCAAGCTATAGCAACAAATGCATTGTGGGATAAGTGTAATTGCTGTATATCATAGTGATCATGATCAATCAAAATAATAATAAAAAGTTCCGTTACTGATTTATTTAGCTTGAATGGCAAATATAGCAATGCACAGGTTTTGTGTTCTGAATTAACCCTCTGAAGCCCAGGGTATGAAATTTACTTTTGCTGAAGCATCCATTGGACGGACTGTTTAGAAAATGCCAAATGCTGTAAGCCTTAAGTAGGAGTCTTAAACCTTTGTAAAGAGAAAGTAGCTGCCGAAAGTTCGCATTTGTACAAAAGAAATTTCCACCTGTCCCATGGGTGATATGTCTGCCCAGGAGCAACTTTTTACAAAGTTCTATGATCATCTGAGCATGATTGCTTTAATCAAATATGTCTCTTCCCCACCTGAATTAATTAACAAAGAGAACACCATTCAGAAGTCTGTATGTTTATGTGCACACAAAGTACAATCGATGCTGTGAGTGCATCTGTAATATTCCTGAAGCAGACAGTGCCTTCAATTTCATTAATAAAAATTGCCAGTCAAAACATTAAATTTAGTTGTGTAGCATATATGGATGATGATGATGATGATAAATCCTCATTTCTTCAGGCACCAGAAGATACATTTGACAAGATTTTGATTTTCTTCAATTTGTGCTTTTAATACATTTTCTAGCTTCTTACCAACACTGCCTCATAAGTTTGGCTTGTATTCCTTCATATTCCGTGAATTTCTTGTGATTACATTTGCATAGCTCATGCCAATAAATTCAACTGGGTTTGTGCTGGTGTATGTTCAAGCTGGAGTTCACAGCCTCCTAATCCAAGGTCCCCTTCATGAATATTTTCCTTGACTGGAGTCTGGGGCGAGTCTATTCTGGCCTGTGCCGGCACGGGAACAGGATTGGGGGCTTCATAATTTATAGTTAGTTCATCATTATTTACAATACAGTCCATGTCATCATCCTTCAGCTGCTCCTATGTTTTAAAAAGGAAAAGGGACACTAATTAGTGACAACTTCCTGGAAACAAACCTGATGGAATTCCATTTTAATATTTTTAGTGTTAATGATTAATATTAGCTATTAATTACAGTGACCTAACTTTGATTTTTATCATTTTGAAGCAAGTGGCTGCCTACAGTCTCCTGCTTCTGCATATCATTGGAAACCAGGTCGTAGGTATCTAAAGTAGGCCACCCAAATGCCCACAGCACTAATAATGAGTAGCCACTTTTAAAAATGTGGCTGTACTTTTTCATCCCTACCTGCCATTGTGACATGGCAACTGTATAGTTTCTAGCCTTATTAAAGGCTTAATCCAAAGCCCATTGAAATCAAATAACGTAAATGCTTCCATTAACTACAGTGAGATTTAGATCAAGTTCTAAATGCCATTCACAAAGTTTAATGCACACACACACTATATATATACTTACTCCATATGCTCTAGGGCTAGTTAGCAGTCTGGCAATGGGATTACACCATTCAGGTAATGTTGTTGTAAGCGGTGGACCAGCATGAGTTAAAATGGGTTTCAGATATCTGTGAAGTCTGTCAAGGAATATCTCCCATAATATGAATATTGACGCTAACAAGTTTCTCTATTGTAATAGATAATTTTATAATAAAGCAGAAGATAATCATACTATTAAATGGAAATCTAGGAGATGGCTTGTGTTTAGCCACCCATCAGTCTATTCATTCAGCCATCCTCCACTTTAGATTAGTGTGTCTACAAAGCCATTTGATGTTCAGATCCTGTCAAATATGGCACCATACCAGCTTAGCCAGACACATCACGACATACATGAGACAAGTGGGAATGGGATAAGAGGAAACGTACAGTAAGAGCTCCATTTTCAGCTAATGTCTGTGATATTGGGAAAATGTTTCCTACACAAAAGAATATACAAAACAATTTAAGATTCAGCGGTATGAGCCACATTGCATAAAAGATCCAGTGACAAGGAGTTGTCACACTCAGCTTTTTATAAAATCAATGCCTCTCTTCACCAGGCAAGTGTATTTAATCAAACATTAAGCTTCTTTATAGCTGGAGAGTAAGCATAATTTGTTTTCTGTAATGCTTTATTTTCAGTATTCAACATATTCATTTTACACTTCATACATCAATGCTTCTTTATATAAAATTATGTAAATAAGAGTGTAACAGGCGTTTTCTATTGTATTGGTCCTGTCTTTCCAATGTTTTTATCCAAAAGTGCTTTACTGAGATAAAAGAAAAACCTGCTCATGTTTAGCAATTATATTGTCCTTATATCTGCCACTAAAGATTTTCCCAAGAGCACCTCAGGTTGACTTATCTCCTCTGCTACTTTTACTCAGTGTAATTTTCACTGTTTTATGGGAAGCCAGTTGTAGACTATTTTCTCTGCTGAGGAAAATTTCCTCTTCTGGACTTTTGGCTATTTTCTTTTGTTAAAGCTTCTAGGAAAGGAAGGAAAAGGAAAATAAAAGTAACATCTGCAAAGCTATTGTCCATGAGCTATATAGCAGTATCATGGAAGTACTGGACAAAGTGTGTTTAGGTTAACTCTTTCAGTGCCTCAACTTCATTAGTTATTTGCTTAAGGATTATAGCATGTTCTACATTATACAACACACAAAGCACAGGCAATCTATATCCTGCTATAGCCTATATAGGCTAAATAAAGCAGACTTGAAGATTTAGCCATAGATCAAGTTTATTTATTTATTTATTTATTTATTAAAGGCCAGAATGAGCCATTCGATCATCTGGTCTGCTCTCCTGTATATCACAGGCTGTAAAATTTAACCCAGTTACCCCCATCTAACTTCTTCAGCTAAACCATATATGCCAGAAATTCATCTAGTCTTGATATGAATATATCAAGAGATGGAGAATCCACACTGGAATGCTCAAAAGAAGGAGATGGCTAGGATTTTTTTTTTTTAAATGTTAATATTGTTGACTTGCTTCTTGGGGACATCCTGGATCAAGGGCTTTCTTAGGGATTGGCTTGGCTTCCCAGAATAGGAATATCTTGTGTTTATGGCAGGGCATTGAGACTGGCATCAGTGAGGGGGAGAATTAGACTGACACACTAAAAGACAAAGGTAGAGATGGAGGCTGAGGAGGATTGTAGGGCCTTGAATGGGAGGACAAGAAGTTTAAACCAGATATCAATAAGTTAAGCAGCTTTCCAATTAGTTATATTCTGTTCAGTTTAGCTCTTATTAAAGTCAATGGACACATCCTCATTGATGCCAGTGGTAATTGGTGAACTAGCCTTGTGAAAGTAAGGTAGGCTAAAAGGTCTCTGGGAGTTGTTATACATTTTGTAGGTATTTAATCTTAAACAGCATATCTTGTGCTATTAATATATTCTCTTATATTGTGAAAGGAGATTCTTCTTCCTTTAGCAGGACAATCTGAGTTCTGGCCTCACTAGGAAGTTCCAAGAAGCTATGTAGTGAAGCATAGTAACAATATGAATGCCGTTGTTTATTGTGTGATTGACTGGAGACTTTGAGAGGTAATTTATATTTTGCTTACAACATTACAACAGCAAAATCCCTGGGTCTAGAACAGATGGCCACAGCTCTGAAATACCGGTTGGACAGCTCCCATGGGGCCTATAGAAATACAGGCCCATATTAGGCCAGAATGAGCTGTGGTTTTTAAATTGAATTTAGATTTTAGAATGAGTGGTGGGCCCAGAGCCTGCAATTAAAATGAATGAAATCATGAGAAAGAAAAGTTGTTTGTGTTTGACTTGTATTGCTTAGGTAGAATTGGTAAAGGTGTTTATCAGGGCTTTACTGTACCCCTCTGGAGTCGCACCATGATGGGGATGTATCTCCTGGGCCTGCACCTGTTTGAAGTATTCTACATAGGTGTATATTTTAGATGTAACCAACATTAAGTGGCCTTTGAGACTAACAAAGGAATGCTTGTGTGGAAACTGAGCCATGGTACTCCTTAATCTTATTAGGAAAAGTATTTCTAGCAGAGCCCTACAAAATCCCATATATGGCCAGAGGGAGAGCTTCATCTTTTCCCTTATCAAAGAGTGATGGCTTTGGGCCTCAAGGCAAACACGGTTCCCCAAAAACAACTAAGGAATCATTTGATGCAACAGTTATTATTAAAACACTCCATAAAAATGGAACTCTTTTTCATACCATTCAAATCCACTTTCAGTCATTTTCCAGGAAAAGTGCAGTTTTCCATGGCAAAGGCAAGCTAGGCTGTAAACATACATTGGTTAAGAGTGGCATTTCATACGCAAGACATTGCTGCATTATATAATGAAATTTATGTCAGAGGCACAAATCCCTGGAAGTGAATGTCAGCACTCCCTGGAGTTTTGCTTTGCTCTTTTGCAGTGTCTCTAATGTTTCTGGTTTGCAGCTTTTTATTTTACAGTGTCTCTTTTGTTGGTACTCCTATTTAAAGCAGACTTTGTAAGTTACGATTATGTCACAGAACTGAGATAAAAGCGCAGGCTCTCTCTTTTATATCGATGAGGAAACACTAGTAAGAGACATGCAAAGAGAAAGATATCATTCCTACGTGTTCAGAAATGTGTTTTCCTTAAGTACAAGTTATCTCAGTTCCTTGTTACATTTTCACTTTGGCAAAGAAAGCAGTTTTGATATACGGTATGTTCAGGGCTAGAGAAGAAAATGTTCCATTCTGAAAATGTGTGTGTATTTGTGGTGTGTCACTTGTAAACCAACATACTTTGTGCTGAGTATGTGGCTGAAAGCTGGGGCATGGCTGTGCTGCTGCCAACAGCTGATTGGGGCTGTTTGGTCACTGCTCTATGAGAACCTGGGTGCCCAGCTAAGCTGGAGAGGCAATAGCCAGGGACCTCTGGGGGGTATAAATACTTGCACAGCAGATGTGTCCCAGAAAGGAAAAAGGACATTTTTAGACACGATTTTCCTTCTGGTAGTTGTAGCAAGGAATTCTCTTCAGAGGATGAGGACCTGTCTACGTTGAGTGGTTGAGAGGGGCAGAGTATGATGGTAGGAGATTTAATTATTATGATTGTACACATTTCTTCTTTTTGGGTAAGGACCATGAAAAGAACCAAGCAGTGACTTGACTTCAGATACTAGATACCATGAAGAAGATAATCAGCACTGTAAACAGTAATGAGAAGGAATCCACGATTGTGGTACACAGTTAATAAATTACAGGTTCCAGGACCTCTCTTATATTTCCTTGAGGGCCAGATTCTGATCTTTGTTTATTGAAGCTTTAATCTTAGCAATGGAGATCAGCATCTGACTCTGAACTTAGACTGCTATGTAGAAAGCTTATGCCTAGAGCAGTTGTTCCCAAAGTTTAACAACCTGTGAACCCCTTTCACTAAAATGTCAAGTCTTGCAAACTCTCTTCCTAAAAATGAATATTTCCAGGGATTTTTTCCTTTACCTGAGTGCCAATTATAAAAACAGTGATCTTGGAAATTAGTTTTTATGACATGCTTATTACGCACTATTTATTATTTATCATTGCAGTATTTTTTTATATTATGCAAATGGCAACACTCTTCCAAGATCTCACTTTCATAACTTGTATCACTTTGAATTGTTATAAGACAAGGCTCTTACGATTCATCAGGGAGTATCAGATGTGAATCAGCAGGAAGGTATTTAAGAAGCCAACTCAAAGAGTTCCTCCTACACAAGCATTCAGATTTTGAGTAGTCCAGGTAAACAATGTACGTTACAGTAAAACTTAAACTTGTTTTTCATAATAATTTTAAAAACAAGACTAGCTGCCTGTTTAATTTTAAAAACAGCAAAAAATATCCACCTCCCTTTCCATTCTTATAAGGAGCCTTGAAGTTGAAATCTCTTCAGTGTGAAAGATATGCTTGCTTTGATCCGCTTAGCTCTTGGAAGTCCAGGGGCTCTGGGCTGCTGGCCCCATGCTGCCCTGTGTCCCTAGGGACAGCCCTGTCCCTAGGGACAGCCCTGTCCCTAGGGAACCCCAGGGGTTCACATACCCCAGTTTGGGAACCACTGGTCTAGAGCCTCTCCTGTAGCCTTTTCAGAAGTGTGACCCCTGTTACATACACGATCCTCTAAACGGGCAACCAAAACATCTCTTGCGAGATTGAGAAGGTGATGTAGAAAGGAGGACTCCAAATCCATGGGGCACCAGAAAACTATGCTTTTTGTGGACACCCTGCTGCATGGGAGGTGGGCTGTATCCTACTCACGAGTGAACCAGCCCAATGGCAATTAAAACAAATTGCTTTCAGAAGGAATATTTAAATGATACGTAGGAGCTGCTGGAGAATGTTTGATATGCTGATGGGTGCCATCAATATTTTGGATGGAATTTTGTTCAGAAGTACTGAATTTTCACAGCTAAGGACGAGATGAAAATGAAGCATGGCAGAGGTCCAAGCAAAAACAAGATTTTCACTAAAGAGGAATTAAAAGTACAAACCTCTATATGCTAACACTGGAGCTTAAAACTTAGAAGGGCACAATGGAAAGCCTGGTTTGGAAACAATGGCAGATTAAAGAAAAATTCCTGTGTAAAAGGAGCCAAGTCCTGTGCTGAAGGAGCCCTACAATCTTCTGTTTGTTCAGCATAGTAACTACTGCTATCTTAAGAAAATATGGCATTGGGTTTTTTCTTCCTTCCACTCCCTCCTCTTAAAAGGATGGGATTCCTTACCCCACCTCTCTCACATAGGACTGAGGGCCTTTCTGTTAATCTCCAGCCTGGCAGGAAATAAGCATTCCATTTGAAAGTCCTCCAGAACTCTGAGCTCCATCTGTCTTTTTTCTGCCAGGTGCTGCATAGCACAGCTCTCTCATTATGCTAACAGGGACACTAGAGAGAAGTATGCTGTGGGGTGGCTGCTAAACGGAGGGTGAGGAGAGCAAAGGGAAGGACTGAAGGCCATGTAGGGGAAAAAGCAGAGATTTCTGTTGTGTGCATGTTAGTTGTATGGCTTGGGTTAGAAGTATGGCAGGACAACAGATGGTAAAAACAGAACAATTTAGCTTGGAAAGAAGAAGATTTAAAGAGGACCTAACTGTGCAAATGTGCAGTGCTTCCAAATGATGAAGGCCATAGTGAGAACATCTTTCCTTTTTAAATCTATCCCATGTCAAGAGAACATGTGCACATAATGCTAATAAGCGGCACTCAATTTAGAGCATATAAAGGGATGTACGGCATTACATAGCATATAGTCTGTCTGTGGCATTCACTGCCTTACTAGGTCATTGAGTCAAATATTGTAGCAAGTTTTTTCGTAAGGGAAGCATAATCTCAAAAATACAGCAACCTTTATGGTTGTGCAAGACAGCCAGGGCTGTCTCATCTCATCTTTCAGACTACTTGCAGAGGTCAAGAAAGGACCCCTTCTTCCTGTGTACAGAACTGCCCACCCAAGAAGATGTACCTGGGCTACTTTCTTTCCTTTATGTCTAAAACATAAGCCTCTGGCTACTGCTGGAGGGTATTAGATGGGTCTGCCACAGTACAGTAAATTCAGTGCTCCTGTAATGTGGTTATTGCTGTGTCTGATCAAAGTGTAAAATGCCTTGGTAATTTTTTTTAATGGATTGTTTCAACATGCTGTTGGAGATGTTGTAGGTATTAGTCAGGCATCAGATTCAAAGAGTGTAAGCCAATTTCTTAATGCCTGCCTACCTCATGTATCACAGTTCATTATGTTACCAATGATAGATTTTGAAAAAAGAGATTATGAAAGACATTTTTGTTTTAATTTGGCATCTTTCTCTTCTGTTTATTGGTGCAATACACTGCTTGCATGTACCAATGCAGACATTAACTGAGAGAGTGGAAAAATACCGTTCAGTTTGAATGAGCACGAGGATTTTTCATTCTCAGTGTTTCATTGTTGACAGAGAGGTCAGCTACTGGGGATCCAGTCATGAGTGAATCATAATATAAACCATAGAAACGGCACATGAACAGTAGAGTCATTTCAAAAATGTGATCTGTTTAGGAAATATATATCATCACTATGAACATGGCTTTTGTTTGTTCTTCTTTCCAGATGAGCCTGGACCAAACCCCAGTCCAGATCTGAGTTCAAATCCCAGTTTGCAGGTCAAATCCCCCATGTAACAGATCAGATGTGAAATCCTAAAATTTGGGAAGGTTTGGACTGTCATCCAGATTTCAAAGTACCAGGTCCGGGAGGGTACAGATCCATCATTTTTATTCAGACTCCTCTCTCTATCTTTTTCCCCTTGAAACTTCATAATGACTCTGGTCAGTCACCTGTTCTCTTTTGCATAAAAGTGGGTTCACCAATTTTAAATCTGTTACTCTGAGGCGTTGCCATAACAGTCTCAAAGTATCTGCCCATTGAACCACTGGGTTAGATTGTGACATTCAGCCATAGCCCTCAATATGTGGATCTGCACTACCCCAGCAGACACTCAGGGGAATTTTGCCTCTTGGAGGCGCACTAACTTCCCAAGTTCCTTTGTCTACAAGGTAGACATGCTTAGAACGGTGCAGCTTCCTTCACCCAACATTCTTCGATAACTCCACAGGCTAATGAAAAAGGTAGGCAGATTCTCGAACTGATGCAAAAGGTAGGTGGATTCTGAGTCATGGTTATAGAGTTTAGGGCCACAAGGGACCACCAGGTCATCTCGTCTGTAAATATAACACAGGAGCCCTCCCTTTGCTCTCCTGAAGGATTTTGATAGTCCTTGGCCTTTAGACTCATAAATTCATAGACTTTAAGGTCAGAACGGACTATTATGATAATCTAGTCTGACCTCCTGCACAATGAAGGCCACAGAATTTCACTCACCTAATCCTGTAATAAACCTTATTAACCCCATTAACCTATGTCTGAGCTATTGAAGTCCTCAAATCATGGTTTAAAGACTTCAAGGTGCAGAGATGACAAAGAGTCCTGTGGCACCTTAAAGACTAACTGAAATTTTTTCAGAGCATGAGCTTTCGTGGGCTAATACCCACTTCGTCGGATGCATGCAGTGGAAGTATCCAGGGGCAGGTATAAATAGGTAGGCAAGAACCAGGTGGGAGATAACAAGGTAGTCCAATCAGGCTGAACCAGCTTGTTATCTCTAATCAGGGAGGGTGAGGTGTTCCTCTAGCAGCTGAACTGGAGGTGTGAATAGCGAAAGAAGAGAAGCTGCTTTTGTAGTTAGCTAGCCATTCAAAATCTCTATTCAGTCCCAAATTGATTGTGTCAAATTTGCAAATGAATTGCAGCTCTGCAGTCTCTCTTTGCAGTCTGGACTTGAAGTTTTTTTGCTGCAAAATGCTGACCTTTAAATCTTCTATGGTGTGTCCGGTGAGGTTGAAGTGCTCTCCTACAGGTTTTTGAATATTGCCATTCCTGATATCTGATTTGTGTCCATTTATCCTTTTTCGTAGGGTCTGTCCAGTTTGGCCGATGTACATAGCAGAGGGTCATTGCTGGCACATAATGGCGTATATTACATTGGTAGATGTGCAAGTGAATGAACCAGTGATGGTGTGGTGAAGAAGAAGTGAAGGTGCAGAGAATCCTCCAGCAAATGAATCGTGCCCTGTGTTGCAGAGGAAGGCGAAAAACCTAGGGTCTCTGCCAATCCGTCCTGGAGGAAAATTCCTTCCTGACCCCAAATATGGCAATCAGCTAAACCTTGAGCATGTGGGCAAGACTCACCAGCCAGGCAGGAAAGAGTTCTCAGTAGTAATTCAGAGCCCACTCCATCTAACATCCCACCACAGGTCATTTGGCAATTAATTGATCTTTGCTTATTAGCAGTAAATATGCCCAAGTTAGGCTATCCCATCATATCATCTCCTCCATAAACCTAACAAGCTTAATCTTGAAGCCAGATATGTCTTTTGCCCCCACTGCCTCCCTGGGAAGGCTGTTCCGGAATTTCACTCCTCTTATGGTTAGAAACCTACATCTAATTTCAAATCTAAACTTCCTGGTGGCCAGTTTATATTCATTTGCTCTTGTGTTCACATTGATACTGGGCTTAAATAATTCCTCTCTCTCCTTGGTATTTGTCCCTCTGATATATTTATTGAGAGCAATCATATCTCCCCTCAGCCTTCTTTTGGTTAGGCTAAACAAGGCAAGCTCTTTGAGTCTTCTTTCATAAGACAGGTTTTCTGTTCCTCGGATCATCCTAGTAGCCCTTCTCTGTACCTGTTCCAGCTTGAATTCGTCCTTCTTAAACATGGGAGACCAGAACTGCACACAGTATTCCAGATGAGGTCTCACCAGTGCCTTGTATAATGGCACTAACACCTCTTTATCTCTGCTGAAAATACCTAGCCTGATACATCCCAAGACTGCATTAGCTTTTTTCACAGCCATATCGTATTGGCGGCTCACAGTCATCCTGTGATCAACCAGACCTCCTCCGTTACTTCCAACTGATGTGTCCCCAGCTTATAACTAAAATTCTTTTGCTGTTAATCCCTAAATGCATGACCTTGAACTTTTCACTATTAAATTTCATCCTATTACTATTAGTCCAGTTTATAAGGTGTTCCAGATCTTCCTGTATGATATCCTGGTCCTTCTCTGAATTGGCAATACCTCCCAGTTTTGTGTCATCCGCAAAATTTATTAGTACACTCTGACTTTTTGTGCCAAGGTCAATAATAAAAAGATTAAATAAGACTGGTCCCCAAACTGATCCTTGAGGAATTTCACTAGTAACCTTCCTCCAGCCCGACAGTTCACTTTTCAGTATGACCCATTGTAGTCTTCCCTTTAACCGGTTCCTTATCCACCTTTCAATTTTCATAGTGATCCCCATCTTTTCCAATTTAACTAATAATTTCTCATGTGGAACCTTATCAAATGACTTACTGAAATTGTGGTAACTTAGATCCACTGTGTTTCCTTTGTCTAAAAAGTTGGTTACCTTCTCAAAGAAGGAGATCAGGTTGGTTTGGTATGATCTATCTTTTGTAAAACCATGTTGTATTTTGTCTCAAGTACCATTGACCTCAACGTTCTTAACTACTTTCTCCTTCAAAATTTTTTCCAAGACCTTGCATACTAAAGATGTCAAACTAACAGGCCAGTAGTTATCTGGATCACTTTTTTTCCTTTCTTAAAAATTGGAGCTATGTTGGCAATTCTTCAGTCATACAGTACAACCCTTGAGTTTACAGTTTCATTAAAAATTCTTGCTAATGGGCTTCCAATTTCATGTGCCAGTTCCGTTAATATTCTTGGATGAAGATTATCCGGTCCTCGTCCTCCCCTCCAATTTAGTCCCATTAAGCTGTTCGAGTTTGGCTTCTACCTTGGATGTGGTAATATCTTACCTCCATATCCTCATTCCCATTTGTCCTCCTGCCATTATCCCTAAGCTCCTGATTAGCCTTACTAAAGACTGAGGCAAAGTATTTGTTTAGATATTGGGCTATGCCTAGATTATCCTTAACCTTCACTCCATTCTCTGTGTTTAGCAGTCCCACTTCTTTCCTTGTTTTCTTCTTATTTATAAGGCTATATACTATTATACTATATACTATAATACTTTACTATTGGTTTTAATTCCTTTTGCATGGTCTAACTCTACATGACTTTTAGCCTTTCTCACTATATCTCTAGATGTTCTAACCTCAGTAAGGTAGTTTTCCTTGCTGATTCCTCCCATCTTCCACTCCTTGTAGGCTTCCTGCTTTTTCTTAATCACCTCTCTGAGATGCTTGCTCATCCAGCTTGGTCCTGGGACCTGAAAGATGGGGAGCAGGCATATACCTAGATGAGGACCATGGATAATTTGACTGACCTCACTTCCTTCTTCCTCTTAATTTCATAAGTAGAGCATATCTGGGAGAATCGGAATGTAGCAGTGCAGAGGACAGATAATGAGCAACTGAGAACAGAAAATTGGCCTCTCAAGACTTGTATCTTCAAGGCTGAGGAAGGAGTTCACCAGGCAGTTCTTTGGAACAGAAGTAGGTATGAGACAATCCCTGCTAATTATATGAGTCTTTGTGAGTAAACTTCAACTATCCTGAGATTTTGCTAGGGAGTGAAAACCTGGTAACAAAATAGATTTGAATTTGTCCCCCAGAATTGGCTTGGCAATACATATAATGTGATGCAGTCAGCATCTTTCTGACTGAGGACTAGATCATTCACTTGGGAGCCCAAATAAACTACATCTATTGGCCAGATGCATTGCAGTTATGCAGTTACTCACAGGGAGCAGCGTAAAATCTTTCCTGCATGCTAGGGAATGCCTGTGTCCACAGTGCCTCAGGCCCCTGCTAGCTCAGGGATTTCGAGATTGAGACCAGCAACTGACCCAGCTGTAGGTTTCCTGTGCTACAGCGTATAGCACTATTGCTAGGTCAGTGCATGTCCATTAATGCTCTGCATGTTAGGTGCTCGTGGCTATCTATTATTTAGTAGCTGATGGTAATCCTTTTGCAATCCTTTGACTTGGCCATTAAAAGAATATTCAGAAAACACCACAGAAAGCTTTTTTAGCACTTTAAAGACTTGCTCCTAAATCTGTGTGCTATGGATAGTAGTCATGATTTTGGGGATTTGTTGAATTTTCTTCAACATAGCAATGCAGAGAATTTGCTTCAACATGTTGACTTAGTACAGATCTAAATGTACTAGGGGACTAGACAAATGAAAGACTAAAGTCAAATTATACTACAAGAGCGAGCAAGAAAAGCAGAGAAAGGAAATACCAATCTGAAGGTAAATATAAAATCATTGCAATAATACTGTGGATGATACAAAGACTAGAGGAGTGGTAAATAATTATGTGGAATGGGCAGTCACTCAGAGCGATTTGGATCACTTGGTAAGATGGGCCATTGAAAAAAACAGTGTTTTAATATAGTCAATGCAAGTTATACATCTTGGAACGAATATCTACAGAATGGGAAACTATCCTGGAAAGCAATGACTCTGAAAAGGATTTAGGAGTCATAGAGAGGACAAACCCCCAATGCAATGCTAATATAGCCCTTGAATATATAAGTGGGATTAGTGAGTAGAAGTAGACAGGTGATTTTACCCCTGCACACAGCTTGAGTGATAATGATACTACAATAATGCATACAGTTCTGGTGTCTACATTTTAACCAGGATATTAAGAAATTGGAGATGATACAGAAAAGAGCCACAAAAATGACTGACGGACTGGAGAAAATGCCTTACACTGAGCGTTAAAGAGCTTCATCTGTTTATTTTATTGAAAAGAAGATTGGGAGGTGACTTGACTGCAGTTGTATCAACACCTTCATAGGGAGAAAATACGTGGTACTAAAGGGCTCTTGAATCTAGTGGAGAAAGGGGTAAGAAGAATCAATGATTGGAAGCCAAAGCCAGACAAATTCAAATTAAAGATGAACAGCCTTTTAACAGTCTGGGTGATTAACCACTGGAACAACTCCCAAGGGTAGTGTTGATTCTTCATCTCTTGATGTCTTCAGATCAAGACTAGATGCCTTAGCCAAATACAAGTAATACAATACAGAGGTAACTGTGTGAAATCTAATGGCTCTGTTATAGAGAAGGTGAGACTAGATGATATAATGGTTCCTTTTGGCCTTAAACTTAAACTTGATGACTCTATGAATTAATTAGTTAACATCTGAAAAGCCCTTTGAAGCTAGGAATCCAACAGAAGTGCTAAGTATATTTACTTCCCCCTGGAGATGGGGTTGGTTCTGTACTTAAGAATGTATCATCTTTAATCTTAGCTTGGTTTTTAGAACAATTTGTCCTCATATTTCTTCCTTTCTTGTGTGGCCTGTTGTCACGTGTTATGCCTAGGTGACCACACTTGCTAATGTCTGTCTATCTTTTGGTTATTTTGCTCTATTTGACTTAGTTCAGTAACATTTTTGAAAGCACATCATCTAAGCTCCTCTCTGTTCTGTACCAATGAAATAAATCTTTCATTATCTTTGTGTGTGAATCTGCATT
This sequence comes from Dermatemys mawii, assembly GCA_007922305.1. Lineage (NCBI taxonomy): Eukaryota > Metazoa > Chordata > Testudines > Dermatemydidae > Dermatemys > Dermatemys mawii. The sequence goes on from ML677363.1 coordinate 16,452,281, forward strand.
TCCTGAATGAGTTTGACAATGCTCTGTTGCATTTGTGCTCAATTATGATCATTAGCTTCAAATTTGTCAACAACAGAATGGAGAGAGCACTTAACTCATTTAGGATGTCATAGAGTTTGCTTTGGGTAAACCATTTACATAGATTTTAAATTAGTTTTGTTTTTGTTCCTGAATCTAACATAAGCTAGTGGTATAATTAGGGCAATGGACCACTTCCCCTTCTTTCTGACATTGGGAATATCAACTCTGAGATCCAGAGAGAGGAATTCAACTCCAATATGCTGCTCTCTCCAAATGCACACATGTAATTAGTGTGTAAAAGCAAAATATTCTAGAGTGCACAAGGGAAGCATTGTACACTGGCTAAGTAAATTAGTGATGGGTTAAAAAGTCAGAAGTTCACTTCAGTTTGAATAAGTGTTCAAACTTCAGATATGTATCCGAACCCTTATCCAAATGAATTGAACTGCCCAAACTGCCTTTCCTCAATCCTAGGGGAAAAACTATCTGGGAACAGCTCCCTTCTCCAAACAATAACATTTATATTGGCCAGCAACAGGACCTTCAAAGCTGTGACATCATGACCATAACTTTTTTCAAAAGATAAATGAACTCCTTCCTGAGAGCATCAGTAAGGGAATCCCTCCCACTTTGTAGGCATACACACACAGGCAGAAATGTCCACTATAATCCACATTTTTGTCACCATCACACTAGATTATGACACTTTCTGATACAGACAATTAACGCATAGACTGCAATATGTGCCAAATGCGCCAACCTGCCACATGGCGTGGGCTGTCGTGAGTATATCACCAGTGTACTCCAGTCCCCTCAGTGGCTCCAAATTGGTTTCAAGTCCTGATTTTTTTTTAAAAAAAAAAAAGAAAAGAAAAAGGAAAAAAAAGGCGGGGGTCAAGATTAGAGCTGGTTAGAAATTTTTTTCATTAAAATTGAAAAAAAGAAGAAAAAATCATTTTTGTTAGAATTTTCCATGGAAATTTTCTACTTTTGGGCGAAAAATTGGAAAGCTATTGTCTGAAAGCTAAAAACCTATGATTTGAAACCCCAAAAATTCCACTTGTAAATGCAGCTGCAATGTCTCTTGGGTCTTGCAGTGTGGGTGCCTCATGCTCCCATTCTCTTTTATGGCCTGAGGTCCTTATTGGACTACATCTCCTAGAAGAGACCATATTCTCCCCTCTTTCTGGGCCCTGGAGATGCCTATAGAGGAGAAGAGGAGCATGAGGCACCTACACTACAGCTCCCAAGCAGAGCATTTACAAATGGCAGTATTACATTTTTCAGCTAGAAATGTGTCAGTTTTGAGGTGTTTTGGTTTTTCACTGAAAAGTCAGTTTTCTGTGGAATGCAGATACTACTTTGTGGAAAAAATGTTATTTAGTCAACAACTTGATTTTCTGTTGAAAAACAGTTTTGATGGAAAACTTTCAATCAGCTCTAGTCAGGCTCTAACTCAGTGGTTCTCAAATTGGGGGTCGCGGGGCGATTCTCCAGGAGTTGTGAGTTCCTGACGCTGTCGGCAGCATTTTGGCAGACACAGACACGAACGCTGCCTGTTTGCCAAAATGCCGCCGAAAACGGAAGTCTTCAATTCGGCAGCATTTCGGTAGACATACCCCCGGGCCACAGCACTATGCTGCTAACCAGTAAGGGGTCGCCTGCCGAATAAGTTTGAAAACTGCTGCTCTAACTCAATCAGCAATCCAGAATCTGCTAAGGCAGCAGCCCAGGACAAAGGGCCCAAGAGCTGGATATAAAGCATTGCTGATTGAGTGGGCTCAGCTGTGGAAGAAGCTACAGAGGAGATTAGAAGGATTCAGAGTCTGGCTGCTTTTAGAACACACTGCAAAATCCCCTTAATGATGAAACTTTCTGACAATAACTGGTAGATTTTTCTATGTAAAAATCAACAACAAAACCTACACACCCCACACAGAGCTGCTGAGAACTTGGGAGGTCAAAGAGCAGAATAATCCATGAAATCCACTGTGGGCCCCAGTATGCAGATCCAGTTTGTCTGGGAAGTTCTTAGATATAAAGGAGATGGATTTTATAGATGACTTAGAACTAAAAAACAGGATTTGAAATCTTGCAGGAACAGGGTTCTCATGATGGTTTCCTGTAATTCCTGCTTCTAGTCAGGCTGAACATACAACAAGAGCAGCCTTGCTCAGGGTATCCAAAGGCATAAACACACAAACCTGATTCTCCTCTCACTTATACCAGAGCAATCAGAAGTAACTCCACAGGGGAAAAATGAAATTGTATCAGTACATCAGGTGCCTTATACTTCCAGCCAGGGGAACAGTATCAATCTGCGGTCACTGAATGGAGAATATGCTCCTAAATTCCAGAGGCTAGAAGTGGAAAAGCATATGAAAATCAAAATAAACTGGAAATAAGTTAACAAATGTTTTAAAATTTCAACCGTGTTTAAAGTTTAGCTATTTGTTTGTGTCTGTTCTTATTTTATCCAAATTGGTTTGTCCAGTTGCTAGCACAACAGTAATTTTGCTTCAGAAAACTTCCACTGTATACAATACATTATATGTTTTTTTATATAAGTAGTCAGACATTATGGTAATAAACATCAACACAGACCAGTAGATATTTTTTCTATATGGAAAAATTGTAAGAGATAATCTTAGTTTGCACTTCTGTCATGCATTTCATATGAGTGCCTTAAAGTGCTTTACAAATATAAACAAACTTCACAACATTCCTGTGAAGCAAGTTAAATACCATATTAGTATCTCTGTTTTATGGAAGGGTAAGCTGAAGTACAGAGGTTGTGACTCACCTACCTGGCATCTAAACAGCAGAGTCAGGATTCCTACTTCCCGTTTCCTTCCTTCAGTCACTAGATTAGTTTACAAAATGTTCTGTTTCTCAGAATGTGTAAACATAGTTCTCTCTCCCAGTTCTCTTTTGTTTTGATTTCAAATACCTGTAGGAAATGGTTACGATTTTCCAATGTGGGTTCTGAATAGGCTCTTATATCCATAGCTATTCACCTTAATAAGTAGCCTGATTTTCAAAAGTGCTGCACACTTCAGCAGCTCCTGCTGAAACACCCAGCAACTAATGTTAACTATGACTAATTTACATTGCTCTTATCTACCAGCTTTTTGGGGGGTGTGTGTGTGTGGACCTGAGAGGGACCATTCTTCTTCACTGTATTTTTAAAAAAACATTGTGATTCATTCTTTGCTTTTGAGTGGTAAGGTTGAAAGAGACACCAGCCTTAGTTAGGCTGAGTTTTGTGAAAACACAAACAATTATGGATAAAAGGCTGTATGCCCTTCCCATTGTGAACCTCTAGTTATATGTGCTTACTGCGTGGAGAATATGCTGCTAAATTCACTTCATTCATTACACTTTTACAGTCTGTGAATGCAAATAACTTAATTCTAAACCAATCTGCTGAGAAGATGGCAAGATTCACTTTCTATTAAAACCTCTGAAAAATAGTATTAGCACAAACAAATGTGACCAGGTTATATCCTTTTCATTAAATAAAGTCCCTAGACAGCAAATTAAGCTGTGCTTCATGATAAGATTTTTATCGCTGAAAAATAAAATTCCTTGAATCAAGTGTGTGAGTATCTGTTTATGTGTGGGTGCAGAATCAATGGAATGATGCTAGCAGCTTGGCCTTAGCTGCAGCAGCTACTCTGCTGGCTGCTGAAAAGGAAAGGACAGGAAAGGAAGGGAATTAATCATTCTGTAATTTCACTCTTACATTAAACCTTCAATTTGTCATGATTATTTACTGATGCTTCATTAGTGTAAGAGTTCAGCTGACATGAGCTTTGAGCCCAGTCTTAAAAGTGACACAAATGGTACTTTGATTTCTAAATGATGATTATTCCTTTGACTCTCCAAGTATTGACAGTGGTGGTGTGTGTACACATTGAAAGGACCTGAGCAAAACCAGGGAATGCTTCTAATGCTCTCTTGTCTGCCTCCAAATTAAACCCAGTTTTTATAGGAATCGTTCCCCTGGTTAGGAAATAAGAACTGACCCAAATGTTCACTGCAAACAGGAAATGAAACTCTTTGCCTGTTTGAAAATGTTCAGATAACATTTTATTCCCTGGTGTTTGTTTGTGATCATGTCTCTATACTTGATGAAAGCAATGCCTTTCACATGCCTCTCAAGGAGAAAAGTCCATCAAACAAGCCGTCACATAATAATGACTTAAATGTTACTAATCCTCAGAACTGTTGAATTCGTGCTCTGTCACATTTTACAATATGGGAAGATTTTAGGACTCCACTGTTTTTCATGCAGATTCCCGTATGTTAATCTATCTAGGTCCAGTTAGGGTGACCAGACAGCAACTGTGAAAAATTGGGAGGGGTGGGGGGGGGGAAGAAAATAAGCATCTATATAAGACAAAGATCCAAATATCCCAATTTTATAGGGACAGTCCCAATATCTGCTCACCCTAGATCCAGTGCCTATCACCATGGTATCTGACCTTTATCTGCATCTGGAGACTGGAGTACAATTTTTCTATCCAGGTTCCCTCTGTTGTCATCTGACCATAGACCTGTTGGATAAGTCTTCCAGTACTAGAGCACCATCTTCTCAGGGAATATGAGTCAACTAATTTAGCTGTGTCCTGGGGGGCAGGTTCCTGAGTTTGTCCCAATGCATAAGATTCTTCATTCTTTGACTCTTAAATTAATTCATGTTACTCTTCATAGGTTAATGGTATTATTGTAGATAGATACAAACCTTTATACGGTCCATGTGAATCTGTCATTTAAACAAATTTTTCATTGCAAATGACTGGATTAAGAGTGCCAAAATATTCTCTGCCTGGTATAATTATTACACTGTATCTGTAAACATTTTTACAGTCTGTTCAATGTAGGGCCATTAGTGATATAGATTTATTTCAATAATTTCATTTCTCAGATTGGGACCAAGATTAAAGAAAAATTAATCAATAATCAGCAGTTTTAAATGACATACAATTGCAGAAAAATGTTTTAAAGGAAACCTAAATTGGAATATGTGACCCTTAAAATACAGGCTCCTTAACAATCAGGTTAATGCTCAATAATAGTGCCTAGCAAAAAGTGAAATTGCTTTTCCTGAAAGAGTGAGTGTGTGTGTGTGTGTGTGAGATATGCACTGGAGTTGTTCACTAGTTACACTAATATGGAAACAAGAATGTGACAGAAACTGTGACTAAAAAAACTGGAATCTTAAAACATTCTTGTGGGCTGGATAATTCAAGGTGTTTGAGTAATGAGCTACAAGGCCTTTTCTCTCTACTTATCTGATACAATTCCCAGGCTAGAACTGTTTACATTAGGACCTATTTATGCTGCTCTGGGAGCATAAAGGGGATGTGAAAGTGAGCATACAAATTTAGAATAGATAATTCATATTACTGAGGGGGCACCTCTGAAGAGCCAGTATTATGCTTGCCTTAGTCATGTGAATAGACCACATGGTGTCAGTGAAGCATAAGGTGAGTAGGATTTGACATGTGGATAGGGTGACCACGTTTCCCAAAGGAAAACGGGACACCATGTGGGGCTAGCTCTCGCCTCTCCCACTACCCCATGCAGGGCTGGTCCTAGCCACTTGTCTGAGCACTCCAACCACCTGTGAGGCTAGGTTGCTGCTCATCCAAGCCTCCACCCGAGCCCTGCACGGGGCTGGCATTGCCACTCACCCTCCACACCTGACTTTTTGGACAAAAGTGGGCATTTGTCCCATTTGTTTTTGCTGACTGATCTAGTTGGCAAGAACAACCGAGACAAATGCCCACTTTTGCCAAAGAAGTTGGGACAGCCAGAACAGCGCTTAAAAGAGGGACTATCCTGGCCAAGACAGGACGTATGGTCACACAACACATGGGAAAATGTAATTACAGGCACCTGCTTGGACATCATAACTTTATTTGAAAGGAGCATCTGTTTGGAATGTTATCTTACCTTGTGAGGCAAGCAGAAAACTTTTCCTGTAAGAAAAGAATGACTACAGGTCATGTCTTGCAACTGTAACTAGCAACAAAGGGGCAGCCCTTTGTCAAAGGGTAATATGGAAAAGTGCAATAGTGCTATACCACCTGGGCCTGATGCTGCCTGAGATCCCCATATGTCATTTTCAGATAACCCAGGATAGAGCTATAAAAATGAGAGTTTGTCAGGAAGAGCCCTATTTTTAATTGCTCCTGCAGTTCAGAGCCACTCTGAGCACTGAATCAACCAAGACAACTTGGCTCCCACATTCACGCTCTGCTGAACTGTATCATGTTCAGATTCCATCCCTAGCACGTGGCAGTCTCAGAAAAATTATTCTTTGGCCTTGAGGTTGACATGCAGGCCACAAATAGCATTTCCACCCTACTATGCCACATTGCTCGGTTTTGCTTTCTACTGCCTAGCCTTTACAGGGGCGTTTTTGATTTTAAATAAGTGAATGTTTGGCAACAGAAATAAAACTGCTCTTTGTGAACAAAAACTGGTAAGCTTGGTAACACGGGCCCTCTAACGGGAACAGGGAAAGTGCACCTGTGCCACAGCAGCTGATCCACACTAGCTTTAAAAGAGGGCACCTGGGCCTGGGGAAGAGTGAACACTCTCTAGTGAGTTAGAAGCTAGAGCAGGACTGCCGGTGATGAGGTGGGGCAGTGAGAACCTGAACCGAATCTTTGGGAGAAGGACCTCCAGCACGAAAAGCCCTTGGGGGTGGCTCTCAGGAGGGAGGCACAGGAGCAGCAGGACTGCCAGAGTCCCTGGGAGGAGAGGAAGCATCATCTTGAGAGGTGCAAAGGGGAAAAATCCTCTGGCAGCTATAGTGCAGTGGGAGTTGAAGGGCTGTTTTTGTTGGTTTTATTTCTCCAACATGAGTAAAACAGCCAGAGGCTCTTCTGGGGGCAGCCCTGCCTTGTTCTGTGTGGCATTGTGGGAGCAGAGCAATAGGCTCAGCATGGGTGAGGAAGTCAGCTATAAGTCTCCAATACAATTCATTACCTGTATTACAGTGCTACTTAGGAGCCCTAGCCACAGATGAGGGTCCCATTGTGTTAAGCATTGTGTTGCAGTCTGTTGTGTGTGTGGGATTAGAACATGCTTCCAGGAAATTAAATATTTACACTATTTATTTATAGTAAACAGTGCTATAAACAGCAGGCAAAGCGCTTTACAGACTACAATGAATTCTGTCTCTCAAGGCTCCTGTGTAGTAGGAAAGTAGCAAAGGAAAGTAGCAAAGTAGGAAAGTAGCAAAGCAAGGATGAAAACTTTTTTGTAACTTTTCTCCCCCACTCCATACTCATTTGGTTGGCTACTTCTAATCACTATCTCTATTTAACAAACAGGTAAACTGTACCATTAAAGTCCATGGGAATTTCACCACTGGGAGATAGCTAGGGTTGCCAACCCTCCAGGATTGCCCTGGAGTCTCCAGGAATTAACACGTAATCTTTAATTAAAGATAGTCATGTGGTGAAACCTCCAGGAATACATCCAGCAGAAACTGGAAACCCTAGAGATATTATGTGGGTGGTGGGGGTGGAGGGGAAGACTGAGATCCAATGAGGAGTCTGCGGATGGGCAGGAAGATTGGCTCTGTCTGTGCAAGGAAATTTGGACAGGGAGTCCAGAGGATGTGGTGGTGGGGGTAGACTGAGGTTGGGACAGGGAGCCTGGGGGGATGGGAAGGAGTGTGACTAGGAGCCAAGAATAGGAGAAGGCAGGTACTCAGACTGGGAGTCCAAAGGCAGGTATTGACACGAGGACATGGAGTCAGGGTGATGGAGAAAGGATGGGTAAAGGGACATGCTGGAAGTGACTTGAACAGAAGTGGGGGTCAGACTAAGGTATCTGAGGGGGGAAAAAAGAATATGTGGTCATGTAATTAAAGATTTATCATAATAAAAGATATAAGGGTGTGTATGTGAGAGAGAATTAAAGTTTCACAGGCAATCTTAATTATAGCATTTCCTAAATTTTGAGTGCTTCACTTTGCAACCTTAATAATGTTCCTTTAACATTTTGGTGTGTGCAATTATAATAAAGAATTAGATCCTTTGTATAGGTTTCTGAACTACCCTGAGAACATAGTACCTGCTCTATCATTTCATGTTAAATTCTAGCACATGGTTGAGCAAAACCTATAAAAAGGTTCTCCTTTTCTGTTAAACACTTAGGACTTTCCCATAAAAGTATTATTACATGTATTATAACCCATAAGTATTTTAAAAAGATTTTAATTTTCACATTGCTTAAACAGGGTCTGTTTAAAATTGGTCTTAAAACACAAATACATGTGCATTTTTTGTTTTATATTGTTATATTTAATCTAATCTGAAAACAGGAACATGTTTTTAGAAAGAATAACTTCCCAAGAATTAGTAAAGAAATAAAATATTTTAATTTTTATTGCCATTTGTTTTGTTGTCACTTGAATTTTCCTTATTAAAAACTTTTTCTCCCTGAGAAGAGAGCAAACTTCAAAATGGATTTCCCTTTTGCTCCTGGGTATTTATGCACTGATTTTTCTTTCTGTTGCTCTGTATTATCTGATATTGAAGCTGGTTGCAATGAATTTTAGTATGTCACTGTCAATCACAGCAACTTATCTGAATTTTATTTGGGTTGAAATTGAAAATTCCTGACTAATGTGACACTGAGGCATAGGTTGTTCTCAGCAGAGCAAATCCTTCCTCTGTGGATGTAGTTGGCCATGCATGTAGACAAACTGTTTGCATTTTGATGCTCAGGGGAGAGGGGCAAAGGATCTGTTCATCCCATGGATCCATCATGGTTCTGCACCATAAAGTCTTTCATGGCAAAGTCTCCATGTTCATCAGTGTCCAGGGAAAGAGCGGGAAGGAGACAGGAAGTATTAGGAATAAAGACAGAGTAACTACAAGAATCCCTCAGCCATTCTTTCTCAAGAAAAAAGAATGATGTAGCATGGGGCTATAGCAGCTCTGAAGTTACCATGGTGGTTCAGAGTGGATCTGTTGCTGTTCCTTAGTTTGCCTCACCCATACGCAATCCAAGTAATAAGGTTGTGGGACGGGTACTGGGTTGGTTCCACAATGAGATCTTGGCAAGACTTATGTGCTCAGATAATTGTCATTCAACTAATGCTATTAATTAATTGAGTGTGTTGTCTGTTAGCAAGGACTGGTGTTTACAAGTGCATTGTAACCTTTAACCATAAGTAAGTTGATGCAAACTGTCCTGGGAAGGAATGGTGAAGAACAAGAAAGCATAAAGATTTCATAAAAAGATGATGGGAAGCTAGTTTGTAGAAATTTATAGATTTAAACAATAATGCAGTTGAAGCACTGATACTGAAACAGAGCACATTGAAAACAATGTTTCTCTCAACCTAATTACAAAAGTTGGATAAAAACAATCAATGTACTATTTATTTTCCATTTAATTTGGTGCTTCTGTAATGGCACATACTACACCACAAGTTCTAATATCTGCCCAGCTAAAGTACTGATTTATGTTGCTCCAGGTTATACTTTAAACCACAGGCAAAACACCCTCTTAGAAAATGGTGTTATGCAGCCCTTGCAAAGGTAGGATGTATTATTATTTTTTTTGTGTGAGGAAAGAAGAATGAAAGAGCATATTCTGTAATTGGTATCAGTTTATAGAACACCAACACTAGCTCAAGATTCCATTCCCTAACAAGGACTTTCTGTCAGACAGAAATGTGAACTACTAGCAATTCTGGCATACAAGAGTACTAATAAGTTTGCAAAAGAGAAAAGCCTCCAGAAATTTAGATGAGCAGAATTGTTCTTCTCCAAGCTACCTTAGAATTTCAGAATTAGTTCTATATTTGCATTTCTGAGTGAATAAACTGTATTATAAAATGGTATCACGTGTGCAAGAAGAAGTAAAAGAAACACACATGCCATGCTAAGTGTGCTAACATTTGGTTCATCTATGTTACAAGGAAGTCATACCTTCTCATGGTGCAGTATGCGGGTTTGGCAAGTGTGTGAAGGATTCCCATTAACTCTTGTAGGAAGTCATTAGGAACTGCCTGCGCATATCTGAGGTCATAAAACAGCAACTAGTTAGGCTTGGAAGGATTAGATATTTATCAGTAAATGATGGTTTCTTTGCATTCACACAAACCAATGAAAAAATATTCCTATCTATAACAATCAAAATGTATAGACAGGAAAGGTACAAAAAAAACTGTTTAAGAACTTATTAGAGTTTTATTTAACTATATTTACCGTGTATGTTTTGCCACGTGATGTTGACAATTTGAGTCTTAGTAGTTATTGAGATTCCAAACACTAAAGATTTATATTTTCCGTTCTTAAATAATTGTCTGCCCTCTCCCATTTCCCCACAATTGTGAAAATTTAAATAGATAAGAATAGAAAAATACTTTAAAGTAAAAATTGCTGTTATCGGTCAAAATTATATATCTTAAAAAAATGAATTCTGCCTATTAGCACACTTCTACCCACCAACTTGTATGTGGAGACTATTTCAGTGTAAAAGGCCAGATTCATTCCACTTAAATCACACACATTGAAATCTGTGTTTTACTATCAATATAGGCTTGATCTTCATAGGTACAACCTTACCATCATTTGGAGTCCAGTTAACTTCAATGGGGTTCTGTATAGAGTTGGGCTGGGGCGGGGGGCATTCACATGGATCATATTGCAGGATTGGTTCTATACCTGGTGTGTTTTTCAGAAGCAAAATATGAACACTTCCAGGGAAATGCACTGACTAGGAAGTTCAGTGATTCACTACTTGTTTATTGTTATGAGAAAGTGTTTTCCCATTTGAGAAAGAATAAACTAATCTCTTCCTTAGTCCTTTGCCCCTCTTCTCTGGAGGTGCATGCATCCTAAGACATGGGGGGTTAAATTTGTGGAAGCTTTTAATTCAATTCTGAAAGCACATCACTGATGAACCAGAATCATCAAATGGAAAAGCAGGGGAGATTCTTTTTGTTGTTTGAGATGTTAAGGGTAAAATTTAACCTTCTCCTTTGCTAAATTATCTAGTTTTAAATTTTAGTAAATAGTCTGGTGAAAATGGTCACACTTGGTTCAGAAAACATTATCAAACCTTCTGTAGTGAAGGTGGCACTTCATTGAATTGTGTTACCTATAGTACCTATGTGTCACTTTCTTAGTAACGCAAGTACTCTGTAATTACTATGGGAACTAGTCTGGGCCCAGTTTTCAAATCTGGGCACCATAGCACAATGCTCATCTGCCACACTTGGATGGTCAGATTGATACATTATCTCCTTACTACAGATGTTTCCAAAAATGCCAATTTGACATCAAATGGCCCAGTTTTTAGAGCAGGAAAGCAAATTTCTGTGCAGTGCTGACAGTAGTGATAACAAATGATATTTCATAATGACTTCCACTTCAATACACGAAAGGACAGCAGAATATCAACAGAAATCAGCTGTGCTGATAGGAGAGCCGAATTTGTCTCTAAGCGCAGATGTACATGGTCAAAATTCACTTAGAAAATGGGCTGCTTTTAAAGAAGTCCATGTCCTTCAAGTAAACATGCACAAAGACCAAACAAAGGGATTTATTTTACTTTGTAAAATCATGTGTTCCTCTAGTGCTTTTAATTTTTTTCAGAAAAAACAGCCCCTTCCCAAGCTACTCTAATCTAAGTAAACACTGAGACATACATTTTCAGTTCCTTTTTTTAATACATGACCACTGCTTTCACTTCCAGCAGTATTGAACCCCATTACACTTACCCTTGTTTTAGCAATGCATTTTCCTGACACTCCAAATACTCAACTCCCAAGGACAAAGCTTCAAAGAGAGGGGCTATGTATGTGAATTCCACATGCTGGCTTCATAGCCACCCACATCCCGATATGTATCCATTATGTACTGAGTTTTCTTTATGAACCAGAAAAGAAAAACCCACACATTTTCTGTTGTACATGAAAATCTGGAATCTCTTATTTATTGTCTGAAACCTTATTTCTTTGTGAAAAGAGACCTGAGATGCTTATTATGTCAGCATTTGGCTGAATAACTATTTTCCTGATATGAATCTCAGAAATGTGGAAGAAAGGGAATGTGTCCACACTATATTATTAACAAAAGAATTACACAAATACTTGCCTGAGCACTGACAAATGAGATCCCTGTGTTGACTCAATCACTTTCAAGCAACTCCCACACTCAAATTCACTGCACACCAGTATCTCACTGGATGGAGGCCATTTAAGGCCTAGCTTTGTGTTGAAGGTGCTGTAAAGTTGAACTCCTGCAACAGGACCTGTGGGAGGTATTGTAGCTGAAGCAGGCAAAATGCTTCTTGGTGCTCGAGGGAATGCAGCTGCTATTCCACTAATGAAGGTGCAGCATCATGCTCCTTTGTGCCTGAAGTTGCTCTATCATGGCTTCACTGCCCCTTCTCACCCCGCTGACTTTGGGGAAGGTAGCATTAGCAGCATCACTAGCACAAGTACCACTGTGTGCCTGGCACATGCAGGAGTGCACATAAGTTTGGTACAGTGGCCTCTCTAGGTGTGAGTTGTTAAGAACTGATATAAAGATCTGCAGAAAGATGGCCATCTGCAATGCATGTTTTACTGGGCCTACAAAACCCAGGAACTATGCTGCATATTCTTGAGCATTGGTTACTGTCACCTCATCTATAACTACATATAGACAGACATACGCACACATTTGTTATGTGTTCTATTAATAAGGGAATGTTTGAAAGTTCTCCTTCATGGTACCTCCCAGGCTGTTCAGTCAAATCCAGTTACTGCTTAGTGAAAAGTAACTAAGTGCACCATAGAATCTGGGGCATAAAACCCACCACTCTCTGTATCCTTCCTTTAGAAGAAATGATCTGTTAAACAAGCTACTGTGACTAGTGCAGAGAACTGGATTGAAAGTACATTTATGTTACTCAGAATCATTTTGTGATCTTTCTGAGACAGGCAGTGCCCCAGTGTTTCAACTTCCACAAGGGGAGAGAAATCTCCTTCCCCATTAAATTACCAGCCATGCAGCCAAACAGAGTCTGGTCTGAAGTATTTAAAATAACGGATAATTAAACTCCACCCAAACAACTACAGACCTAGAAGTTAGTGAAGCTGCTTTCCTTTTAGGCAGAAGAAGAACTGTGAGACTAGTGTTGCAAAGTTATTCCCAGGGTTATTCTCATTGATTATGAGTTCTATTGAAAAAAAATAGGACTATTTATCTGAATAAGAGTTTGCAGGAATAGGGCCTAGGAGTTGAGACATTCATTTTGGCCAGGAAACCTCATGTGTTTCAGAAAGAGACTTTTAGGGTGAACTTTTAAAAGTAATCTTAATATTGCATTCTAAAAACTCCACATGGACCTATTTGCCCATGCAAAAACTGTGTGTGTGTACATCAACCTAAATTACAATGTATAGATCCAGATCTGGAGAGAGTCTGTCTTTTCTAGAGTTCAAGAGTGTTTGTATTTGGATGATGATTGTGTGAGATTTTGATTTGGCCTGCAGAAGAGACTGAAACCAACTACAGTGCTTGTATCAAGATCTGAATCTCACCAGAGTCTGGAAACTATGAAGATAAGGGACTTTGGTCAGGGAAAGCAGTGCCAATAGGTTAACTGAAGGTTGATTTTAATGGTCTTTACATAGTCACCTTAAAATGAAGGTACTCATTTTTCTTGTGTATCTGAGATCTTTGTGTAATGGATTAAAGGCTAGATTCTGTAGATCTCACTCACACTGAATTATGTCACTAAAGTCAATAGGATCACTCACTTTTATAAGTGCTACTTGACATAAGTGTTTGAGAATTTGGCCCCTAAAGATAGCCCTACCAGGCACTGAGATGACTCTATCACAATAGCAGCTGTGAGCCTAAAGTCGATAACCTTGTGTTTTTTGGAGTGTTGTGATTGTGGAATGTTTGGGTGTTTTTTTAAAATCAGATTCAGTTGAGTGTGCTGAAAGAGTGCCCTTGATTTCAGTGGCTGTATTTTTTTTAATCTGACCTTACCCTATAAATCATGAGATAGCTACTATATGAAACAAGATTATGGTCCTAAATACATTTAAACGTAATGTACACTTCAGTTTAGCTCAACTCTTCTTCCCTTCAGAGAACATTATTTACTCAGAGAAATGCAGTAATAGAAACAGTAACTCATGTGAAGCATTTATGCAAATCATGTCAGCAAATACTCAAAAGAATGTAATAAATACCCCTAGATAACAGAATAAAGAGACAATGAAAAGTACCCAAGGCAAAATGATAGAAAAACAATATATAGTAATGAAATATTCTAGTACCTAGAATTAGAAACCATTTACTTGCAAAATTGTATATCCTAATGTATGTATGTATGGAATTTCCTTATTAACATCTTCAAATGAATCATGCAAATTACTACATTTTCCCTTACGTGTCGTGAAGTGTGCCTCCCTTGTACCCAAACATTTGCTGCTGTACCGCCCAATCCTGAGAGGTACTAATGTCTTTTGCAAGGCACCTCAAAAATTTGGGCCTTTAGGCAGAAAGTTTTATTGTCCAGTCATACTGAGTGTTTACTGAGTTGAAACAATAAGTGGTGGAACATACACTTTCTGAATAAAGTGGCTGCTTTTCTAAGACTGTAACTATCCGTTCCCCCCGGTTCCTCCCCAGTTCCCAAATAGATGCACCTGAAGCTGAAAGCTAAAATAATAAGTTGTTGGAGTCAGCAGTACAGGATTTTGCAAAAAATATGTACTGGAAAAATAGAAGTTAAATAAATTCTGAAAAAACTCAACCTAACAAATGAATGGTAGAGAAGTTTGAGTTGGTTGGGCTATTTTTTGTTCATTCTCAGTGATGTAATTGTAACTTAAGTTCACTTTAAAAATTAGGCAAAGTATTTAAACTTGAGTGTCTAAAGTTAGGACCATAGGCCTACTTTTTCAAATGTGACTCTTGATTTGGCATGGCTCTGTTTATCACTGCCAAATTTAAGACAATATAAAGGAGTCAGATTATCAGAAGATGCTGAGCTTCTGCCCTCTATCTTAATAAGGTGGCTCAAACTGGACATGTACTGAGGGGTCCAGAATTGCTAGTTACTTTTAACATGTATGTCATAAATCCAAATTAGGCAAAGGTCCTCTGAACACAACTGACCTTCATTGACTGCTATGAAAGCTGCGAATATGAAGCACCTCTGAAAATTGGACCACTTGTTTAGGTGTCTAAATTTAGGCACTGAAGTTTAAAAATTTACTTGCATCTCATGTAATGCCAGCCACATCTTTTGTGATAACTCTCCCACAGAACGCAGGTACCAGTGAGCATGAGGGACATCTTTCTTTTCACATTATTGTAAAGGAAGCATATTTTCCCTAGAAAAATACAGATACTCTTGCCTTTCATTTTCATAACTTATTTTGTACATCAGACTTTTCTTTAGTAACTAACTATAAATTAAGGAAAAATTTGAATGGGGAAATAGCTGAACAGAGCAAACTATCCCAATCTACAGGAAGGATAGGAAGTATGGTAAGAGACCATGCTGGCATAACCAAGATATCTTCTTACAAAAAGTGGAAACTAGGTCAATACAAGCATGCAGGGCCAAAATTAGAAAGGCCAAAGCACAAAACGAGATTAAACTAGCTAGGAACATAAAGGATAACAAGAAAACATTTTGCAAATACATTAGAAGCAAGAGGAAGATCATGGACAGAGTAGGCCAGTGTCTCAGTGAGGAGGGAAAGATGATAACAGAAAATGTAGCATGGCTGAACTGTACTTTTTTGTTTCAGTTTTCACTAAAAAGGTTAGCAGTGATCAGATTACTAACATAGTGAACAGCAGTGTAAATGGGATAGGATCTAAAGCTAAAATAGGGAAAGAACAAGTATTACTTAGACAAATTTGATATCTTCAAGTCAGCAGGATTTGACAAAATACAACCTAGGATATTTAAATTCAGTACCCAGAAAGATAATGGAGCAAATAATCACACAATCAATTTGTTGACACCTAGAAGATAATAAGGTGAAAAGTAACAGTTAACATGGATTTGTCAAGAACAAATCATGTCAAATCAGTCTAATATTCTTCTTTGACAGGGTAACAAGCCTTGTAGATATGGGAAAGCCGATGATGTGATATATCTCATCTTTAGTAAGGTTTTTGATACTCTCATATGACCTTCTCATAAACAAACTAGAGAAATATGGCCTCAGTGAACTTATTAAAAGGTGGGTGCACAACTGGAAAACTTTACTCAAAGAATAGTTATCAAAGGTTCACAGTCAAGCTGGAAGGGCATATTGAGTGGGGTCCTGCAGGGTTCCATCCTGGTTCTGGTCCTATTCAATAGCTTTACAAATGATATGGATAATGGCATAGATAGTACAGTGAAAAAGCTTGCAGATATTACCAACCTATGAGGGGATGAAGATGCTTTGGAGGACAGGATTAAAATTTAAAAATATTCTGAAAAATTGGAGAAATGGTCTGAAATAAATAGGATACAATTCAATAAGGACAAATACAAAGTATTACACGTAAGAAGGAATGATAAATTGCACAAATACAAAATGGGAAATGACTGCCTAGAAAAGAGTACTAAAGAAAAAGATGTGGGGGTTATAGTGGATCACAAACTAAATATAGGTCAACAATGTAATGCTGTTGTAAAAAATGTAAATATCATTCTGGGATGCATTAGCAGGAGTGTTGTAAGCAACACATGAGAAGTAATTTTTCCTTTCTATTCAGCACTGATTAGGGCTGTGTCCACTTCTGGGCACCACACTTTGTGAAAGATGTGGACAAATGGGAGACAGTCCAGAGAAGAGCATCAAATATGATTAAAGGTCTAGAAAACCTGACCTTCGAGGAGAGATTGAAAAAACTGGGTTTGTTTAGTCTTGAGAAGAGAAGATAGAGGAGGGGCATATTCACAGTTTTCACATATGTAAAAGGTTGTTATAAAGAGGAGAGTGATAAATTGTTCTCCTTAATTACTGAGGATGAGACAAGATATAATGGGCTTAAATTGCAGTAAGGAAGATGTAGGTTAGACACTAGAAAAAACGTCCTCACTGTTAGGGTAGTTAAGCACTGGAACAAATTACCTTATCTAGACCATCCCTGATAAACAGGTGTCAGGAATGGTCTAGATAATATTTAGTCCTGCCTCAGTGCAGGGAACTGGAGTAGATGACTTATCAAGGTCCCTTCCAGTTCTATGTTTCTATGATTCTATGGTTAGTTGAGGAGGAGGAAGTGATGGCAGCAGAGTGTTGCAATTGAGAGTACAGAGTGGTACTCTGCTTTGCTTTGGTACTTACTAAGAAATTTGAATAGTGCTCCATAGGCAGCGCTATGGTCCAACCATGAACTGACATGCCTATCTGCTCTCTATGTGCTGTCTCACCTGAATTCTCCTCCTATTGCTCCTTCACCATGACGTCTGCTCCTTGCATTCTGATCAGGGCTCTACTTCCCCTCTATGCCCGTGCTACATGTAGAAGCAGAACATTGATCAGAAGCGGGGGAGCACAGTAGGTGGTGCAGGAGGCATTAGCTGGATGATAGACAGAGGTGGAAAGATCATGTGGTATTTGGACATGGATCCTTCTGTTAATTCATATTATCACCCAGAATTCAAATCAATTTGGAACTCAATTGTTGTGGGTTTATAAGGATGAAATCTGGTTACCAGACTAATCAATGCCATATGAAAAACATTCAGCTCCTTTAATTCCAGAAAAATGACTTTTTTTTCCACCTCAGGATATCTGGAGTTTAGGTTCTCTGGTGTAGTCACAGAAATCACTTTTTCCTTTTGTATCATCTTGTCCAGGTGTCTCCCCGATTCTTCGATGACTCACTGTCACATATGGACTGTAACCCATCTCCTTTTTCACATTCAGAATTACAGTCAGGATTCTACATTCAGAAACTTAACACCATTAGTTACAATTTGGTAACAGCTATCCTCCAGTTTCTTCATTTCTCTGCACAGCTAAACATTTTAAGAATTGTTTTTAATAACAATAGTGCCTGACCCTTGTATGAATACTGAGGCCACAATTTGATTTTGACATTTTTGCTATATTGTTACACCAGCCAAGCACTATGATTGAATTATAGCTGTGTATTACTTTTAAAATTTGCTCTGTGACATTGAATACAAGCTGTTTTGGTAGATTAAGGTTACATTTACTATAGTTCTCAGGAGAGCAAGAATTGAGGGCACTGTTCAATATCAGGGCTGTCAATTAATCGCAGTTAACTCGTGATTAACTCAAAAAATTAATTGTGATTAATCACTATTTTAATCACACTGTTAAACAAGAGACTACCAATTGAAATTTATTAAATATCTTGGATGTTGTTCTACATTTTCATATGTATCTTGGATTCTGTGTTGCTATTGAAATCAAAGAGTATATTTTGATTACGAATATTTGCATTGTAAAAATGATAAACTGAAGATATAGTACTTTTCAGTTCACCTAATGCAAGTACTATAGTGCAATCTCTTTGTCCTGAAAGTGAAACTTACAAATGTAGAATTTTTTTTATTATATAACTGCTTTCAAAAACAGAATAGTGTAAAACTTCAGAGGCTACAAGTCCACTCAAGGCTATTTCTTGTTCAACCAGTTGCTAAGACAAACAAGTTTGTTTACATTTACAGGAAATAGTGCTGTCCGCTTCTTGTTTACAATGTCACCAGAAAGTGAGAACAGGTGTTTGCATGGCACTTTTGTAATCTTAAAAGAGCAACATTGATGTGGAAACTACAGAACCGGAACCACCACCACCAAAAAAAAATAAAATAAAATAAATCAACCTTCTGCTTATGGCATCTGACTCAGGTAATGAAAACAAACATGTGTCAGTCTGCACTCCTTTGGATGGTTTTTGTGCAGAACTCATCATCAACATGGACACACACGCCCTAGAATGGTGGTTGAAGCATGTGCATCTGGCAAGTAAATATCTTGTGACACCAGCTACAACAGTGCCATGAGAACACCTGTTCTCACTTTCAGGTGACATTGTAAATGAGATGCAGGCAGCGTTATCTCCTACTAATGTACACAAAATTGTTTGTCTGAGTGACTGAACAAGATGTAGGACTGACTGGACTTGCAAGCTCTAAAATTTAACATTGTTTTATTTTTGAATGCAGTATTTTTGTACATAATTCTATATATGTAAATTCAACTTTCATGATAAAGAGATTGCAATACATTACTTGTATTTGATTTGAAATGGTGATTTGAAAAATTCTGGTTTTTGTCTTTTTAAAGTGCAACCGCTTCTAATCAAAAATAAATATAAAGTGAGCACTGTATACTTTGTATTCTGTATTGTAATTTAAATCAATATATTTGAAAATGTAGAAAACATCCAAAATATTTAAATAAATGGTATTCTATTATTGTTTAACAGTGTGATTAATCTTGCGATTAATTTTTTAAATCTTGTCAGCTGTAAAAATAACAGCAGGACATGTACAAGTTTCTATTACTAAATTTGCAAGTATACTTTAGCTATGACCTAAAACATTCTTAACAGGCTAATGCTCTGGCTCCTTCTAGCAGAATCCTTTCATTATGTTAAATTGCTTAGTGGTGTTCTCATGTTGACAGATGTTCAATACAGTCTGGGAAAACCACTGAGATCTATTTTACTTTTTAATCTAACCTGGATTCGAACTCACATATTCAGAACAGAAAGAGCTGTGCATTAGCCAACTGCACCAAGTGTGTGTGCGTGCGTGCGTGCGTGTGTGTGTCTTTGAGCCTATTTTAGCAGTCCTTATGTGACTACTTATATTTTTACTCATTAAAAGGACCAAAATAGTACATTCACTTACTCACATCTTCATAAAAGAGAGAGTATTCTTAAGGACGAATAATAATTATCTGCTATTCTGCTGTGGGGAAAAAGACCACCTTTATTCTGCATTCATGCTTTTGTGGAGATACCGAATTGGAGGTCTTTCATACTTGTCAAAGTAACATAATAATTCTTTCATGGGTGGCAGACCTTACCACTAGAGCTGGTTGAAAAGATTTTGACAAAAGATTTTTCCATTAAGAAATACTGTTTTATCAGAGAGGTTTCTCAGGTAGAGGACTGAATTTCTGGTGAGAGAGAGGCCCTCACCATTAGCCTGGTGATGATCCAGGTTAAGTCCTCTTTCTACCTGATTTGTAGCAGACAACTTGAACCTGGGTCTGCCACATCCCATGTGAGTGGTAACCACTGGGCTTTTCTCTCTCTCTTTGGGGTGGGTGAATACAGCTCATTTTTTTCCAATATGGAACAAAAACAATTTGATTTTTTTTTTAATGAAACAGAATTCTTGTTTTCTGGTCAGCCTTAGAGCTTTTGTCACTGTAGTAACTATGTTATACAGCATATGGTACATCATCTTCAAGAAAATTGTTGAACTGGGAGATGTGGTGGTGGTAGGGGGGGGAGTTTGCTTCAAGAATATCTTCCACAAACTGATCTGTAAACTTAACAAGAACTCATCATCATTGAACATTGACAGTTTCAGATTAGTGGACAATTTTTTCTGGCTCTCAGTAATATAAGAAATTGAAGATGTGAAGATGTGACAGAAGGTCAGTCCCCTCTCCTGCTAAATATGAAATACACAGCACTGAAAGTGGTATTTCCATATACTGCTGCAATGGGAAGTATCGGGGAGACTTCCAATGTATGCATTTGCAGCATCAGGAGGGGAAAGATTCATCCCCTGCAAAAGGTTCTGCTTGTGGCACTGAGAGCTGCAGGTGCTTCATCTGAAGAACATACTGCTCTGCTGCCAGGGTAGAAGCCTCTTCACAGCAAAAGTATGACAGTGGGTTATAACAAAGAGACTGTGCCCAAAAGTTCATCCAGTTCAAATGAAGACACAATCTTTTATAGGCTTATCTGAACTGGACTTCTGACTCTTTTGTGGCTCACTCATAACTAATGATAACAAACAAATAATTGTAACAGTATGTGACCTATCTATCAGGCAACCTTTCCTTTAATTCTTTGGGTTGCGTGAGGAATTAAATGTAACATTCAATTTTGTTTTATTATTCAATATGTCCTCAGGAGGAACCTAACAGTCCAGTGCTTTGAGACAAAACAGAAAAGTGGGACATTGCAGGAGATCTCACAGAACTCGTAGTAAATAGAAACTAATGATGGGCTATGCCACAAATCTCAATGTTTCCCCCATAGCGTGTGGTGTTTAGATCCAAGGTCTGGACCTATTTGATTCAGTTAAGAAGTCTCCACAGACAGCATGATAAATATGATAAATCACATTTTTAAAAAGCAACATACTACCTGAGAATCTATCCATTTAAAAAAAGCATCAACAATGAGGACCGGGAAAGACACACTACAGTTTATCTTTTCACCTTAGTCACCTGACTAATGGAAGATGCATTTTCTTCCCATTTTACAAGACATGTTACTCCAAAACCAATTTCCCCTAAATTAGATTTCTGCAAAGATAAGTGGCATCACCTGACAAGAACTGAATCAAAGGAATCCACAGCAGCTCTCAAAAAAACATATGTGTTCATCTGGATCTCTCTGCTGAGAATAGTCAGTGAACAAAATGTTGGCGATCCAGCAACAGAAACAGTGAATCATTTTCTTTGCGCGAACAGCTAAATCAGTTTCTCGCTATCTGGACTCCATTGTCAAAACTGATTCTTGCTCATGAGTGTTTCAGTTTTGGGGCACCTATAATGACTAGTCACTTTTGAAAATGTAAGGGTTTTTGCATAAAATTAGGTTATAAAGTAAACAGGAGGAAAAGGTTAGAATGGAAAATAATAAAGGATTTTTTAAATATTGGGAAGTATTTATGTGTATAAGAAGGGCTAGATGCTGTCTGCATTATTCACACAAGGAGTTCCACTGAAGTCAATAGGACTACCCATCTAAGTAGATCATGCAGGATTTGGCCCAAATTCTTATATTTTAAGTGTAATGTAATATGAAACCTACACATATCACTTCCAGCAGGCTACCCAAAACCTAATCTCCATCTTAAGGTTTCCAGTACAGTTTTGGTTGATTTTTGCTTAAACAGCCATCTGTGCTCAGCAATTGTTTTCTTGAAGGTCACTTAAGATGTATTTCACTGTATAAGTTAGTCAGTCAGATGTCAAAGAAAAGGGTTTCTTATTTGATTATAGATCTAGGATGAAATCAGGCTCCGCCGAACTCAATGGAAGTTTTGCCATGGAATTTAGTCTATTTGGGATTTCACCCATCTATTTTATTATATCTTTTCTTTTTCACTCCTTTTCTGCACTGAATTACATAAGCATTTCTTTGATAGAGTAGCATATACATTTGTATATATCCAGCCATTTGTTATTTATGTAGTAACATTTGTTAGATTTCTATCAAATCATTTGATAGAAATGGCATTTTAGTGTCCTCTTCGCTGCCATATTTAATTTTTGTTTCTGTTTAAATATGTGAAATTATAGATAAGTACTCTTCTGGCAATGTGTTTTACTTTATCTGTTAAAAACCAACATGTTGATAGGTAGCAAGACCACAACTGACAATGATGTACCTGTCAACCTCCCATCTTGTCTACAGATAACAAATAGATAGCATAATGAGTGTTCAATAGGCAATTTTGTAGATTCTCTATAATGATAGCAAATGTGATGAGCTACTGTATACATGTGAAAGCGTGTAATGAGAGCTGGTACAATGGCAGAATGAGGGTGATTAATGTTCCTGAATCGTATTCAGACAGTTTTGCCTTTTTTAACAGGATGATTCAGGACTATTTCAGAAATTAAGAGTTCTCTTTTACAGAGACACAACAGCACTGAGTGGCCCAGAGTGACATTTTGAGAGTTTACTGTTCATGAATAGGCAAGTACTCCCGTTCTATCTTGGTGTTTTATAACACTTCCAGCTCTTGCAGAAAAAGGTAAGCTTCTTGAAAAAAGTTCTATCAAGCTTATAATCCCCCCGCTGACTTTTAGTTTTGTCTGAGGGCTATTTAATATAAAACCAACATTTTCCACATCATTTGGTAGATATTTATTATATTCACAATCTTGTCTGAAAAATTGCCCAGGAAACGCATGAACCAGCTGTGAGAGTAAAGTTGTAGGCCCAAGTTTACTACAAGTGCACTGGTAAAAGGGGGGGCTTTGTTTGAAAATTAGGACTGTAACCACTGTGTGTTGCAGTCTATCCATTTGTCAAATGGAAAAGGTCATATTTACCTCATGGGTAATTTCTAAGACAGTAACGAGTGCTAGTGCACTACTATGAGACCTGAGGATGAAATAAATGTTTGAAATGCACAGTGTTACTGAGGCGTAGTTTCCAAATCAGGCGATAAGGGCCTGATATTGTATCCAGTGAAGTCAGTGGTAAAGTTACTATTGACTTTGTGGTGAAGGATCAGGGCCCGAATGACGCTAGTCTAAGGTTGACACAGCAAGGAATAGAGCCCAAGAGCACTGATGTCTGGTCACACCAGACAGCTGCCGTCTCAAGGGAGTGATTTAGGGAGGCTCAAAATGTTCACAATGAAATTTGAAACTGGAAGATTTTTTATTTACCTAAATCTGACATTTGGGTTTCTTTTCATGAACATTTTACATATTTACATGGGCTCATTTGTGACTGAAAATGTGTAAAGTTTTATGATTTTTCTGCATGAGCAAAATAGCATTTTCATAAAATTTGACTACCCTACATTATAAGGGGCATGAAAACTGATGCATGCCCCTATAATGATAACCATGGTAGGGCAATTCCACACAGGCCTATTAGTAACATGGAGGATTGCTGATATATGGTTATTTTCTTCAATGAAAGTTTTATATTCAAGTGCTAGTGATATTTACTTCCATTGCCACCTGAAATATGAACATTGTGAATCAACGATAAACTATTTTTTAAAAATTACATTTGGGACAAGAACAGTATCAGTCCAAGCTATACTGTAACTTCCTTCTATTCCTTCCTTCTATTCCTAGCTATCCTTGCTAGCTATCCTTGTCATAATAATAAAAAGTTGTTTTTAGAAGGCAAATCTGAATAAAGGAAAATTTGTGAAGGAAAAAGCCTATATGCCCATATGGAGATTTCTGATAGAAAAAATGTACCTTTGGATCCATTAGACTTCCTCCCACCGCCCAATTCTGTATGGAGCCACTATTGTTGCTCAGTGGATTATCTGCTTTCTGATAATTAGCATGTTAAGAATCCTTTTCTACTAAAGAGATTTTCTTGTAGCACTCCTTCAAAGAAAGTTGCAATTGTTTTTTTAATATAAAATCACATTTGTATATGCAAAAGGATATTTGCAAGTAGAATCATGTTACATTGCACACCTCCCTGCCCATCTGCATAGGCAGCAGTCCTTAGCTGGCAAGCAGAATTGTGAGATTTTTGTAAAGGCATCTGCTGCTGCTTCCTTTGAAGATTTAACTTCACAAATCTGAAATGTAAATGTCTCATTGTCTCCTTTGCCATATGCAATAGAGCAACCAACAAACTGTCCCCAAAAGGCAAACTGTCAGGCTGGAGGAGTTCCTCAGGGATTAGTTTTGGGACCAATTTTATTTAATCTCTTTATTACTGACCTCAGCACAAAAAGTGGGAATGTTCTAATAAAGTTAGCGGGTGACACAAGGCTAGGAGGAACTGCGAATTCAGAGAAAGACCGGGTTATCATACAGGAAGATCTGGATGCCCTTGTACACTGGAGTAATAGGAATAGGATGTAATTTAATAGTGAGAAGTGTAAGGTCATGCATTTAGGGATTAATAACAAGAATTTTAGTTATAAGCTGGGGACTTATCAATTGGAAGTAACAGTGGAGGAGAAAGGACTTTGGAGTATTGGTTGATAACAGGATGACAATGAGCCGCCAATGTGATATGGCTGAGAAAAAAGCTAATGCGGTTTTGGGATGCATCAGGCGAGGTATTTCCAGCAGTTAGTATCGTTATACAAGGCACTGGTGAGATCTCATCAGGAATACTGTGTGCAGTTCTGGTCTCCCATGTTTAAGAAGGATGAATTCAAACTGGAACAGGTACAGAGAAGGGCTACTAGGATGATCTGAGGAATGGAAAACCTGTCTTATGAAAGGAGACTGAAAGAGCTTGGCTTGCTTAGCCTAACCAAAAGAAGGCTGAGGGGAGATATGATTGCTCTCTATGAATATATCAGAGGGATAAATACCATGGAGGGAGAGGAATTATTTAAGCTCAGTACCAATGTGGACACAAGAACAAATGGATATAAACTGGCCATCAGGAAGTTTAGACTTGAAATTAGATGAAGGTTTCTATCAGAGTAGTGAATCCTAGAATATCAGGGTTGGAAGGGACTTCAGGAGGTCATCTAGTCCAACCTCCTGCTCAAAGCAGGACCAATCTTCAACTATATCATCCCAGCCAGGACTTTGTCAAGCCTGACCTTAGAAACCTCTAAGGAAGGCGATTCTACCACCTCCCTAGGTAACCCATTCCAGTGCTTCACCACCCTCCTAGTGAAAAAGTGTTTTCCTAATATCCATCCTAAACCTCCTCCTCTGCAACTTGAGACCATTACTCCTTGTTCTGTCATCTGGCACCACTGAGAACAGTCTAGATCCATCCTCTTTGGAACCCCCTTTTAGGTAGTTGAAAGCAGCTATCAAATCTCCCCTCAGTCTTCTCTTCTGCAGACTAAACAATCCCAGCTCTCTCAGCCTCTCCTCATAAGTCATGTGCTCCAGGCCCCTAATCATTTTTCTTGCCCTTCTCTGGACTCTTTCCAATTTTTCCACATCATTCTTGTAGTGTGGGCCCCAAAACTGGATACAGTACTCCAGATGAGGCCTTACCAATGTTGAATAGAGGGGAAGTTCTGGAAAAACCTTCCAAGGGAAGCAGTGGGGGCAAAAAACCTATTGGGCTTCCAGATTAAGCTTGATGGGTTTATACAGGAGATGGTGTGATGGGATAACATCATTTTGGCAATTACTTGATACTTGATTATTCATGGTAGATGGGCCTGGTGACCTGTGATGGGATTACATGTTGGATGGGATGGGATATAAGTTACTACAGAGAATTCTTTCCTGGGTGTCTGCCTGGAGAGTCTTGCCCACATGCTCAGGGCTCAGCTGATTGCATGTTTGGGGTACGGAAGGAATTTTCCTCCAGGGCAGATTGGCAGAGGCCCTGGAGGTTTTTCGCCTTCCTCTGCAGCATGGGGCATGGGTCACTTGCTGGAGGATTCTCTGCACCTTGAAGTCTTTAAACCATGATTGGTGGACTTCAGTAGCTCAGACATTGGTGAGAGGTGTTTTGCTGGAGTGGGTGGGTGAGAGTCTGTGGCCTGCATTGTGCGGGAGGTCAGACTAGATGATCATAATGGTCCCTTCTGACCTTAAAGTCTATGAGTCTATAAAAGTACAGGTCAACTAGCAAATACTGCACTTTAGTGTTTGTAATATGATATTCAATGATTCTAAACTTTTGACGTTTATGGGCCAGTCATTCAAATGGGTTTATCATTTAAAGCAAAAATAAGATGTGTATAAATCTTTGATATTCCGGACATAGTGCAAAACTTGTTTCCAAGGCTTGTGAGAAGTAGTTGGGTTATGGGGGGAGAGAGGGAACGTGTGTTGAATGAGTGAGATATAGAGCACATAACTTGTTAGTTTATTTTGTTAGCTTTAAAATGCTTTGTGTGTGTGTCTAGTGATAATAGATGCGTTTTAATAATGGTATTAAATACATATATAAAATAAATTACTTTGTTTTGTAGACAATGAGAAAGGAGTTATCTTCTAAAATGATTGATTATTATGAACCTTAACTAATGTATTATTTAATTATATGTTTGTAAAGTGTATTGAAGATGAAAGGTGTTGTGTAGAACAGGAGGTACCACTGCAATGGAAGCCAAATGCATACTTGTAAGTTCACGTGACGTATCGTTGTTACTTTGTACCTCCAACCATGACTGAAAGAGAAGCAAATGTGCAAGAGCTGACACAGCCA
Source organism: Dermatemys mawii (assembly GCA_007922305.1). Taxonomy (NCBI): domain Eukaryota; kingdom Metazoa; phylum Chordata; order Testudines; family Dermatemydidae; genus Dermatemys; species Dermatemys mawii. The sequence continues at coordinate 16,479,379 of ML677363.1, forward strand.
TCGATCTGATCTAGTAAGATATAGAACACATTCTCATCTGCTAGTGGGTGGAACCAGGGCAAGGGTTCGTTAGAAGGAACATTTTCTGACATTATCAACAGCATCTGTGAATCACAAAGCAAGCAGTGATTCACACAGGATTATCCATTTGTCCTCTCCAATGATGGTGACTTGCATTTGGTGTAAATTACAAACTCCTAAAGGGCAGACACACTACTGGCAAATTTAAGTGGAGCCCCTGACAAGGCCTGAGAGAATTGGGCTTGAACTGGGAGGAATGTCATCTTTTGAAAGTTTCTAAATGATTTAAGGCCTTGCTACACGAAAGGCAAAAACCGGCTCTGCAGAAATGGAGATGGGAGACATGCCCTGTTCCAAAGCCTAATAAGGATTTCAAATACTTCAAATTTTAACAAATTTCACAAGAGGCAATTTGCTAACAAAGTAACAAGCATCACTTCACCTTTGCTTGCAAGATCAGTTTCCTTGCACTGCAGAGAAAGGTAATAGGTTTTTAATCAAGCAGATTTCTCCAGGTGCTATTGCACATGGATAATATTGGAGCATATTGCTTTGAATTGCCTTTGCCTTTTTTTTGCAATGTGCAGGCTCAAAAATTGAGATCTGCTTTTAAAAATCTGTCCCTAAATCTTCCCCCTAAACATCATCTCAAAATGAAGCACTTTCAGGGAAAATGACATTAGGCCCTTGAGGGAAGGGTACGGATAAAAATAATAATGGTAGCCCCCAGATGTAATTAGAGATTTTCTGTTTTAAGATTGATAATCCCATCCATAGTCTTTAAAATGAAAGGTGATACAATATTATCATTTATGCAGGATAATACTGTACTAAGTATTACAGATAGAAAATTGCAGAGTCTAAGTAAATGGAGAAGATTTAAATTACCTAATCTGGAGCTTCATTATATTACATCTGGTTTACATATTCAGGTGAAAAGCGATATGGTGGGATCAAAAAATAAAAGGCAGACCATAATCCCACTATTAAATAACATTTTGGTGGCATTACATTTAAATAGAATCTATTAGTGTAAAACATATCATTCAGCACATTTCCATATATGGAGAAATTCCAAAATAAAGTTTATGGGATGTGTAGTCAATTGAAAAATTGGGATCGATGCTGCTGTTACAACCATGTGTTGCATGAGGCATTATTTAAATCCTTTGATACATGCAACCATTTTGATTCCTAAAATGGATTATTCCAATATCACCCCCTGAAGCTGTGAAGATAAAAGATCTTTAACCACCATCAGTTATTAATTTATTTACAAACTGGAGAGGATCAAAGCACATATGCAGAGTTAATAAATAATTTTTGTCTGATCTTAGATTAAAATAAGAAAAAAAAATCCTACAGGAAAAAATTAAGGAAGAGCAGCAGGAACGGGTGTTAAATGCACCTGATCATTTAGAAAAGCATGACTGACTGGTAGTGTTTAAAATTTTACACAGGTTTTATTGGACTCCATCCAGACTTTTCAGTAAAAGATGACTGCCCAATGATAACTGTCAAAGGTGCCAGCGAGAGGCTGGAGATGCTTTTCATATCTTAGGTCATGTTGCAATCTCAATCACTTTTGGCAGCAATTGATTAATGTACTAGCAGATACTCTAGGCCATAGGCATGACAGATGGTAATCCTACATGATTCAGGAGTGATGCTGAGTTTCTCTAGTCTAATCCTAACCAGAAGATGACTAGGCTATTGTGAGGTAAAGTGATCATCAGAAGCCTACTGACTCTCCAGTGATAACAGACTGGTACTCACAGATGTTAGAACAGCAGCTCAAAGCATGTAATCTCCTCTCTGAAACTGACAGCATTCCCCTCGCTTGCTACTGGCCCCTAGGAAGCCCACATGGGAGAGCCAGTGGGGGTGGGTGGGTGAGAGAGAGAGAGGGAGTGTGTGTGTGTGTGTACACTCTCCATGCCATGAAACAGCTCTGCAGGGAATGTAGCCAGCAAAGTTGAATTCGGGGGGGTGGGGGGAAAGAAAAGCAGTGATACACTCCAAAACTTCACCTGCTTGAGGAACCATTCATAGCAGCATGTGCAGGTCCTCACTGAGAGGAAAGAGGCAGTTCAGAGCTCACAAGCCTATTATTTTACACTGTCTTCACACTCATTGCATTGCTTAGGCTCAGTTTATCCTTTTCAGGTTATTTTAGCAATCATAAGGAGTAAAGACTTCTGAGCTGCTTTAAATCAGTTCAGCTCCATTGACTTCTATGCAGATATGCTGCTTTATGCCATGTGAGGATGTGGCCCTAATGTAATTATTTTTTAAATGACATCATAGATGGCAGCCTCCTCTACGCCCACTTCCCCCCCCCCCAAAAATACCCCAACTCTGGCTCACGGGCCTGGTTCATTATCTGATAGTCAGTGAATCTGAAAAACTATGGATCCATTAGCTAAAACCCATAAAGAAAGGCATATGTGCAATACCCAGACAGCAGCTCTATGGGTGCCTTAGACTGTCTTCCTTTACATTCTGTTTACTTGAGATTTGCTAAGGAATGAAGAATTGGGTCCTAAATAGGGCGAGTATACTTGCTCCCAGGCTGGCTTGTATCATAACAGATCCACACTGGATAAGAACTGACGATGCTGGCTTCTCAAATACCTTCTTTGCTAGTCTTCTTTTTTTAAAAAAATCCACTCATTTTATTAGCTATATTAACATCTATTTATCTGTGTGATAGGTCCAAAAGGTGTCTCAGATGATTAACTAGTGTAATGGAATTCAAAATTCAGTTAATTCTAGGTGAAAAAATTCAAACCAAATCCCTCATTATATACATGACACCAAAAGTATGGAACAGGTCAGACTTGAACACAGGCATGCATTTTACCGTGATTTACATTTTATATTTTAAGGTTTGTATTTAAGATAGGATTCATTTCCTTCCTATTTGACAGAAGACAATGATACATAAACATTGAGTGACATACTATTGTAATACTTAGATGGATCTTGTTATAGCTTTTGGTGTGTTTCCCCTGCCCCTTTTTTACCTCGGTGAGGTATTCTGTGATACTGATCTTGATTCTGTAGCCTTCAGTCAAGTCCCCACCCATTGCTGTTAAATGTGATTTTACTTTTCAGAAAGGAAGACAGAGTTGGGCCACTTCCTATTGTAAAATACTGTGCTCAGTGAAAATAGTGCCTAACATACAGGAGCCCTAGATGAAGACTCACTGATTTTTCAATACATTAATGATAATCAGTCTTAAACATGCTGCTATATTTTTTAAGGCTGTTGATTCATTGAGGGATATTGAAGCTAATGAAGTCCCGTTAGCAGCATCACCATTAACTACTTACGTTTTAGTATCATAGAATATCAGGGGTGGAAGGGAACCTCAGGAGGCCATCTAGTCCAACCCTCTGCTCAAAGCAGGATCAATCCCCAACTAAATCGTCCTAGCCAGGGCTTTGTCAAGCCTGATCTTAAAAAATTCTAAGGAAGGAGCTTCCACCACCTCCCTAGGTAACCCATTCCAGTGCTTCATCACCCTCCTAGTGAAAAAGGTTTTCCTAATATCCAACCTAAACCTCCCCCACTGCAACCTGAGACCATTACTCCTTGTTCTGTCATCTGGCACCACTGAGAACAGTCTAGATCCATCCTCTTTGGAACCCCCCCTTTTAGGTAGTTGAAAGCAGCTATTAAATCTCCCCTCAGTCTTCTCTTATGCAGACTAAACAATCCCAGTTCCCTCATCCTCTCCTCGTAAGTCATGTGTTCCAGCCCTCTAATAATTTTTGTTGCCATCTGCTGGACTCTTTCCAATTTTTCCACATCCTCCTTGTAGTGTGGGGCCCAAAACTGGTCACAGTACTCCAGATGAGGCCTCACCAGTGCTGAATAGAGGGGAATAATCACATCCCACTGACTTCCATGGGAACTAAATTTGGACAGTTGCTAAGGCAAACTGTTCCCTCAGCTACCTAGTGTCAATTTGGAATGACCCTGCTTAAATCTTTGGAATTGCATTGGATGTAATCGGTGGCAGAATCTGACCCATGGACTCTGACTCCCAAGGAGAGGGAGGGGTTAGGCAACCATACAAGCTACCCTAAGGCGTATTCTGCTCTCACACCCAGGATGCAAATAGGCACTCCCTGGGTGGAGTCAGGCAGGAGGCTCCACAACTCCATCCATGTTTCATGTCAAGGAAGTGCCAGGCACTGGATTTAGCCTTTAGAGAGTATGGGTCCAAATTCTGATCTACATTTCACAGCAATTGATTGACTCCCATAGATGTATTCTGAATTTATATAGGAATAAATTAGAACAGGATCTGGTCTGATATCACTCATTGTGGAGTTTGCTGTTTTATGGGTATCAGACAGAATGGCAATGAATGTGTGTGTTGTTCTTGCATGTAATGTAGCCACATACTTTCTATGTGATATGTCCATTTTTCATAACAATTACACATAAATGCAATTTTAAACTAAAATAGAATATAACATAGCCAGTACCTGTACAGAATAGAAAGAAGCAAGTTCCACATTCCTATAACACAGTGCCTAGAAATACTTAATGCACTCTAAAGGGACTAGCTGATATACTGTACAGGATCATTATATTCCATGACCTTCCAGGCTCTCTCTCATTTGCTGTGAAATTTGTTGCTAGAAACTTTTACTGCCTCTGTTTTGGTTTCACTTCAAAGAAATGTATGTAGCCTGGCAGCAGCCATCAAAACTGCAAACATTAGGACAAAGAACAGGGGCAGAGCATATAAGAATCAAATCATCTCCAGAATGTGATAGATTATAGCTGTTTAGAATTAGTTTTAAGTATGGTTTGATAGGTATGGTTTTGCATTTAAGATTTTATTTTAAAATGCTCATTGTTAAAGCATGTATTTTCTCCTCAGTAAGCACCCAGAATCCCTTATTAATGATAATGAGAATGGTTCATACATCAATGAAGAGAACAGGCTGCGAAAAAGCCATTTTTCTCCAGGAGCAGCAGTCTCCTTGACTCTGTCAGCTGATGGAACACATACCTTAGGAAATCACTCCTTGCTGGTTAATTCTACTTGAAATGTCTCAGGAATGTGTCTTGCAAGTATTTTGATGGAAATTAGAGTGAAGGGTATGAGACATAGTCCTCTGGTATTTCAGCTGGAGCTAACACAGGCAGGCTCTTTCAGAAAGGAACAGAGTGAAGGGGAGCCTCTGCGCAAATGTATTCATATCCAAATCAGAATAAAGCCACAGTACTATGCAGAAACGTCAGCAAAAAACCCAGAAGTCTGTTAATAGATCAAAAGTATTTAACAAATGGAAATGAGTAACCAGCCCTCTTGGACATTCAGAAAAAAAGTGCACACAGAGATTGGGGCAGCATAAAATCTTACAACAGAGAGCGAGTTAGCACATCAAATGCAAAGCAAATAAGAACTTTAATTCAGCCCATCACAAAATAATTAAAAACAAGCTTATTAAGAAAAAAACCTAGTGGATGAAATATTAGTATGTTAATATGTATTTCTGTTCTGTTATTGTTTGTGATTAACTGACTCTCAGCTGCTATTTGCTCTGCATTTGGTGTATTGTTCTACAATATCTGCAGTAGCTGTATGTTCCACCCATCCAACTCTTGGCTGGAGACATCTATTGGTAATTTTTTTTGAGAGGGGAAGTGCAGAGAGGGAGAAAGAAAGAGTTCTAACACTTCTAGTTGCAAAAAATGACCTTGACAATATAAGCTGATGCATGGTTATCTTGTTGAATCTGCAGCCATGCTGCCTAAAACAAAAACATACACAGGCGTGAACTTATGCATCATTTTAATAGGCTATTAACTTGAAGTGTAATTATCAGTGCTTCTCTGGGCTTATGGAAACATGGAGGTAACTGTAGCATGCAGTAGACTGGGCAGAGTTTACATTTCATATTGGCATGAATTCAGTGGTCATGGAAAAACCAGGCTGAGAACCCCCCTCCAGTCTCCTTATCCTCTGCTGTTGCTGACTGTTGCCCACCACAAGTGATCTGATGATCTCATGAGATTAACATCTAATTATTGATCCACTTTACTCCTCCTCTTATCCTCAACTTCTCCCTCTTCTTAAGGGTTAGCTCACTGCAGATTCATCTCTACCATTCCTTTAGCTGTAGCCCATAGAAAATAATAATAAAATAAAGGCCTGGTTTTAATTCCTACCATGGGCTATGAGTGGGGTTCAGTCTTCCAGGGCAAATGCAGTGCTGTGTAAGGTAGCCAGCTTTGGTACATGCACAACTTCACTCTTGGTGCCAGCACAGGAGGAGGAAAAGCTATTCCCCTCTCCTAGTTAGTCTCCTGAGTGAAGTCATAGTCCAACAACAGGAGAGTCCAACTCTAATGATCTATCAGGGAATAGTTATCTTTAGTCTTGCAATTTCCCAATGTAGTCATCATGTTAACCTAGCAAGACACTGTGTCTACATCCTTTGACCACTGACATACAAGCATTGAAGCAATCAGGGGTTGCTCCAGGCATCAGTGCAGCAAGCATGTAACTGGGGCGGCAAGCCGCGGAGGGCAGCCTGACGGTTGCTTTCTGGGCAGCTGTCAGGCGGCCGTGGGCAGGCATGCCTCTCCTGTGGGTTCGGCGCCATTTTGGCGGTGAGTAAGCCGAAACCGTGGCACTGGAGGACCTCCTGCAGAAAGGCCACCGGACTGCTGCGCTTGGGGCAGCAAAAATCATAGAGCCGCCCCTGGAAGCAATGATAACCTGTGACAGAAGTAAAAAGATGGTAGATAACTAGAGTGCTGATGGCAAAAACAGCAGGAGGTTTAGCTAGGTTGAGTCGGGGAATTCCTACCGTTGTGCGGATTGGCCCTGGAAGGGACTAAAACGGGGAGGGCTATCCATTGCCATAGCCTACTTAGCAGAATTATTCTGAACTGCCATCTGTCTTGTAAACTCATGTCTAAGAGCAGAACATGGCTCCGAAATTACTCTAGTTGAACAGTGAAACACTTCTCCTAGCCATGGAAAGAACAACACTCAGACTACTGGATCTCACAGCTGCATTCAGCACATTTGCTCATGAGATTCTACTGATTCCAGGGTGAAAGGAATGCTTGACTCTGGTGCCGATATTTTTTTCACTGAGGAATTTCTAAGGAGCCTAATAGAACCAGTGGCATAGCCAGATTTTAACATGAGAGGGAGCTGCTAAAAAAAAAAAATAGAAACCTGAAGTTGAAGCTGAAAGGATGGATATGGCCGCCGAAAGAAGAAGTGGTGGCATGGGTATGGCTGCTGAAATGCTGCGGAAAGAAGAGGAGGTATGGGTATGGCCACCGAAATGCCACTGAAAGAACAGAAGCGGCGCGCTGCCCCAATCATGGACACACCAACCCCCAATGTTGGCCGCCCCAAGTACATGCCTGCTCCAGCCACCCCCGACACCGCTGAGTCCAAAAAGGAGCCACTTTTGGAATTCTGGGCTCAAGGGGAGCAGCCACACACCCCCGTTTCCCCCTTAGCTATGTTACTGAATAGAACCTCAGTTTCCAGACTCTGCCCTGTGGAGCACCACCAGTTGCTATATGTTCTCCATCTGACACCCCTCTAAAACTGCCAAGAGAGCTCATGAGGCAGCACGGATGACACCCAGCTCTACAGATCCTTCACCTTAAATGAAAAGTCCACCCTCCTTCAGTTGGCATGGAGCCTGAGTACATTGGAGCCTGGATGACAAGCCCTTGGCAGAAACTAAGTCTGGGTAAGATGGAGGAGGAAACAGTTTGAGAAAGTAGCCAATATGATAACTAACTTCACTTTCTAATGAGGACATCTGCCCCAGTTTGTCAATAAGATACACAGCCTTAGATGATGGAGTTTTTAATGGTCTGAGTAACTAGTGGCAGTAAGGATTCCAGAAATATCTGTCTATGATACCATCTCCTAGCTAAAGTAAGATATAAAATCATGGCTTCATGTAACACACAGTTCTTAGGACTGAAAATACAGCTTCTAATATATGGAGATATACCTATCTCACAGAGCTGGAAAAACCTCAAAAGGTCAGGGAGTTCAGTCCCCTGCCTACACTACCAGGACTGAGTACTGTCCCCTGACAGATTTTTTTGCCCCAAAATCCCCCCTCAAGGATTGAATTCACAGCTCTGGGTTTAGCAGGCCAATGCTCAAACCACTGAGCTATCCCTCTGCACTTCTAAGGCTATGTCTGCAATCCCTTGGTAAGTCAACCTGTTGTGCAACTCCAGCTACATGAATAATTTAGCTGGAGTCAACGTAGCTTAGATTAATGTACTACACCATGCTGGGTTGACGGGAGACACTCTTCCGTCAACTTACTTTACTCCACTCGTTCCCGATAGAGTACCTGGGTCGACTGGAGAGCGCTCTGCCACCGATTTAGCAGGTTTTCACTAGACCCACTAAATCGACCCCCGATGCATTGATCATTGCAGCGTCAATCCCACAGTAATGTATACATAGCGTTAGATGTTCTAGCTGGCTGACAATACAGCAACCCAACACAGGCTAGTACAACCGGGACTCAGCTGGCTCTTCAGTGACTCCCAGCTCAAAGTCCAAGTCATAATATCTAAAGTCCTGAATTGAACAGGATTATAGGAACGATTTTCTCTCTTTCTGAGGTGACAACCTGTGATTAATCAGGAATAATGAAATTGTCAACAACTATTCATTATTGTTGACATGAGTCCCTAGACTCATAGGAACCAGGGGCAAACCCGTGTGTGTGTGTGCCTTGCCCTTGGCTATGGATCTCCATCCACAAGGATGCCTGCCAATGTTAGCATGAAACCTTTCTATTCATTTCAGCAGAATACCACTAATAAAACCCCTCTAAAGTACAGTATATCTTCTTGTAAGCAGAGAGAAAATCAAGTGAAATAACTTATTGGCAATCCATAATTTTTTCTAAGATGCTAAGGCACTAGTGTGATGGTTCAGTATGAATGTCTAGATAGTTGGATGCATGAGCAAAATGTTAAAAAGCAGCATAAATGTTGGTTTTTTTTGTCCCACACTTTTAATAATCTAAGGCACTATTGGACCAAGTATCACACATAATGAAAAATTTAAAAATAAAACACATGTATATCTTGATAGTGTTCCTTTAAACTTGAACAGCTCCCTGTGGCACAATCAGATTCAGAGTTTGCTTTATCTGGGTCATTAACATGCAGCATTTCCTGCAAAACAAAGTATTGTTCCTCTGGTCCAACTAGCTGTTGTTACAGGTCCTACAGCCTCACCACACCTCTATTCACTCAATTTATCATTTTAAATCCAGCTGCTACAGCAAATATTCATAGCAATTTAACTGCTTCATATAATAATTTTTAAAAATCTTATTTTTAATTAAATGTGAATGGACCTGATACATAGTCATTTATGCAGCAAGTGTAATCATATTTTATGCATTTGAAACTTTTGGATGCCCGCAGTACATGAAAAGCACTTTATGAGTACTTGCATTATTGCATATTTCATTATAATTTAATTCTATATTAGATATCCCATTTATGCACAGACCAAAAAATAGTTTCTACTCTGTAGAAATGCAAATTTCAATGAATAATCCACAAGGAATTTTAAAGGCATAACTATTTATGACATACACTATTCTGCATTTCTGGTGAAGAATCAAGCGTTGACTAAATCGCATCATGCATCTGATACCAACAGGCAGAAATCAGGAAACAAATGAAAGGTAAGATACAGGAGTTATTTCCATGAATGCATTGATACTGAGTTAAGGATGCCCTGAGACAAGCAACATTTGTTGTATGTTACCTGGTTGTGCAAATTCTGTTTATTGCCTAAGAGCTCAAATTCAGCAGCTGGGTCAAATTTCATGTAACAGGGCTGGCTTTTTCTGTTCTTACTCGTACATAAAGCACATCATTGACTACAATGGATGCACAATTAGGCTCTTTGTAGTTAAGGACTTGATTGTGGCTTTCAGCTACTGACTCTGTTGGAAGGTAGTAAAGAGAGGTTGCACTGCGGCCAGAGCTCATGGAGGAATGCGGGCTGCAACCGCCAAGCTTTCTCCTGAGGCTCTGATGAATAGTGAGCAGGGGTGAGATGAGGGACAGAGCAGGCACTCCTACCATACTGAGCCAGGACTCTGGTATAGATGAGCAGCTGAATGGAACCTAGCTCTGCTTGCCACTCTGTTTTGTGGCAGGACCAGAAAGCAAGAGGTAAGGAAGTTTTTTGTTCACCCAGACAGGGTGTGTGTCTGGTCCTATAGGACAGATCCTATCTCACCTCTGTGGGCGTAGGAACTGCATAGTTCCACTGTATGAATGGACAGAATGAAATGCTTGACAATCTGAGTACAAACAAGTTTGGATGTGCATAATATATACATAAGCATAATTATATTTAGCTTTACAGAACATTTTTGTAATTCTAAACACGAGGTAGACAATTTCCTGAGAGCGTCCCAAGTTATTTTGGTGTCTCTTGAATCAAATAGTTGATCTGCTTCCTGTTTAACAAAGCAACACAGTCTGGCTAGGGATGCTCTGAAAAGAAAAGAACTCTCCACACAATGGGTTTTGTTCACTGATTTGTGTTTTTTGTGTATATGTCTTAACCCAATTGTCCCTAAAAGGCATTACTCTACACTTGCCCAGATTTTACAGGGAGCTGGTCTTCATTTTATAACTCCCGGCCTGCTACTAAATACACACTGTTACTGCCTGTTAACTGAGACCCAAGTTACTGTATGAAATAAAATTCACTTTTATGAATGTTACTTGTGCCTTTCAATAAATTCCACTGAAGCATGGCAATCATCATTTTTACCCTATCACTCTGACTATGGTAGTAGTTTTTGTTTTCTAGACATTATAATAGCAGCTCATTTATAGATCATGTTTGTATTTTACCAAGCCCTGCTTCCAGTTCCCAGGAAGCTGGAACTTGCTAGAGCAGGGGTGGGCAAACTTTTTGGCCCGGGGGCCACATCGGGGTGAGAAACTGTAAGGAGGGTTGGGTAGGGAAGACTGTGCCTCCCCAAACAGCCTGGCCCCTGGCCTCCATCCACCCCCTCTCACTTCCCACCTCCTGATTGCCCCCCTCAGAATTCCCAACCCATCCAACCCTCCCTGCTCCGTGTCCCCTGACCGCCCCTTCCCAGGACCTCCTGCCCAAACCACCACCACCCCGGACTCCACCCCCTATCCAAAGCCCCATCCCTGACTGCTCCTCCAACCCCTAGCCACACCCCTGCCCCTGACAGGCCCCCCTGGGATCTCACCTCTATCCAACCCTCCTTGCTTCCTGTCCCCAGACTGCCCCAACACCTAGCCACACCCCAGTCCCCTGACAGGCCCACCAGGATTCTCATGCACTATCCAACCGCCCCCAGGTCTCCATCCCCTGACTGCCTGCCCCAGAACCTCCACTCCCTTGCTCCTTGTCCTCCTGACTGCTTCCTGGGACCCCCGTGCCCCTTATCTACCTCCATCAATGCCCCCTTACCATGCTGCTCAGAGCAGCAGGAGCTCGCAGCCCCACTGCCAGAGCAGCATTGTGACTGCAAGGGAGGAGGAACAGCCAGGGAGGGGCTAGAGGTGAGCCTCCTCAGCCAGGAGCTCAAGGGCCGGACAGCATGGTCCCCTGGGCTGGATGTGGCCCACAGGCCATAGTTTGCCCACCTCTGTACTAGAGCAAACAACATACAAGTAGTTTTCCAACAAAGGCCAGGCTGAGATGCTGCACTAGCTAAAAGATAAGTCTGTCACCCTAACCTTCTTCCCCTAAAGGTTCAGCTTGACGGGGGTGAAGGCAGGAGGGCAAACACTTTGTGCTGATTTGTGAAAAAGCTGGACATCTTGAGCCTTAATTAATAGAGGGTGTATGGTTATATAAGTGAGGAACTCAAGGGCCCAGATTCAGAGGTGGGTCTAACTGAGTCTAGAGGGAGGCTAAGGAGGTGTAACATTGAGACTTGTGGAACTGATTCTTCTTTCATACTACTGAAAATCAAGAGCACTGGACTCCACTGAAAATCAACAAAATTATATCAGCATAAAACAAGCATCAAGTGAGAGGAAAATAAGGCTCAGTCAGACTCACTTCAACTCATCTTTGAATTTGGACCACAGCTACTTACCAACATGTAATTTAAAACATGAAGCAGGGAAAGAATCTTCCTCTCCCCAGCCCTGGATCACAGCATGTTGCAAGAGCGCAAGTGAAAGTCAAAGTGCTGTTGGAGTCACTGTAAGGGTATGCTGGCAGCTGTCAAATGGTCAGTTCAGGAGAAGGCTTTTCAAAAGTGGCTACTGGGCTGTTGGCCAGCTGATTGCCTTCCTCCTTGGGAAGCTTTGTCTGTCTGATATATGGTGCTATGTCCCTCTTCAAATGCTGGGCAGTTTGGCTCTGCACAATCAGCAGCAGATGCTTACCTCTCCTTTGCTCACACAAAGGGGAGGGACACATCATCTTACCTACTTTGGTGCCCCAGAATGGCTTCTCTTGTGAAATTGCTTATGTATATCAGCTCTATTTCACCCATCAATACTATCACCAGGTGATGTGCAAGCAGTAATGTCTGAGGCTAGGAAAATACAAGTTTTTAGATCACATCTGTTTATTAAGTGTGAATTTATATGACAAAAAACACGCCACAAGTATTTTAGTGAGTGTCTGTCTGGGCATAGCTCATCACTGGCAATGAGATGAAAAAAATTAACACTAGTTCTTAAAGAGCTGAAAGACACAGATAGGGCCAAGTTCATTCTGTGGTGTAATGCCATTTACTTCAGTCATCAGGGATAAATTTGGCCAAATTAGTCTCAGAAAAGTCTGCCGAGTTTCACTATTTATGACATAATTAAAATTGCAGCTGCATAGTTCATTTGTAACCAGCAATAACAAAATACTGATTAAAACTTGTGAGGTGAAGTTTCAGCCTCGGGATAAAAGTTTTGATCCACTATTTTAAAACAAACAAATAAACAAACAAACAAAAACCTTGTCCATTTAAAACTGCTCAATGTTAAAATAAATAATCTCTTTATTTTTGTTAACTCCTTTTTGTAGAAGTACAACTAACCCCCCCATTTATTGTAAAATCCTGCAATATGGCAAGAAATTAGACCAGAAAACGCTCTATTTGCTTTTAGTATTTTGACAACAAGCCCCACAAATTTCTAATCAGCACAGATTATGATGTTCAAAAATCAGTCAGCTCCTGGCCAGAAGCTTTTAAAGATTGCTTCTTAAGAGCAATTTTAGCATGCACACCACGTGTTCCCAATACATATTTACATGAAAAACCACAAAGGTTCAGGAGGAGCTATCTGCTCTATTGCATAAATAATACACCCTTTACAATGACTTATAAATACATATTTAACAGCTTAGTTCTTCCTTTCCCTCAGGCATAACACTACATCTTAAAACAAGCTGACCATAAACTCACCAAGCTATTTCATTCTTTCATGTGATATGCCTAGCCTAACATTCCATGTAAATGGTGTTTGCTCTAGGAAAGTGATTCCAGGATTCTGGACACATGACATTCAGTTGTTGTTATCTTCTTTTTAAAACAAACATCTATTATGCAAGGACATTATTTTACAATCTATTTGTTTCCTGCCCTGCCTTCCCTCTATTAGCAAACCAATTATGAACTACGGAGAAAACTTATAAGAAACTTGTAAATGTCCTACTTCCCACATCCCCAGGATAAATAAAGGCTCTATTCTCCTTCACTGCTAAACTATAGGAGTGGAGCCCTCATTTTTTAAGGGAGGGAGATTGAGCTCCTCATCTGGAAACTGTGAAACTCGTATTGGTCCACTCTGGGCTGATGACCACACCCTCAAGCTAATAATTTATTCCTATTCTCATCCAGTAAAGAGAGAACACAGATTACTAGGCTTTGTGGTATTGATGCTGCTATCAGAAGTAACAGTACAGGTGTGTTCTTGCAACTGTAGTTAATACAATTTTCTTTGTGTCGTTTAATAAGTGACGTACACTCGTGCTTTTTATGTTTTATGCTGTCAATGACTTCAAAGGGCTTTGCATCTGGCAGTTAGAGTGTGCTGTGGGATGCTTTGATTGAACAATTTCTAAGAAGTGATAAATCATTAACATGTCCTTTGGCATTCCTGATGATAACCTTAATCATGCTGAATTTCTTTACTCTCACATTCTTCTATAAAAATTCCACTATAATTTAGCATTAATAATTAAGTCCTTATTAGGCAGTATTACCAACCTCTTGCTTAGGTAGTTGTGTAATTAGCAATATCACATGGTGACAACTGCTGCTATAAAAAAGTGCCATCTGTAAGTGGTACTAGATATACAAAATATGCTGCATGCAAATAGAAGCATTTTAAAATGTGCTAACTAACGAGACCAGAATGAAAGATAAACATGCCGAGAAACTCTCAAACACTGTAGACATAACATAAGATAACTTCTTGCACGTGCAGTGCTGTAAATGAAATAATGAGACTTGCAAGAGATTCTGAGGCATGGCTGATTAAGTCCGTGTTATAAGCTTTCAGTGCTGCTGTATCATACTTAAGTCTCCCGGGCACTGTTAAGTATTGTGAGCCAACAAACTATAATTTCATGCTTGAGTGGACTAATACAAGCCTAGGCTGCTGCTGCTTTGTCTGTTCAAACTGCCCTAAGCCCCAATAATATAGAGAAAAGAAAAATAAATAAATAATACAAACCACCTGGGATGAAAACTTTGTCTCAAGTGCCTCGAGTTAATGCCTGTCAGTAAATTCAGATGCCATCTGGATCAGAGCCTCATTGAGCGCCTATTGAAATCAATGGAAAGACCCCTGGTGACTTCAACAGGGGATCAGCACCTTAAACTTCTTTCTTTTGACTGCTATATTGCTGGAAACTGATGGAGAACTGTACTGGGAACTAAAAGGGAGAACCGGAAAGTGTTTTGCTTTTTCTAAAGTGCCAAGAATTTTAAATGTAGCAATTTTTCTTGTTACCTTTTTCTCCATACAAGAACATTTGACACTGGGTCAATATTATTAATGTGTCTGTGAGAAGAATGGAGTGTGCTCTCTGCAGTCTTGTTACTGTATGTGCGGAATCTCTCTTCTGCTTGAAATTTTGACTCTGTCCAAATCTAACATGCTACCATTGTGAATGGTGGCTTAATAAAACCACACACAGCGATGTGAAAAGAAAAAGTGAGGGCCTGATTCTGCCAGGTGTTGAGTATCTCCTGTCAAGTGGTGTGTGCCCTTATTGGGAGCTGAGAGCAGCCATTGCTCTGATCAATAACTTTCAGGACTGGGCTCAGAGTAACCTATCAGTATGAGGTGTGGTTGCAATTTATCAGCTCTGATATATAGCATAGAGCAGTGGTAGGCAACCTATGGCATGCGTGCCAAAGGCGGCATGTGAGCTGATTTTCAGTGGCACTCACGCTGCCTGGGTTCTGGCCACTGGTCCAGGGGGCTCTACATTTTAATTTTAAAAACCTTATTTACTTTACATACAATAGTTTAGTTATATATTATAGACTTATAGAAAGACCTTCTAAAAATTTTAAAATGTATAACCGGCATGCAAAACCTTAAATTAGAGTGAATAAATGAAGACTCTGCACGCCACTTCTGAAAGATTGCCGACTGCTGGCATAGAAGTTCTAAAACTGCACAGACCATCAGTGGTTCACACAGAACTTGGTGGTGGCCTGAAAAGAGTGCCTTAATTCCAGCTACTAAAACGTGCTAAAGGAAATCACAGTTAGAGCGGGTCAGAAATTTTCAGATGGAAGGTTTTGCTGTTGGAAAGTGTGGATTTGTTGATATTGAAACAGTCCATGGTTATGTGTTAGTTCAGAGAAAATTCCAGCAGAAATCAGGCAGGATCCCACTGGGACAAGCTGGCCTTGTTTCCTGCCAGTTCACCAGATGGACTGCTGGGGAGCCTGGGCTCCCAGGTGGGCGGTCAGGAGTCCAGCTCCCAGACCTTCCAGTCTCCTGGTTCCTTGGAAACGCAGGCTCCCAGCACCTCCGCAGTCTGGGAACCAAAGGTCCTTGGCTCCCCAAGCTGCCCAGCTCCACTGCTGGGCAGCCTTGGCACTATTTCAAAGAGAAATAGTTATTTTAAAACAAAATTTTGGAATTTCCATTCTGTATGAAATTTTGAAATGTCATTTTTTGTTCTGTTTCTGTAGAATTTGTTTGTAAATTTTGGAATTTCCTGCAAAATGGGAATTCTGGTTTCTAGCCAGCTCTAATTAAAATAAATTATATACTTCCCTGGTATTACTGTTGTTACCACAAGAATGTTATGAAGCTGCAAACAGAAGGTGGACCACAGTTGTGATCTGAAAGGGAGGTGTCCATGAGACAACTGCTGTATTCAGAAATGGTCCTTGTTTGAGAATGCCTTATATAGCAGCAGTATAAGATGCTCTAGCTCATGGGAATCATGTTGTTAAATAAAAATTCTAACTATTGGACATCATATTGTCACTACAGATTGTGGGTCAAATTCTGCCTTCAGTTACCAATGTGCAACTCCATCTGAAATCAGTGGACATCCACAAGGATTTGAGGATAGTATTTAGCCATACCTGTCTCTCTAAGAAGATAGAAAAAGTTCAATAAATAACTTTAAAAGCTTATGTATTTTCTGACTCATCTGTGAATCTCTTTTTAATACAAAAGCATGCCCAGCTTTTGAGAATCCAATAATGATGACTCAATTGTCCTTTCCTACCTGTCCCATGTCTGCAACACTCATTATTTACTTTGAACATTGATTTTCTTGAAATCCAATAAAGTTTTCCCCATATGTCCCTTTATTTATTCCTTCAAAGGCAGCAGCACTGCACATTACTATGAAGACTTCAGAGTTCAAGAAATTCTCTGTAATGGCTTTGCTAGCAGCACTGTAAAAGTCTTCAGTCTGACAACCTCTGCTTCAAGAATAACTTAATTTTGGTCTTATTTCATATAACCATAAAAGGATAGAAATTAGAGATGGAACAGATCTAATAGATCTAGCCCCTTCTCTTGCCAATGCAGGTTTGTTCTCTGTAACATATATTTTGCTATTTTAGTCAGTTCTGTTTTAAATGTACAAAACAATTCGGCTTCCAGGTTGCCGTGGGAGAACATTCCATAGTTTATTAAATCTTTCTGTTAGGAGTGAGAGACTGACAGTAAGTCTGAATTTTTACTTTTTTAACTTCATCTCATTACTTCTAGTTATATCTTCTTGTTCTAGTCTAGTCACTCCTCTCCTTTGATTGTGAAAATCTTCACTTTTTTAATAGACTATTATGTCCTCCATTAATTTTCATGAAATCACTAATTTTTAATCTGTTCTTTTAAATTTGTCACCACAGCACTCCAATATTTTTTTCTTGTGTTTCTGGGAATGAAACTCTCAAATTTCTTTTGCGATAAAGATGTGATAAAGATGTTTACTCTTAATATTTTCCCAAAGGTGATTTTTTTTTTGTTTAAACGAAATCTATTTACCTGTTTCTGTATATTGAAAATTTTCCTTTTTTGGCCATATGTCAATAGGTGATCTGACTATACGAGGCTTCGTTCATGAATGTGGCATGCCAAATGCAGGGAAGTGGCTTGAACCAAACTGAAAAAGTGTTATGGTTTAATTAGGAATTGGTGAATGATATTGGAAGCAGGGCCTGGGGGGGCTCTTTTATGGTAAGTCTACACTACCTGCTGGATTGGCGGGTAGTGATGGATATATCAGGGACTGATTTATCATGTCTAGTGTAGACACAATAAATCGATCCCCAAGCACACTCCCCATTGACTCCAGAACTCTACCGCTGTGAGAGGCGGAAGCAGAGTTGACGGGGGAACAGCAGCAGTCGACTGAGGATGCCCAGCTAAGTCGACCTAAGATGCGTCAACTTTAACTATGCTATTAACATAGCTGAAGTTGCATATCTTAGGTCAACCCCTCCCCGCACAGTGTAGACCTGGCCTTAGCAATATTTCCTGGCTGAGCAAAAGTAGGAAGTACCAGAAGCTCTCAAGAAATCTCACTCTCCTGGGATTTCCAGTTTAAGTTTGCTTACCCAAAAGGTTTAGATAACTATTATAACTTTTGAATATTTCTATGACCCTTTGAAAGTTTTGTTATTTCCTTCATTGTTGGGACTGTGAATATTACAAGAGCCAGAGGCTGCCAATGGATTTTCTGTCAGAAGGTGGGAAATCTTCTTTGGCACAGATAAGGTCAGATCATTCATAGTATTGCCCTCTCTAAAATTAACTATCAAGGGTTAGGTTTTAAAAAAATCTTAAGTCATTTTGACCGGGCATTATGTGTAACATGTCTATGCCTCTCCCGAACATAACATAAGAAAGGCTGAACTGGGTCAGACCAAAGGTCCATCTAGCCCAGTATCCTGTCTACCGACGGTGGCCAATGCCAGGTGCCCCGAAGTGAGTGAACCTAACAGGTAAAGATCAAGTGATCTCTCTCCTGCCATCCATCACCCCCCTCTGACAAAGAGAGGCTAGGGACACCATTCCTTACCCATCCTGGCTAATAGCCATTAATGGACTTAACCTCCATGAATTTATCCAGTTCTCTTTTAAACCCTGTTATAGTCCTAGCCTTCACAGTCTCCTCAGGCAGGGAGTTCCACAGGTTGACTGTGCGCTGTGTGAAGAAGAACTTCCTTCTATTTGTTTTAAACCTGCTGCCCACTAATTTCATTGGGTGGCCCCTAGTTCTTCTATTATGGGAACAAGTAAATAACTTTTCCTTATTCACCTTCTCCACACCACTCATAATTTTATATACCTCTATCATATCTCCCCTTAGTCTCCTCTTTTCCAAGCTAAAAAGTCCTAGCCTCTTTAATCTCTCCTCATATGGGACCCGTTCCAAACCCCAGATCATTTTAGTTGTCCTTCTCTGAACCTTTTCCAATGCCAGTATATCCTTTTTGAGACGAGGAGACCATATTTGTACACAGTATTCAAGATGTGGTTTAGATATCACCTTAAATATCAAAATACCAAAATATCACCTTATTTTCAGAGATTCAAGGAACTGAGAATGAATTCTAGACATCTTTACTGAATATTATGTCTAATCAATGGTGGTTTTGTGCTCAGATTTTTGTGCCTCTCCTTTCCTATTCAAGAACCTGGACAAAGGCCAGACACTATAGAAAATGCACCAAATGTTACAGCACGAAATGTTTCAGGTGCCAAAGACTTAACCTAGTTTCTATCCATTGTACCCTACAACCCAGCAGTGAATTCATCCAGAAGTATCAGCAACCCTCAGACTCTCAACAATGGCAAACTAATCATAATAAAAACACCTCCATCTTCAGTGGGAACACTAGTACTGTTCATGCGCCTTACCTCTGGTTCTTTGATTGATAAGACTTTACTGCTCCACTCATAAAGAGAGATGGACCTACGAGGAAGTAAGAATGATGGGTAATTTGGACAGCCAGAGAAAGAGAGAATGACCTTGACTCTAATGGCTTTTTGAAGTCATGCCATTTTTCTCCATCCCTGCCTTTTTTCTAATTCTTACTATTACAATGACTAGATAGGTGCAAGATTTAGTAACACTGAGAAGTCCTCTTGCAGCTTCCTCTTTGGGGTGCATTGGTATCTGTGAGGTGGCTATTTAGATATGCAGTGCAGGAGTTGGAGCTTTTATTAAGAAACTAACAGATAAGAAATCAAAATGAATTTGCTATATGCGAAACACACAGACAAACTGGAACAACTATATTAAGAAATACTAATTTTAAACTAAAAAGATAGAAAACACCCAGGGATTGATTATACATTTAAACATACCCTGTTGTCTCTTTATATCTACTATATTGATTTGAGTGAAATGCTAGTATGGTCAAATACAGTACGACCAATGAAGAGCTACTGAATTTTTGGGCATGCATTCCAAGCATAAATTGAGTACATTGCAATAGCAATATTATAGGGGACATGCAATCTTATCTACATGAATCTTCCTTATGCTTTAAATTCTGCCTCAGTCTGTAGACTGAAAAAAAAGTTTAAAATAATGTCCTCAGTTTTCATACTGAGGACAAACTAATTTGAAAAAAGTTGTCTTTGTTATGCAGGAGAAACACCTTGACAGTTAAAAATATGTCTCTTACAATGCAATACTGTTTTTCTCTGTTGTCTATGAGAATATCAGGATGTAAATAGATTGAAAACTGATGTGAGGAATTTTGTAAATGAGAACTCATCAACTTCATATTCAATGAGAATTGTTTATCCCAACTTTCCTTTTCCCAAAAGGTGGAAAAACTGAGGTCACTTATTATTCATGTTAATCATTAGCCATGTTTATTTACTAAGTTAATTTGCAGAATCTCTACAGTGTTGTGTCCTCGAAAAGGGTTCAAGGATGGCCCCAAATCAGATGAACTAATTCTCTACACAACAGCAAAGAACACTGAGTTTCCACTGTCAGCTTTTAATCCAGATTGCATGTCCACAAAGAGATTATTTGAATGAATTCTGAAGCAAGTTCAGAGTGATTGCAATTGTTGTTATTAATACTATTGTTTCTGGAGGCCCTATGGAACCCAAAGCTGAGTCTGCAGATCCTGTATATGAGAAAACTCTATGATATACTTGGCCACTGCAACTGCTTAGGGCCCCTCTGCCTTGGGGACGACCACATAAAGCTTTATACAGTTGCTCTCCTTTTCCCTAGGGACAGCGCCTCCCTGACATCCATGCAGAGGATGAGTTCTTTCTGGGTTGGTTGACAGCCAGCTAAGGAGAAGAGTGAAAATGTCTGCCCATTCCAAAGACTATCTCACAGCTGGCAACTTACTTACAGAGTTGGAACTGCTAACAAGGAAAGAAAATGTGTTCCTCAACCCAAGGAGCTATCACCCTGACAGCAGTTATGGAGAGAGGGAGAAAGAAGCCCCACACTGATGATGGCAGGAGCTCCCATTCGACCTCAGCTACAGTGACTGGCACTGGGAGAGGTCCCTCTCCTTTCCTACACCCTGCACCATTCAAGCTAAGAGAACAAACCATGTCTTTCTTGCTCCTATAGAACTTCACAGTCCCAGGGCTATTGTAACTTTCAGTCTCTTTATGGCTCCACAATGAGGGAGTGAGATGGAGCAAGAATTCTCAGTCATGCTGCTTGAAGAGGCAAGGAACTAATTTACATGAGCAGCCAGCTGTCAGTTCTCTTCGCCAAGATCCAGCCACACAGTAGGAGTGTGTTCCACTTTCACCTGGTACAATAGGCCAGCCAGTCTCTGAATAGGTCAATGCACCGTGTGACTACCTCAAGCAGACTTCTGGGACTTAAAGAGCTCCAATGGCCTGATTTCTTTGCAGCTGAATAGGTCCCTAAGTCAGTACCAAACTAATTCTCCAGAATGACGTTATGCAGCAGTTTGCAGTTTTAAGTGCCATCTACAAGGAGAGCTGAGGGCAAAATCCTGATCATTTGGGGCTAATTAAAGATCTTCAGAGTCTTTTTGCTAGAGCAGGTGTTAGACATCATATCCTGGTTTTCAGCCTGCCTGAAATTTTTCTGTCTATCCATGTTTCTTCTACTGCACCCACCACTGGTATATGAGTACCTGAATCTTGTGTCAGCTGCAGCTGGGTAAAGGGTTCTTTGCTTCCTTCCCTAAATTCCTGTTTTGCATGGCTTTGAAGTTGTCAGCTAGGTCAGTGGTGAGGGTGAGAGGACTATCAACTGGTCCAGGGCACCATCACCCACTTATTAAATTTTCAAACAAGCATCTTCATGCTTTCTCCCATGCTGCCCTTCGTGCTTGAAATTTGCTTCATGGAAGCATCTGAAAAGCGACCTCTTTCTCCTTCAAATCCCTCCTTCAAACTTCTCTTTGCCATGATGCCTATAAAAAACTTGACAATGGATAGGCTGCTTATGGGCCCAGACCACTGCCAATCATGATGACCAAGTTTCCTTGTACTTCCTTGTCCGTCTATATTCCATTGTCTTTTGTTTTATACTCTATTTGTAAGCTCTCTGAGGAAGGGGCCATCTTTTTCTGTGTTTGTACAGCACCTAGCACAGTGTGGTCCCTGACTGAGACTCTTAGGCACTACTGCAATTCAAACAATAAATAATAATAAAGCTGTCTGGTGTCCTTCAGATTAAAAAGGTGCCGCATAAATGAAAGATATCATCACTATCTAACTAAAATGTTAGAAACTAGGAAGCACCTCAATTTCCAGCTGGAAGGAGAAAATTATATAGAAGAGACATTGCTATAGTAACTCCCCATCTCTTTCCAAGGCATCTGTCTCTGGCATGACAATGACAAGTCATTATATAGGGAAGGTTCAGCTGAAGATCATAAGATGATGAAATTCCCTTTGATTGTCAATTCTTCCTCCTCTGGAATGCATAATATTGCTTCTGGTAAGCAAAAGAAAGGCTGTTCTGTGTTCTCACAACTTCTCAATCACACGTCTAATGACTGCCTATGAAGTAAAATGTACCGTTAGTCCATATATAAGCCATAGGGAGGGATGAAAAAGAAAACAAGATCTACTAAATCAAACAGAATAAACTTTGAAAGCCTTTAAAATCAATGCAATTCCTCTTAATTGATTCAAGGGGAGAGGGAAGACTATAAATATCTTTCCTTTAGCCTCTGAAGGAATATATCAGAATGGTGAATAATTTCAGAAATACTCAAGTAAGCTTTTCCACGAAAAGTTGATTTATTCAATCACAGTGTTCCTAAATCTATTCCTGAACACAGCTTTCTTTGGCCTAATAGGGAATTTGGCTTCTCAAATTCAACAGCTATTTGTAAAGGAAGAGAATGTGGCTCCTCCTCCTTCAACGCAGTATGTGTAAAAGAAACTCAGAAGAGAAGGCACTTTAACTAGGCCCTGAAAATAATTTATGATTAACTTCCATTGAAGTCATTAGCGTTATCTCAAGGAAGAGATGGGCCTATCATTGTAGCACCACAATCCCAGCATTCCCTACTCCACCAACACACACATCATCTCCGGCTTTTGCAAGTATTTTGTAATTATCTTCCTGTTGCAACTCCTCACTTGTCGCTTCTCCTCCACAACATGAGGCAGGAACAGCGGGTGCTCTGCTCTCTATTGTCCAATGTGGGAATGCCACATCAGGCTCAGCCACATCCCTACACCTTTGTCAGGAAACAATCAGTCCTGGTTGTAGGCTGAGCCTGAGATCTGGCCATTACACAGTGTTTATTAAATAATAAAAACAAACATGCATCTTTTTGCCTTTGGTCTTCCACCTCTTTCCTTTCTTATTGATTTCACTCCATTCCTACTATGGAGTCTCAGGGCATCTTTTCCTCTGCCTTGCAGTATCTGTTGTTCCTCAATCTAACTTTTAACATGTTATGTTGAAGACTTTGTTAGAAGTACGAAGTCAGCATTATATTAATATGTATTATGTTCTCACTTTTATCTTCCCCTTTAAAACACTCCATTCTTCCCCTCAACTATTCCTTCATCTTCACCATCACTATATCCTACTTTCTATGTACTGGGTTACAGACAGTGAGAAACCTGTAGTCATCTTCCAGAGTGAGGCCACAAAATGGGCAGTGAGGGCCATTCTGGGCACAGAGAGTGTAAAATGATCTAAGTTGGGGAAATGGCAGTTACCCGAACACAAGAAAAGAGAAGGACATTTTAGTGGACAGAGAATCTACTACAAGATTGTTTAACCCAAATTGGTTGGTTAAGTTGTATGTGTCCCCAATGGTAATTGAAAAACAGGGAAAGGTTCTTTGAAAGCACGACTCTAAAAAATGTTATCATTCTTTGGGCTAGATTGTGACTTGCACTATATACCTCCATAATGGGGAAAGAACCATCTTTCACCTCTACACAAGCTACCCAGACTCAAAGTAAGTGGATGTGGCATACGCATACTACCTCTCTGAAGCAAATGGTTGAGGAGGGGTGGGGTATGGGTGGAGCTGGTGGTAGTGGGGGAGCTAACGTGGGTACAAGTTAGCAGCAGATTACTATCACCCTGAAGCTAGAACAGGCCACAATGGTTCCTTGAGTCACAATTCCTTTCCTGGTATGCTCCTGGAGTGAACACCTTCACTCCAACCTTTCTGCGGGCTAAGTCCTCATGTGCTAATGACCCAAAAGGGAAAAAAAATCAAAAACTCCACTTGCACTTTTATTTTTTAGTTAAATCTTGCTATATTCAATACAAATACACTGCCTGTCTTTGAAGGAAACTGAAACAACCATACTATACCTTGTACATGACAGTGCTGGGACATTAATTCTATTACCTCAATAAATATTCTTGAAATATTTAGTATTCCCCTCCCAACACTTTTCTTTCCCATCAGCTTTTAGTATTATATTACAGCTCAAAATGGTGATACTCTCCAAGCTATAAAAACATGAACACAGAGACAGATTCTCAGACATTTAGCCACATTAAGATTCCAAATATTTTATCTTCTTCTGTACTTACCGCAATGTTGAAATGAAAAACTCAGTAGGAGTACCTAGGTACAGTACTCACATTATTTCTTCTTAATTTTCACTGTTTTGATGCTAATGTTCCTTCGCCTTAGTATTAGAGAGAGATGTATTTTCCTTAGCTATCTAGGACTAGATCCAATGCCAATTAAAGCAAATGAAAAGACCCATATTGATTCAAACTGGTTTGGATTAGGTCCCCAGTGGTTGAATTTACAATGTCCCTAAAACATTCTCTAAGTCATAGAATATCAGGGTTAGAAGGGACCTCAGGAGGTCATCTAGTCCAACCCCCAATATAGGAAATCTTTCAGAATGACAGCAAGAAATAAGACAACCTTTGCTTGTTGCAATTATGCCTTTTCACATGAAATAAACAGACATTAGGGATGTTATTACCAGCAGCGTGGGTGTTGGTGCCTAGAGCTAATGTCAAGCCACAGAAATGTCACAGGCATGAACTCTTCCTGAGTGTGTAACCAGATAGATGATTACTTTTCAGCACCCTTTTTTTTGAAGGCTTTATCATAATCTATTGTGCAATCCTGTACTCGGTATAAATACTCCACTACATGACAATTGTATTAATTTCTTCTTTTAAATTCAGCAGTACAACTTCATAACATTGCTAAGAGAAGGATACAGATATTAAAGAAAAGTTTGGTTGGATAATTTGTCTCTCTCTAAGGAATACGAACATATTTCAGAAGCAGAATAGTGACTCACGCTGCAGAAAAGCTCAGAACTGTCAGTCCAAGCATTAGTGGGTTGAACCATCCTTCTCCACAGGGATTTGAACATAAGTCTTCAGCAAAAATAAAACGTAAAAGTCATGTTTTTTAAAATGAAAATATACCTGTAGGATAATGGCAGGGCTGCAGTCTTTGAAAATGAGAACACTGGAGAAAGATTATTACCAGACTAGAAGACAGATTGCTACTTAAGATGTAAATTTGTTTTCATTTTGAGAATATCTTAAAAAATCACTTAGAAATTTAATGTTTGCTTGAAATAAAAACACCTTGGAAGTCAAACTTTCTAAACTGAGCAGAAAGAAAGGGCTTTTGTCCTGAATTGGAGATCTATATGGCTTCTTCCTTTGGAAATTCAATATTATGCAGGGGATCCCCAAAAAGATAATGGTGGTGCCACTTCACAGCAACCTGGATCATAGATTCAACTAACCCCTTTCCTCTACCACCATTTTTTCCTTCTGTTTCTCTCCACTATTCCCTTCCTTTTTTCACTGACCTTGTTCTTATTTCTCCTAAAGTCTGTCTTTCCACTATCCCTTTCCTTCCCTTTGGTCTGTCGTCTGCTCTTTTTACACTGGTTTTTGCTTTCTTCTTCTTCTATTCCCACCCTATTTCCCTTTTATTTTGTCTTCCTAACTCCCTCTTTATTTTCTTTTCCTTCTCTGTTTCACTCATCCCTCTTCACTTTCCTTTCTTTTCTCATTCTCTCTTCCTTTTTCTTAATCGTCTCTTTTTCTGCCCAATTCTCCTCTTCCTACTGATATACAGGCTCTTCTTTCTGAAGGAGTCTGATCAGTGTGTATCTAAAATAAGAAATGATGGCATTCAGTATTATTTTTTAAATACATTCTTCCCCTTTGTAGTGCATTCACATGCTATTTTCCATTGTGCCTGGGAAATATAAAACTGTGAACTTAAGCCTGTTCTAGTTAAACATTTTAATTCTAACTTCTTGGTCCTTAGAACTGCCTGGATAGATAAACTAGGCAGCCATATATTTATATTTCTTACCAAAAGAGATTTCTTACCAAATCATCTTGCCTATTGGAAGACTTTCTGAGGGATAATGCCACTGGAGTTCTAAGATGACGCTGCATTGCTATGGAGTAACATTTTATCAGTTGTAATATGTTCTCATCCACATTTGCTTGTGCTCACATTAGAAAAACATACAAGAAATTTATTGCATGAGTGTTGCTCTGTGCTCCAGTATGGTGCAGCAGGAGTTTGGTTAGTCAGCATTGAGATACATTGGTGGTGGTTCCAAATTAGTGCCTGATCCTGTATCCGCGGAAGTCAACAGAATGACTCCTGTTGTCTTCACTGCATTGGTACCTGCTCTATAACATTGATTCTCCACTGTGTTGCATCATGGGGTATCATTGAGACCTGTGCAAAGTGCACATAAAACCAATACCAAACCTGTTACAACCACTTTACACAGGTGTTTATGAGAATACAAGGTACGTGGCTATGGAGAATCTGGCTCTGTGGGTGCTAGTGTGGCTTTTAGAAGCAGCCTGTGTGGAGGCAAGGTGGCCCTGCTCTGCCCCACCAGGCATACCAGCAGCCATAGTTTCTCCAGAAGGCTAACTGCTTCTGGGAGCCTGCCAGTACCCAGAGAATGTGCCCACTGCTACCCCTCTCCCCACAAGATGTGTGGAATATGTAATTCTGGATGCCTGTTAGGGAGATGTGACCAGGGTCAATGCATCACCCCTTCTGCACCTTCTCTGTAATGGCTACTGAACCAAGATGTACAAGCAGACTAACTTCTGTGCCCAGGGGATGGTGATTGTGGCTGGACCTTGTGCAGAGAGACTCAAGGGAGACTTCATGGGCCCCTGCTCACTTCCATATGGGCCATACACAATCAGGATTTATATGGTCTTAAATGTCTCACTTTCCTGAGCAGTGAATTCACTCCCAAGTTGGAACAACAACATTGTAACTGGCTTATTCCTGCACATGTTTTATAACCTGGAATTAGACAAGATTAATTAATTTTAATACATTGATGTGTTCCTGGCCTGATTTGTTCTCCTTCCCTATCACCGCATTTAGGAATGTGCTACAACTGGACTTGTCTATTTCAATACTGTGTTTGAACTTCCTTTCATTATTTCTTCTCCTTACAAAGGTTGTGATTTCATTTCACCTTTTTTTTTTTAAAAAAAAGAGTGATAATATTTGAACTCTTATTTGGACCACATTGGGAAGCTTAATGAAGCTAATATCTGTCTGTGGTTTATAAAAATAAAAGGATACTTATGATCAAACCCATACCATATTCTGAACAGCCACGCACTCTCAGCCTTGGTTGTGTTTTTATCCACTGTAGTTGCTCTCTGCAAAATAAATACATATATAAAATCAAAAGAGTTTTTGAAACATAAATAAAACAAAGTTTTGATATTAAAAAAACTTGTCAGACCAAATTACATTTAACTGCATTTTTTTTTATTGAAAAACCCTAGCCCTCTTTGGCCCAGATTTCATCTCAGTATGTGAATCTGTTCATGGGCAAATCAGATCATCAGCACATTTCTCCTTGCTGTGCTGGTACTCGAGTGGAATAATTCAGCATTTACTTTTATTAATGATTCTAATTTTATTAAGTAGCTGAGAAGCACTATATTCTGAGATCAATAAAAATGATATTTCTGTTAAATTGCTGTAGTGGGATTACTTCAGTTTACTCCTGTCAAGCTCAGATAGTATTTCTTTATGGCTTACAAAAAGGTCATTCCAAAGGGATCATAATATTTCAATAATTATGACACTAGTTTCCTTTCTAGTTTTCCTCTTTGCTTGATAAGAAAAACAAACAAAAAAAGCACACAAAAACCATACCACCGCTGGGGACTACAGATACTTTTCAGTAATTCCCTGCACTGATTTGAAACATTGGTCCCCATTCTGTAAGCTGATTTCAGTTGGGCTCTGCATGGGCACGGGGTCTGCCTCCCACAGAACAGCTTGTAGGATCATGGCCACAGTCTGGAATTATATGTTTGCAACATCCTCATATACTAGATGAGTAATTAGTTATCCTCTGGGTGTTATGTGAAAAATAGCATAAGAATTAAGAACAGGATGGAATAGAAATGGGAATGGGCATTCCAAATAGCATACTCATTACAGTTTTATTCCTCTTTGGCTTTAAGTTTGAGGCATGTATTTTTTTTTTAAGCTTCATTCGCCATGGAATGCTTAATGGGAAAATTTTATTTTCTGCATTTTTCCGTTCAATTGGTCTCATTAGTTCTCTGTTTTAAGCTAATAATACAAACATTCTCATCCCTTATACACACAATGCATGATGATGCATGTAAGGTTTGTAATAATAGTGTGCCCATTGCTAAGGCCTGATCCAAACACTACAGAAGTTCATAGGAATCTTTACACTGATTTAATTGGGCTTTGGATAATACCCTATAGAGTATGGCTATTCTGCAGCTGGGAGCAAGTCTCTCAATGCAAGTCGATAGACTTGTGCTAGCAGGGCTTGAGCTAACACACTAAAATAGCAATGTGGACATTCCAGCTTGGGTGGAAGCTTGGGCTTGGCTCCTGGCCTCTAGCAGCTCCTCAGCAATCTGTAGGTTTAAAGTCTGAACCTACAGCTTTTCCTGCAGGGCTGGCTAGTGGCAGTGAGGGGCTCACTATGCCAGCAAAAAAATAAAAGAAAAATAAGATGATCTCTGTGAAAGTGCTTCCAACCCCTACACAGGAATAACCTATGCATTTTCAAAAGTCACTTGCAGTTTCACAGCAGGCCTGCAGGAGAGGTTAGTAGGGAGAATGAAAGTGTAGGGACACTTTCCTTCCCAGGAGCTAAAGAAAAAATAGACAGTTAAACACATCTCTTTTTACTGAACTTTAGTTTAGTGGGTGAGCTATTCATAGCTATACAGCAGGGGTCTCCAAACTACGGCCCGGGGCCCAGATCTGGCCCATGGCGTCGATTTGTCTGGTCCCCCAGCTGAGCAGGCACGTGGTGAAGCCGTGCCCCTCCCCGCCCCCCGTGCGAGCTGCTGGGCCCCATGTGCGGAGGGGTGAGTGCACCCCGCGGTGCGGCTGGAGGAGCAAAGGGGTGGGAGGTTGCAGCAGTGGCATGGCTGGAGGAGCAAAGGGTGAGTGCCCCTGCGGGGTGGCCAGAGGAGCAAATGTTGGGGGGAGGTCAGCAGCCAGAGGAGCAAAGGGGGCAGGGGGGGCGGGCCGTGGCAGCAGCCTGCAAAGCCCCTTCAAAAATCTAATATGGCCCTTGTCTCAAAAAGTTTGGAGACCCCTGCTATACGTAAGCTGCTTGGGCTTCCCCTCAGACCTATAACACGCCTACAGCATA
This sequence comes from Dermatemys mawii, assembly GCA_007922305.1. NCBI lineage: Eukaryota > Metazoa > Chordata > Testudines > Dermatemydidae > Dermatemys > Dermatemys mawii. Next base: position 16,509,041 of record ML677363.1, read on the forward strand.
CTTCCAAAATATTTCCAGAAAATACATTCTTTCGCGTAATCTCTGTGGAGATGCACCTAACGGGATAGCTGAGAGACAAATCAGCTGAATAAAAGCTTTTATCAACCATCTTTGTTTTGTGAGGAAATTAATTAGATCCTTGTTAAAAAAACCTGCAAGAAAAAGCTTTGTCTTTTTTGTAGTACAGTGGACTTGCAACTCAGCTTAATGACTATTTATCCTGTATGCCTGGTCATCAGAATTAGCTTTTTGTGTTTATATTCTAATTGTGTAGGATATGCAGTGGACTGACTGTATTCATTTATTTCTACACATTATTGATGGCCTTTCAGAACTGAGTTATGAAAGCCCGTCAACAAATGAGTGAAAATAAATGAGCTAGCCTATCGTACGTTCTGTTTCTGCAAGAGGTTTTGACGATAAATGCACCTGAGAAAAGACAGAACTAGGGAAGTAAAAAAGAAACCGAGGAGGGGACCCATGATGTGGATGGTGTACAGATCAGGGCTTTGTGAAGTCCAGGTGGTGGTTATGGACACAATGTGCCAAGAGCTGCTATTTTGAAACACAGCTTCCTGTATCTTCTCCTGACAGTGAATGTGATAAGCCACAAAAGGAGTATCTGACCAGGATGGACTTGTGGTTATTTTTCTCCTCCTGGTTAATGAGATTTTCTTAAGCTTCAGAAACTGGATCACTCTTCTTGCCCCAGAGGGAAATATGCACCACTGTTAAGAAAGGCTAGTGATCTACTGGCAATATTTAATTAGTGTGGCTCCAGCATGCATCAATAATGCAGTAAGACTTCTAAGCCTGTGTTTCTGGTGGTCTAGAATCTAATTTGAGTGTCCTACTGTCCTAGGTTCAATAGTGATATCTTTCTTTCCCAATAACTACGCTAATATCCTCAGCAAATAATTTTTCTTCCCACTACCACGTCCAGGATATAACATGCCTTCCATCTACTGGAAGATACAACAAGATGGGCTTGTACTAAAAGTAGGTCTACAGTAAAATGTTTCTCCAGAGTCGGGACAGGCTCATCATTAGCAGCATGATTCCTGAGCTTGGCAGATCATAGTGCTTATCTGAACCCAGAAAGTAACCACAAATCACAAAATAATTGGAGGGGAAGTTAAGGTTGCAAACATATTGGTATTTAGGGTGAGTAGCACATAAAAACCCTAAGATATAGCAGTGTTGCCTATTTACTCTTTTTGTTGCCTTAGAGCTTTAGTTTAACCCACAGTGGGCCAAATCCTCATTCTCTGTACATGGCTGAATAGATAGATGGGCTTTGTATAGGGGATTTTGTGTTGGGAAGAGAGGATGGAATTATTTCCACCAGGCTGTAGAGCTGCTCACCTACTGAAGGCCAAGAACTGCAATAGCACCATCAGCAATTGCAGCCCATTGTGCGAAGAAGGATGAATGACTACTGGGTCTGCGAAATCATGGACCCAGTAGTCATAGACCCATTGGCTTTGATCCTGCCACAGTCCTGTTTCCATCTGCAGTCATACCAAACTCATGACCATAGAAGGGGCCAGATCCACAACTGGTGTAACTCTATTACACCAGTAATGCAATTACCCTGATTTACACCAACTGAGAAACTGGTGGGTGTAAGGATTATGTCTGTAGACAAAACAAACCAATACAACAACATAGTGAAAACTGAAAAAGAAAAAAAGTAACTCTAGTGTAAATTCAAGTTAGCTTCTCTCTCTCTCTCTCTCTCCTCCCTTGAGCAATCAGAGTTTTCTCTGCACCTCATCTTGTGTGATAGCTACAAAACAGTTTGATAACACCTGAGATTGACAACAAAGTGTGTTAGATAACAGGCTGATGACACAAGGTATGGTTATCCAAACACCTTCTCTAACATTGTCTGTGCCATTAGTCTGTTATCTCAGCTGTTTGATGGAGGGGGGAATGGGGACATGCCCCTTCTCTTCCCCCACTCTTGTTGGAGTAACTAGATCCTCCTAGTAGAGGCAGAGAGCAGTCCATTACTTCTCAAAAGGGACTAGAGCTGAGGAGGACACAAATGAGAAGGTTCCAGACACAACTTGGCCCTTATTGTGACTGTGCTTCTTGGACTATTCCATCATGTTTCCCTCTCTAAAGCAGAAAATAAAACGGTAAAGTATGAAATTCCCTCTGATTTGGGAAACCTGAGTCAAAGGTTTAAATCTCAACAATGGTAACTGTGCCAGTCCTTCATCCTTCTGAATTAGATAAAATAGATTCTGCCCAATGAACTGGGTGTCTTTTTCTGCTGAACACCTAAAAATCAAGGTCCTATTTGCTCTTCTTGGACAGTAAGGATCACAAAACACTTTTCACAGTAGTATGAGGTTTGCTTGTGCCAATCGCCTTAGCCAAAAATTGTGTGTGCATGTGTGCCATTTCCCTTCCCAAGCTTCACGGTGCGACATGTCCTATACAACTTAATAGTGCATTAAGGTTCTTTCCGGTGAAAGTAGTTATTTAAAAAAAAATTCCTGTAGTATGAAAGAGAGAATAGCACATATATGAAGAAAACTGAAAGTTTATATGGAAGATAGATTAAAAGAAAAATAAAACTCATATCTATTGTGTGAGAGAAAAATAAAGAGAAAGAAAATGAATTATCTAAAACAATAGAGGAAAAGAAAAGATATCGATGAAGGAAAAGAGAAAACTTTAAAGAAACAATCTGAAAGAAAAAGTGAAGAACAGTCCATAGTACGAAATTAAAAAGAGAAGAAATGTGGAATGAAATAGAGAACTGTATTAATAAAAATAAACATAAGAGATACAGTTAACATGTTAGAGAAATGAGAAGAGTAAACATTTAAAAAAGGAAATCAGAGTAACAAGACTACCTTGCTAGGTAAAAATATTTTACAACAAAGTATGCTGATTTAGACATGATTGGGGGTGGAATGTGTTATATTTATTCACAACTTCTCTGTTGTGCTGCTGAGTTTTGTCAATAGAACTAGGTGTTAATTAACAGAACACTGTTTGGGTCAGTGGGTGCCTTATTGTTATTCACAAATATGTACTTCTCATTTTTAATAGAAAAAGGAAGAAAATTAGAAGTCTTATCTACTGACATCTGGTGCAAGCATATTTTCACAACCCCCCAGCCCCCTGAAAGATGAAATTTAAGGTGAAATAATGTTTATATTGTACGATGCAATATAATCTCTGATGTTGATCAGTATGTCTTAGAGTTCTGTAAACTGGAAAAGATACTGCTGTCTATATTGTTAATGTAGGTAAAACAAGATTTCTAGAGGAGAGGAGAGGAGAAAATGTCAAGAGGGGAGCAAAGAGACAGAGGTGTTAGTGCAGGCCTTTAAAAACACAGAAGTAGAGAAGTTCAAGGAAAGGAAGAAGGGGGAATGCTTCCTCATGTGCCGTCTAGGAGAAAAGCATGTTTTGTTCTGCAAAATCTATGTGCTTCTATTATCTTGTATCTCTGAAGGGGTAAACTATAACCCACGGTGGCCACAAGGGTGACGTTCTGAAAAGGTTGTGTTTAAACTACTGCCGAACCCTCTGGTCTTGGAGCCTGTTCCTGGGGAGCTCAGAAGCACACAGTGTATGGGTCAAAACCTGGCAGCCTAGTGAAAGTCCAGCAGGGGAACATGACTAGGGTTGGGACAGCACATAATTCGCTATTTTAAACATTTTCACATATAAACTTGGAAAAAGGCAGGGACAATGGAGTGACAGATAAGCACATGCAGTTTCTTAAATAGACTCCTTGGTCCCTAGTGGCCTATAATTTTTTAACCCGAATGTATGTTCAGATGCTCATGTTAAAAATGACTAACTCATATTGTCAGCAACCTGGCTTACCCTGATGCCCAGAGTCGATAATTTCAACCATGCATAATTCCTTTGTTTAATCCAGGGAACTGAGAATTGTTCTGAAATCTTTTGTTTTCATAGATGCAGTTGATAGCTAATTCAACTTTTGGATTTACCATAGCAGCAATTCCACTACTATTTTACTAATATTTCATCATGTCCATATTTATTTGTAATGCATTCCTCAAAACCCAGTATCAGATAAAGTTATTCTGGTGCCCCAATGAAACTGAAAAATGTTCAGTACATATTTGTCCTCTCAATAAACAGTTACAAGATATGCAAAGCTCCTAATATTTTGTACTTGCATATTCTTCATTTATAGCAGAGATAATCCTGCTCTAAAGATTTCCAGTTACAACACTGAGAAACACGAACTAAACATGACTGAACATTATGCTAGTCAATATAGATATATTAATAGCTGTAACTTGCCTGACTTGCAGTTTCTGCTTTCAGATCTTCATCTGGATCTATGCCAACTCTATTAAAGAAAACAAGACACATAGTGAATGACTCAATGCAGATTAGATGGCCATGTGTGTAGAACTGTTTCTTTGCACCACATCACTCAGTTCCAAGTAGGTAAGAAATGTGCAGAAGTGGCAGAACATTATTACAATCTCTTCCCAAAGGAGTCCACAATAAGTTTACAGGAAATATGAAATACTTGATACCTGGTGCTCATAATACCTGGTCTGAGATCCTCACCCTCACTCCAACTCTTGTATCCAGCTAAAAGGGTCAGGGTGTCAGAAAGGAGCCCTAAAATCAAACATCTAGGCAAGGAGGATTCCCCTGGTGTAAGCACTTCAGAAAACAGTTGTATGGCTGCCCTCTGAGGACCCCTTGCAACTCTTGGCATTGGTGGCATGCTGAGGGCAGGAAAATTGCATTGAGGATGAGGTTGAAGAGCACAGTGCTCTAGAGATTCCAGGCAGTATGCACTCCCTAGACATTCTTGGGGAGGCTAATATAACTTAAACAGGTCTCCAGGGCATAGTTACGCCAGGGTCCTCTCCAGCGCTTGGACCAGCTCAGTGGATGGGGAGGAGGAGGTTCAACATAGCTAAAATCTGCTTTAGTCCCCTCTTTGCTTGGGCTGTGAGTTTTGTGCTGCGGCTCTGAGAGGTTCAGTACAGAATCTCATCCTTGGCAAACTGATCTTTAGATGCTTTTTGCTTCAAAACTTCTTTCTCAACAGCCTCTCCTGTTCCACATATAGGTATCTATAACATTGTGATGCAAGCTGCCACTATTATTTAACCAGGGAAGTGATTATTCCCCTCTACTTGGCGCTGGTGAGGCTACACCTGGAGTACTGCATCCTGTTTTGGTTCCCCACTACAGAAGGGATGTGGACAAATTGAAGAGGGTTCAGTGGAGGGCAACAAAAAGGATTAGGGGGCTGGGGCACATGACTTATGAGGAGAGGCAGAGGGAACTGGGGTTATTTAGTCTACAGAAGAAAAGCGTGAGGGAAGATTTGATAGTAGCCTTCAACTACCTGAAGGGGGGTTCTAAAGAGAATGGAGGTCAGCTCTTCTAAGTGGTGGCAGATGACCAAACAAGGAGCAATAGTCTCAAGTTGCAGTGGGAAAGGTCTAGGTTGGATATTAGGAAACACTATTTCACTAGGAGGGTGATGAAGCACTGGCATGGGTTATTTAGGGAGGTGGTAGAATCTCCTTCCTTAGAGATTTTTAAGGTCTGGCTTGACAGCACCCTGGCTAGGATGATTTAGTGAGTGTCAGTCTTGCTTTGAGCAAAGGATTGGATTGGATTGCCTCCTGAGGTCACTTCCAACCCTAATATTCTATGATCCTATTTTTATTTGCATTACTGTAGACATCGACAAAATAACAGACCAGGTAGATGGTCTTATCAGCAGCCTTTTGAAATGACTTGAATGGGATCAGTTGGGTAGCTGGGAGGCAAGACTGAGGGAAGAAAGCTTCCATAGAGGAGATAGAAGACGGTGGAGGCCTGGGTGGGAGTTCTCATTGTGTGGTCAGAAAGAAAAGTCTGGATGTCAAAAATGATATGGAGAAGAAGTGACCAGATTTGGGTATGGCCGTGATGGGCAGAGGTAGAGAGAGGGGTGACTCAAAGATGATAATCAGATTACGGCTCTGAGTAACTGGGAGGATTGTGGTGGTGACCACAGTCATAGAAGAAAGGTGGAGCAGTAAGAGGAGACTAATGCAGACAGATATTCTCCCCCCTGAAATCTAATGTCCAAAGAGAGGGTGACCAGCTGTCCTGGAATGCCTGACAAGCTGCCCATGTAGGCGTCAGACCCAGTGAGCTAATGCAGAATCTACTGATGCAGAGAAAATTTATTCTTTCACCAGATGTTCATGTAAGGCTGCTTTACCATGTACTTAGCAGTTTTCCTCCTTGTGTATGTTTTTTTCCCTATCTGTTACAACATATCACAAATGCATTTTTAAAATCCTATGTATTTATTTTTAGCAATTACTTGCTCCATTGCTCTTTACTGTAAATGCTATACAGACATTCTAACACATTCTGAGACAATGACAGGAACTAAAAGCAAAGTGGATACTTTTATATGTAAATCTTGAATGGAAAAGAGAAGAGGCAGTTTGTTTCTATCCCAACTCCCTAGTTTAAAAAAATTGGAATCCTCCAGGCATAAATATTTCCATCTTTTGATTAAGCCTAATGATTCTGATGCTGACTCAAGAAAGAGATAAAAGAACGAATAGATGTTTATTTCTCACTGTACTTTTTGTCCTTTGAGTTACTAGGAGAAACTGCAGAAGATACTAACCTATAGATTATTTTGGAGTAAATCAAGTTGTTAGATCTTTCCATTTCATTAAAAATATGAACAATTATGTCTGTGAAAGTTTAACTCTTAGCCTGCCATTAGACTTAATATTATAGTAGTGCTTAGAGCAGGGGTGGGCAAACTACGGACTGCAGGCCACATCTGGCCCGTGAGCCTGTCTCATCCAGCCCCCGGTGAGGGAGGCTGCCCCCGGCCCCTCCCCTGGAGCCTGCCCCCAGCCCCTCCCCTAGAGCCGCGCTGCCTGGGCACTGCAGGGCAGGGGCTGCACACTTCCCTCTCCCCCGGAGCCGCGCCACATGGGGAGTGCTCTGGGGGTCAGGGCTGCGCCCTCCTGCCCCTCCCCCAGAGCCACGCCGCACCAGCAGCTCTGGGAGCCAGGGATGCGTGCTCCTCCCCTCTCCTAGAGCTGTGCCCCGCGGACAACACTCTGGGGGCTGGGGCTGCATGTTCCCCCCTTTCCCAGAGCCACACCGAGCAGCTATGGTAAGGGGGGCTCTGGAGGGGGCAGTCAGGGAGCAGGGTGGGTTGGATAAGGGGTGGGGTTCTGGGGTGGTGGTTAGGGGGTGTGAGGATGGATAGGGGTTGGGGCACTCAAGGGACAGGGAGCAGGGGAGTTAGGTGGGGGTGGGGTACTGGGGGGTGGTTAGGGGTCTTTAGAAGGGACAGTCACGGAACAAGGTCAGGGGCTGGATGGTTTGGGGATTTTGAGGGGGCAGTCAGGGGGCGGGAAGTGGGAGGGGGGCGGATAGGGGAGGGGCCTTCCCTACCGGCCCTCCATATAATTTTGCCAACTGGATGTGGCCCTCGGGCCAAAAAGTTTGCCCACCCCTGGCCTAGAGGCCCAATAGACATTATTTATTGTGTTAAATAAATGTAAGAAACAGTCCCTGCCCTGACATGCTTACATCTAAACAGAGGGGAACAAAAGCACTAAATGGTGATGTGATCCACCAAGGTCACATGGCAAGAGCAGGAACAGGTCTTCTAACTCCCAGTCTGGTGCCCTAGCCACTTGGCCTTATGCCTCCCACGAAGTAAGTTCTCCCATAACATTCATTCTACTGCCAGCCTGGGGAAATGCTGCCAACACAATAGTTAAGTGCCCTTACAGTTCTGGTTATGATGAAAGCAAAGTCTATTTATTCATGATAGGTGCAGTTCAAGAGGCTGCAACACAAACTTCTCTGTAGTCTCTTCTCCTTAATGAGCTTGACCTGATCTGAAAGAATCAGTCTCCTGGGACAGAAGTAATTTAGACTTCATGCAGTTCTGAACTTACTGGAGGAAAATGCCCGTTGTGACTGATTATGTGTAGTGGAGTTGTGATGCGTTTATTATGGAATGAGCTAAGACAATGGAAGACATTTCACACAGGCTCAGAAGAACTGTAATACTAAATGTGAAAAAGCTGGGAAATGTAGCCAATAGGAACTAGTGTTTGCAACTGCAATATCATTTCAATAACAGTGATATAATCTGTCTAAACAGGGACAACAGGAGTCAACAGGCATAGAAAATCTGTGGATTTAGGGAGTTTTGCAGATTTTCCTGTATTTGACAGAATTTAAACTCCTCTGTATATATAATTTCCTATCCTTGTAGCTATGAAGATAGCCAGCACTATTGCCTTGTTTATTCTGTAGAAAATAGATGTTACAAAGTGGCACAAACAAAGGCATCCATATTATTCTTTATTGATTTGTTACTTTCAAAGCCTGAAAAATCACCTCTTCCACAAAGCCCACAATAAGCAAATCAAACGTATTTATTCTCTTGTATCTTTGTCTTCCTTCGATTTTGTACATATGAAAAAACAATGAAAACCTCCTGAACAGAACCCACAATGTGTACTTTGCAGTGTGAATAGCCATGTAATCACATTGCTGTGACACAGATCCTTCCTTGCTCAATTCCTCACTCATTGACTGATGTCAAACAAGTAGAGCTAAATTCTTCCACCCTTAATCTCACTGAGTAGTATTTTACTATGTGAGTAACCCCACTGAAATTGTTGGGACTATGTGCGTAGTAAGGTATTGCTCAGTGTGAGTATTGGCAGAATCTGGGGCATTGATTGGAAGCCCTTCAGGGCATGAGATACATTTCTCTTACTGTTCTGTGAAGCATCTAATACAACTTTGGACACTAAAATCAAACCACCAATACAGCCTATTTTTTATAACTTAAACGTTAATATTTTTATGACGCATATCCCAAAGAGATCCACTCAGCTCAGTGGGAGTGTCTGGTTACACCCCACTTTTGAAAATGAGGCCAATTATTTAGGTGTCCAAATATAGACTTAGGATCCTAATTTTAGGCACCTATTGCTGAAAATATTGAGCTGTATAAAATTAAGTCTGATGTATTTGAGATACATTAGAGGGCAATTTTAAACTGCAAGAATACAAAGCATTACAAATGATGTGACATGGTCAAAAAGAATGAAATTAAGCATGCTTGCACAATTTAAGTTCATTCTGGATCTCCTGAAGATTCTTGTGCCTTGCCATTCTTTTGCATGAAAAATTTGCAATCTTAGAATAATTCTTCAGTCCTCTAGCTGGGTTATGTGCTAGCTAATTATGAAAGAAGGGGCCTGATTCTGCTTTTACCTGTTGACCATTGGGATCTCACAACTAACAGTAGGGCTAAAAACAAGGAGTTCTAATTATGGTAGGTGAACAAATGCTGTGTGACTCCTAGATTGCCTTCACAATCTGGTAAGTTACCACATACATTTCTACAGTATGGCTGATAAAGTGAAGATAGAAATGTACATACAGTCTTTGGTATAACCCCTTCAACTTTGAAGCCTGATGAATCCAAAGATCCCCACAAACAACCTCTTGTTGATACCAGTCTAATTCCCTGCACTATTTCAGATTCTTCAGCTTCCCCCTTTCTCCCAGAAAATATCATAAAACACAGGCAGGCAAAGAAAAATAAAACCTTTTATCCAGCCTTAAAATCCTAATGAATTTTTCTTGTATTCTCCTTCCATCCGTGCCACTGCCCCGCCATCTTCCTTCTTTCCTGCCTATTTTATTTTTCTTATGATTTCCCTCCTCTCTTCCTTTGTCATTCCACTTTCCTTTCTTCCCATCCATCTGCCTCTCCCACTACTCTGATTGCTCTCTATTCTCTGTCCCTCTCTCATATTTCTCTTCTCTTTCCTGGTTTCAACCCATCTTCTCCCTCAACTCCATGCAAAAGAGTAGCTGAGTTTTCTATTGACCTCTTATTTAGCTCACTTAGTGCTCTTCCCACTCAAGTAATTTTATCTCCCCTTCCCGTTTATAGTAACCATCGCTCTCCTGCCTCATTGCCAAAATATCCATATCTAAATTCTGTATGCTTGCCTTTCTGCATTTCCATTGTTTGCAGAATTGCATCCTAGACATTAAAATTTTAGGATGACCCCATAACTAGTTCTAAACAGAAGGAATACAGTGAACATGGCTTTTCTGTGAGGTTACCTGCTTAGTTTGTTTCACAGAAAAGCCATGTTCGCTGTATTCCTTCTGTTTAGAACTAGTTATGGGGTCATCCTAAAATTTTAATGTCTAGGATGCAATTCTGCAAACAATGGAAAGGCAGAAAGGAAAGCATACAGAAGCCATGTTGTGCAAACTTTCATACAAAAGCCATGTTGTGCAAACTTTCCCCATTAAAAACAACAGTCCTGTTGTGATCCTCATCATTTTGCATCTTTGGGAAGACAGAGAAATATTACCAGAGCTTTGGTCTCCGTATGAATCACAAAAGCCTCAAATGATGTTTAGTGTTTTCTTTTTTTAGAGAATGGTAGGAAAATAGGGGTTGCATGAGGAAATAGGTATTAATCAATCATTCTTTCTCTTAATATTTAATAATATGTAGCCCAGTGAGGTGCTGAGCACCTTCAGTGCCCACTCAACTTGGTGGGAATTGAGGATACCCACACTGCACAAAAGAGGATACCAAGCATGGAAATGACAAATTCAAATAAGGAACTCAGTGTCAAACATTTGATCTAGGAGTCCTGAAATGCTAAGGAAAAATGTAGCTTAATCAATATTATAGTCTTACAATAACAACACTGCAGATGGAGTCATTGCAAAAGTTATTTTGTTTTGATGGACTGCAAAGAACATGAATTATTACTTAGTGGATTCCACCCCTCACTCTCTCCACACTCCGCCACCATGTAATTTTAATGGTGTATAAACTGAGAGGCTAACACCACTGATTAAAGCCAGTCATTGGCGCTATGTAAGTTTTCCCTGATATCTGCCTTCTCCATTTATGCTGTTAAGGCCTTTCCTGCATTTTGATTGATACTCAAGATGAATTATGTGGCGGTTTTATGTTATGGGTAAATGGTCACTTGTGATCAGAGTGAGATTAGACTCATTTCTACACTACATTGAAACTCAAGCATTCTGAGATGAAAGACTGGTGTATTAGTTTACTGTGCTACACATCTTCCTTTGCTTAGTAATGCATTGGGTTTATTGTACTTGGGTGCTTATTTGAGGTAGGACCTTTTCATACCTCAGATAAAAATGCCCCCGAACCTAGAAGTATTCAAAATCCAAACTCAGAACCAAAATTTGCAAGTGGCAGTTATCTTTTATAATGGGCTGAACCAAAATTCTGGATATCAACATCATTAAACTTCGGTGCATTCAAAATTTCTGAATTTCGTAGTCTCTAGCAATTGGGGATTATTGTTACCAGGAAGTGTGCACTACTCTGCAAAATGACCCCTTAAAATCAATGATCTTGTTTAAATGACTGTGTGCCATTAGACATCACTTTTTCAGCAGCAGTTGTAATGTGTCTGATAGACAAAAGAGGAATTTGTTACGGAATACGATCAGTCGTCTGGAATGAAAACAGATGGAAAGATAAGTTCCAAACTGTCAGAGGATGGAGAAATAAGAAATCTGGAAACCAACTGAAATGCTGAGTAATGAGATACTGTTTGGGCAATTATAACATAGTGCTGCTTCCTGCCTTCACTTCAAATCATTGCAAATCTAAGACACCATAGAATAGATTAACATGTCACAGTGGAGTGATAGGAAACCTCAATGTCTTTCTAACTGTTGGACTGCATATCTCAACTTTAATCAGTGGAGTGAAGCCTCAAGATCTGCTTTTATATGCCAATTCTTTAATGAAGCTCATAGTATAATGGGCAAAACATCAGGCTTGGGAAGATTTACAAGGGAAACAGTCTCCTAATGTGAGAAACACACTCTTCCCAGGAGATATTATCTACATGATTTAAGTATGGATACTGACAATGAGCATGCAGCAGATGGCACATAAATTTATGGAGCTGTCAGCTTAGAGACAAAAGCAGTTCGAGAGATGTAAAGTTTGCAATATGCAGGAAACCAAGGAACAAGGATCCAGGCAGGTTTTGTAGAGATGGATAAACTATCCAGAATTAAAGAGGAACGATAGACTAGGACTCAGGATATCTGGATTCAATACTCAGATCTGTTACAAACTTTCTGTATTAATTTGGGCAATCGCTGTTCGCCTCATTTCCCTATCTGTAAAATGGGGATAATAATGCCCCATGTTTGTCTTGCTTATATAGATTGTAAACTCATATGAACAAGGAACTGTCTCTTCCTGTGTGTCTGTACAGCACCTAGTGCAACTGGGCCTTGGTTTTGACTGGAGCCTCATGGCACTACTGTGTAATAAACAGCAATAATGTCTACTTTCCCCATTGTTAGGGGTTTTAAAGGAAGAACCAACCTTAAGCGTGAATAGTCTCAGCCTCCAAATTCTGTCCCAGTGGAACAAAAGCTGCACATGAAACCCAACCTATATCTGAAAAAGTACATCCTCTGGGAAACTTATTTAAAACAAAAGATTTATAACCCAATTTTCAAAGATGGCCATTAAGCAACATTTGCAATGTGAATCTTGAATATTTTTGCATGAGTAAATTTGTAGCTTGTGGCTATCCATCACCAACATATTGCAGTCAGTACAGAATTATTAACTGTAAAGGCTAGAAACATGCACAAAATCTAAAAGAGATTGTTTCACTGTCTCTAATAAATCATTAAAATTGAAATTAAAAAGCCTTCAGGATAAATAATGATGGCTCAGGCCATTATTCTTGTCCAGAATTGGCATTAACTGTGATCTGTATTCTTAACAAACTGACAGTTAGTCTTTCCTTCTGTACTGTTAACTCTCCACATCAGTCCACAAGATGGTGTCAATAATTAATGCCGGTGCTGTGGTGTAATCTTTTGATTGACATAAACCCCATGGAGAATTAAGACATATTCAAGTCTTTAATGCTCAACCCAGGTTGATGCTGTAAATAAATGAAAGCACCTTGGTTTAAAATGTGAAATAAAGAGGAAAGGTGAGGGGTAAGAGGGAAAATCACTGCTCTTTGACTCACAGAAGTAAGAGCAAACAAGCTGAATTTCTTGCTGAGAAGGATTAAAATAAATCACCAGCAAACAGTGCTTCCTAAATGGTTATGACAGTTGTTTGTCATGTGGATAATACATTCTCTCTCTCACAGACAGAAATATGTTGAAAATTAGAAGTCTGATTTAAATGTTGAGAAGCCTGGGAATAGAGAGTTAAGGCTAAAAAGTTATACTGTACTTATCAAACTCTGATTTCTGGACTTTTATTTCAGAAAGCTCTAAAGGAAGGATAATTTGGTTGTAAACAGAGACTTGGCTGGTCACATGGTGCTGACTCTTTATTTCCAGATATATTTATCTCATAGAACTGGAAAAACCTTGAAAGGTCATTGAGTCTAGTCACCTGCCTACACTAGCAGGACCAAGTACTGTTCCCTGACAGATTTTTTTGCCCCCGATCCCTAAATGGCCCCCTCAAGAATTGAATTCACAACCCTGGGTTTAGCAGGCCAATACTCAAACCATTAAGCTATCCCCCCCCCCGTATTAAAATTGAGCTAAAAATGTATTAAATGAGTTCCTAATATTGCTCTCCAACTAAGTAGTTCCGTAGTTGCCATAAAGATGTCATGCGATTATGAATGGGAGAGAAGGTGGGTCATGCAGTGAGATGTGCTTCAAAGGACACTCCTACAACATACGGTTCACATCACAAAAAAAAAGCTTGAGAAAAGACCATGTCTCTGCATACAGTGCTGCAGCAAAACAGCTGTATCGGTAAAGCTGCCCCGTTGCAGCATGTGTGTTGAAGATGCTCTATGCTGACGGGAAAGAGCTCTCCTATTGGCATAAAATAAACACCTTCATGAGTGGCATAAGCTATGTCTGCAGGAGAAGCTCTCCTGCTGTGCACACAAAGCCTATATTGGTGTAACTTATGCCATTCGGGGAGGGGAGAATATTCACACTCCTGAGTGACATAAGTTTTGCCAACATAGGTTGTAGCATAGACAGAGCCTAAATAAGTATATAGGGCTAGATTCACAAAGCGACTTCAGTGCCCAACTGCCTCATTAGGTGCCTAACAGTGATATTCCCCCAAAGCACTGCTGAGATGCTGCCTAGCCCTGTGTGCCCACATGCCCACCAGTGGGCATGTGCAAAACCATTTCAGTCCGAGTGCTGCCAGAGCTAATGAACTGCTTGGAGCCGTGGCTCACACCTATGCCATGGCAGGATGCTCAGTTTGTGTCTACATGTACTGTTGGGGTAGTATGTCAGAGCACACTGCTGAACTTTTGGTGCACTGAAGCTTGCCCCACAGTAACATCTTGTTACTGTGGGGGCAAGCTCGTATGCTATAGATTCATATCTTCCCTTGCCTCACAGTAATGTCCTGTGTAGACAAACCCCCAGACAGGAGCTTCCCTGAGCATCTTATCTGCATGGCCTGATCCAGTAGGCACTCTCAGAGCATGCCTAACTCACACAAAAGATAGCCAAAGTGAGCAGGTTGGGATTCTTTTGGGTGAGCTGCCTTGTGTGTGTGTTACTGGAATACCCAATATCCTGGTGATTAGGACACTGACCAGGGATGTGGGGAATCAGGGTTTAAGGCCCAGCCACAAGTCAGGCAGAGTAGGGATTTGACAATAGGTATCCTACAGCCCAGAAGGGTGCCTGCACCATTGGGCTACTGGCTATAGTGGGCTGGGGATGCTCACTCACTTGTGCTCTTTCTTTCTCTGTTTTTTTGCTAGAAAAGCTGACCTGGCTAAGTTCCCAGGAGAGGGTCCATAGCTGAGAAAGCTGAACTAAGATAGGCGCCTTCCTCTGGCAGTGCCTAAAGGCCCATATCAATGGGATTTAAGTGACTAAAGAGTTTTTGGATCGGGGCCCAAAGGCCTGCCTCTTTCTCCTGCATTTCACTCCTGGTTAGCTCAGGTGACTATCTGCTCAGCTCACTGGCTTCAGAGTGGCTAACATAAGTGGTTCCGAAATTGGGGTATGTGAACCTCTGGGGTTTCATGAAATGTTACAGGGGGTTCTTGGGAAAAAATTCTCTAATGGCAGACAGACCTCTCCCTAGGGACCCTGGGCAGCATGGGGCCAGCACCTGGAGCCCTTGGACTTCCAAGAGCTGTGCAGATCAAAGCAAGCATATCTGTCACACTGAGGAGATTTCAACTTCAAGACTCCTTGTAAGAAATGGAAAAGGAGGTGGATTTTTTTTTGCTGTTTTTAAAATTAAACAGGCAGCTAGTCTTGTTTTTAAAATTATTATGAAGAACAAGTTTAAGCTTTGTTGTAACGTGTGGTGTTTGGCTGGACTGTTCAAGACCTGAATGCTTGTGTAGGAGGAACTCTTTGAGTTGGCTTCTTACATCCCTTCCTGCTGTTTCACATCTGGTACTCCTTGATGCAACATAGGAGCCTTGTCTTCTAACAATTCAAAGTGATACAAGCTATGAAAGTGAGATCTTGGAAGAGTGTTTCCATTTGCATAATGTAATAAAAGTACTGTAATAATACATAATAATTAATATGCAATGAGTATGTCATAAAAACTTATTTTATATTTCCAAAATCACTGCTTTTATAATTTACACACCAATAAAGGAGAAAATCCCTGGAAATATTAATTTTTAGAAAGGGGGTTCACAAGACTTGACATTTTAGTGAAAGGGGTTCACAGGTTGTTAAAGTTTGGGAACCACTGCCATACATGTATGGGGAGCCTAGGCACCTAAGCCAAGGCTGTGAATTGCATTGGGCAGCAGGGTGCCTTGGAGTTGAGCCCACTGAGCATTGCAATGCCCGTGTCCACTTTGTGCAGCTAGCCTTTCGAGCCCAGTTCCCTGTTATCCTGCTCTGGTGTAGCCATTTACGCTTGTGCAAAGAGGGTATAGAATGCTAACCTCAGCAAGGTAGTATTTTACCTTCACTTTGCATTGGTGTGAATGACAACACAAGGCGCAATGCAGTGGTGAATTGGGCCTTTACACATGAATATAAATGTCTTCCACCTGATTCACCACTGTGGTACATTTACCTTGATGTAGCATCACTGAAATCAGTAAGAATACACTCATGTCACACTGGAGTAACACGGTGGATAATCAAACATACTGCTTAAAATATGCAAAGCAAACTAAAGCTATATAAAACAAACTAAAGCAAACTACAACAATATATCTGTGTAATAATTATACCCGTTGCAATTTCTGAAATCATAATTTAAACCAGTGGAAGTGCAGGTGAATAATATAACACTGCCACACTGGAATGAAATGAATATTAAGTTGACAGACTATGAATAATGAGAGCTTAAGTCATATGCAGTGACAAAGTAGCAACTAAGGTTTGTCTGCCTACACATTTACTGAAAGATCATTTTAATTTTGAGATAAGTGAGTGGCAGATGTTGCTTGTTACATTGTTCATTATTTTGTCACAGACAGGCTGCTTGGTACATGATAGATATTCATTCTAGGCTACTCTTGATGGCATAGGAAATGCAAGTTATATATTTGGCCCCCATAGACACAGTAATTGCCTCAGGGGTTAGACTGGAAAACAAGTAAGTGATGGTTCTCTCCCAAGATCCACTCACTCATGCTACCATAATGATCTACTAGTCAGAGCTGACTGTGCAGAGCTATATAATTGGTGAAATTTAGCTCTGTACAAGGCCTGTACAGAACTTAAGTCAGACTGAAGATCCCAAAATGCTGCTTAGACCTTCTTTTGATTCCTGCATAGTGGTGGATTTCATCCAATGTGCTTGTCCCTCAACTTTCTTGCATGCTTTAATCAGCAGTGAAATAAATAATGGTGTTTAGCAACATCTGTACATTCCATAGTTAATACCCTTTGAAATTACTAAGGGCAGTTCACAGCTCTCTCACAGTTATGGTTTCAGGCTGTCTGCATACTCAGGCATTGGTTTACATCTAAATGTTATTTTGAAGGTTAGTTTTGCAAGCATTCAAGTTAGAGATTTAATTTTTTGTTCATAAGAAAGGTTAGGTTCTGGAGCCCATGGTGAAGGAACCAGGAACCAAACTGTTTCCTGCTATCGCTGCTGCTGTGCACTCATAGGGCAAATTTGATCCCTATTTCCCTTCAAAAGTTTTTTTCCTGGATTGGAGGTAGCAGTCACCGCATGAGGTGCCATCTCCTGAAGAATAAAGATGGGGGAATTGGATAGTCAGTGAGGCCCAAATATCCCTGGAAGGGGATGTATGTGTTGGGTGGAAGAGTTCAAAGAGGTAATTCCTCTAGAAGACTTCAGCGTGTGGGGGGGACACGTCAAATAAATGTGATCCCAGTTTACAAAGGGTTAGCAAATTTTGGGTGCATTGTTCAGATCTGGGGAGTTTCATCTACTTTTCATTACCAGTCTTTTGCATGATGCTAGCACCCTAGCAAACTCCCAAAAATAGAATGTGTCTGCTTCTATATGTATTTAACAATCACCAGCCATATATTTTGCTGTTATTCCCTGAAGGTGAAACCTCTGGGAATAGCAGCAAATTGGTTTGGACACTGTTACTCCATTCCCAGAAGTGTCTTCTACATATTTCACTGAATGACCAGAAACTACCAGATGATGACAACCATGGTTTAGATCCCAGGTGACATCTGAACTTTAAGACATCTTTATGGTCCCCCTCCCTGCCTGAGTCTGGACAAGTAGAAGGAGTGGCATAGGAGACACTGTGGTTACTGTGTACCATCTGGGGATCCCTCCATGGCAGGGAATCAGATGCACTGACTTTCCAGTTGTTGTGCTAAGATGGAACCTAGAATTTGGCTCCCTACATCTACTGTCTGCAAGCTGCAAAGATCCCTTGAACTGAATCTGTACTGTGTTAAACCACATCAGCCCATCTCTAGATCAGTTTAAGTCCTCGATATCTCAAGGACTGAACATATATATTTTTAGATATTGGAAGGGTGACCTTGCTTCTTAATGATTAATTGGTAAATTTAACTTTCCTACATAGGAATTCTTCTGCTACTGTGTTTTTGTTTGAATTGTCTGCTAATGTCAATCTAGTTTTTAAAGGACACTGTCAGGATTATTAGACCTAAAACTTTACTCACCAAGAGAGCTGACCCAATTAGTGTTTATAACCCTAAGAATTCGTACAATGGGTCCTCATACTTACTCCACTGAAGTCAGCATGCACGAGATCAGAATGAGGCTCAAGTTTATTTTACACCTCTTGCTGTTGTAGCCTCCAAGTCATTTTAAAAATCCACCTTCTACTCCCAAATTAAAGGGCATTATAGACTAACCAGAGGAGGGCTTAGGAGCCCCTAACAGCAACTGCCTACCCTTGCAAGATTCCTTCTGCTAGTCTGTGTTTTAATTTTCTGTACATATTTCACCTACTTCTTTAGCCGTCTTTACAGTCATGTGCTCCATTTCTCTCTCGAGGCCTTTATTTGAATTTCAGTTTGCAATACTGCTTTTTATTTTTACTTGCTATTTACTTATTGCCTTTTATAGATGCACTTTCTGGAATAACAGCTATCCACATACCTGCTTTATTGGTGCAAATATAAATAGATAAATGAATAATAAAAATAGGCCTTTAATACTAGTGTATTACCTAGTTCAAATTCAGATTAATGCCCTCTTAGGTTTAAATGAGTTACCAATTCCTATATTGTTTCCTCTTTTTTCAGTGTTCTTATCCAGAAACATTTTTTTCAGAGAACACAAATATACTCAGACATTTTCATTACTTCTGCAAAACTTTATTTTCTCTCCTCATCAGTAAGGAATGGGTTATATATAGAGTGCTTCTGCATCTGCCGTTATATACAAAAAAACGCAAAGCAAATATCTGCCCATCTTCCCTTTGAACTCAACCTCTATGGCTTTCAAATAGAGTTGGAGTTGCAATCTGAGGGCAAGATATTCAAAAGCACCCAGCATGGGCTTCCACTGTGGACTATGTCATTGACTTCAATGGGAGCAGAATTAGGCCAATACTGAGTGTTTCTGCAAAGCCCATGCTCAGCTGTTTCAGAATCCCTCCAACATTCTTGGGATTTGCTTACTGGAGACATACAGGTTCAGTAGCGTCATTTTAATTTTACCTCTCTCACTGTAGTTGGCATCAGTAATCATGAGACATATGCTGTCTTACTAGATTTCTGGCACTCAGCATTTCTACTTCTTGGTGCCAGGTGCCATTTTCAGTGAGGAAAGAGGATGGTTTACAGATAAACTCATTTAACTAACAACAAGAACCATGGGAACAAGGTAAACAATTTACTTCCTGCTATTTTATCATCTAGCTTAGGCTGTACAACTGCCCCAGGAGCAATTCTTTCAGTTCTTGTTATTGAGAGAGGGAACTAAAGAAAGTGAGGCAATTGCACAGTGTCTTAACACTGAATGAGATAAATAATGTGGTCATTCCAGTTTTCTGGCATTAACATTATTATAGCCCCCCTTATCAATCAGACATTCTCTACGTATAGTCCATATTGTTGTGTATATGTATGGGGGAAAATTGCAGATATACTGGCTTCTCAAACTACATATTTTTTTTTGCCTTAACAGGTGTATCACTTTGTTCATTGGGTAATGTGGAAAGTCTATTATTATTTTTTAAAAAACATTTCAAGCTATAACAAAGATTCCTTTAAAAAAACAACCTGCATGGCACCTATAACATAGAACAGGGGTCTCCAAACTACGGCCTGGGGGCCGGATCCAACGCGTGGCATCAATTTGTCTGGCCCTCGACCCCAGCTGAGCAGGCATGTGGAGAAGCCGCCACTGCCTCCCCGCATGAGCTGCTGCCGGCAGCCCCATGTGCGGAGGGGTGAGTGCAGCCGGAGGAGCAAAGGTGGGTGGAGGGGCACAGCAGTGGCTGGAGGAGCAAAGTGGGGGGCAGCAGCATGGCTGGAGGAGCCAAGGAGGGGGTCACGGCAGTGGCTGGAGGAGCAAAGTGGGGGAGGGCGTGGCAGCGGCCCACGAAGCCCCTTCAAAAATTGAACATGGCCCTTGTCTCAAGAAGTTTGGAGACCTCTGACATAGAATAACACATTTTCAAGGCCCAGTAATGTTAATAGAGTTCCTTTAAAGATAAAGATTTAACATTTCTATAGTACCTTTCACCCTAAAGTGCTTCACAAACATATCAGAATGGTGTACATTCTAAATATGCAGGGATCACTTCACTCTCCATTGAAATGCAGCCACTTCTGCTGCAACTGTTTCATGGCACACAGTTACACAATAGTTTAAAAGAAAATGAATAATACTGAAACTAAATAATATTCAATATGTAAACTGAAGTTGCAAGAGAAATGAAGATAGAGAGAATGTACTGAGGCTTGATTATAATTCATATACTGGGAGGTAACTTCCCACCTCTTAGTAAAATTGCCATTTGATCTTTAATTCCTACAGACCTTGGGTTTATGTCTCATCTGAAAGATTGTACCTCTAGCAGCATATTATCCCTTGACATCATGCTGGAACATTGGTTCAGAACTGACTCAGATGGAAGATTGCCCCCTACTGAACCACCATACCACTTGCTGTAATAACTAGAGAATTCACAGGGTATGTATACACTGCAGTGTAAGGACAGGGTTAGAGGGACTTACGTCAGCTGACCCGTGTTAGGGAACCATGAGCTTGAGCATCTACATTGTATTTTAACCCCTATGTTAAAACTTTTTTTGACACATGCTTGAACCTAGGGCTCTGGTGTCCACACTGCAATGTAGAGACCCAAGTCAAAATAACCATATCCCAGAGTCCCTAGTGCCCACTCCCTAGTCCTAGGACTGTGATGCACAGTGGGAAAACTTTACTGCCTGTCCTGCATGTTACCGGGAAGCAGCTCACATTGCAAAAGGCTTGATCGGTTTGCTCTCCCTTGCAAAACCAAGAAGCTGTCTGATAGTGTGCTTGCAGATGGGTGATCAGAAGAGCATGAATTAAAGCTGACTTGAGGTGCTGCAAAGAGGGCGACTCTCGTTTTCAGTAGTGGATTGCAGGCTGTTGGGCTGGAGAACGCTTAGGAAGTTGCCCCATGGAATTGTGGGATACTTCCATCTGACTTCTAGGACCCCAGCCAAGCAGAGCTGCATCGATGCTGCAAAGCAACAGGGCTTGGACCCAGTTTAACTGGAGTTTGGACCCTCCAGTCCAGCAGAGTCCTGAAGCCCTGGGTCTGAGCACTGAGTTAGCACAATTGCAGTGTAGATACAGGGGGTTAGGGGCTCACACTGCTGTGCAAACATACCCATTGACATCTCCTATCCAACTACTGGTCCAGCAAATGCTAATCAAGCTTGGCTTATGTGATCTGACAGGATCACACCACAAAGGGGCAAAGCTGCCCTGACGTGATAGCGTGGACTACCAACAAGCTCATGGTACTATAACATAGTATTTTAAAAACAATATCCAAGTCTTTTCAGAATGTATAAGTTGACTTTAGTTAAGTGACCTTATGTTTTTCAATACCATCCAATGGAACTGACAGGTGGACTGCTAGTGTTAATGACAAATGACCGGCATGGCAAGGGAAGGAACCATAATAATGTAAGGTACTTTTTCGTTGCCATGATGGGAATGTTAAGAGGTTAGAAAATGACTAGGCATGAATATACAAAGGCTTTTCCCTATGGTGCTTGAAATAACAGCCAGTCTACAAAGCACTAGCATTGATCGGACATCCACATGCTTTATGAGGTTTACCATCACCATAGCTCTTCCCATGCTGTGAGCAATTCTGCAGATCAAATGCTCTGCACACAAGTCTGAAACTCTGTTAATAAAAAAAACTACTGTGGAACATTATTAAAATGTATTTTCAGCTTATGCAAAGAGACAGAAATACTGCCACACTACAAGCAGAATCATTTTTGCACAAAACAACACCCCTCCGCCTAAATAGCCTAATTGCTACTTTTATGAACTCTACAGAGATGAATACTGCTTAAAAAAACGGGAATTAGGCCGTTTTGCTGGCATCTTACTTAGATTACTAATGGGCTTCACCAGCCAAGAAAAATGAGAACTGACTTTACAAAAGATCTGCATGAGAAAAAGAAACTGTGCTCAGATGCATTTTGACAATTTCCTATGGATGAGGCTAGTTAAAACTTGGCTCAGAAATAACAGTTCTCTCCAGTGAATTATGTCCTAGAGCAGTATAATGTTTGTTCTCTGAATCACTTTAGGTGTCTGTTCCTTTATTTTCCTTGAACATAAACAGTACAGCTTTGGAAAGAATCCCAGGCCATTGTAGATGCATTACATTACTGCTAATGTGATTAACCCAAAGTAAAACATTAAATTTTCCTGAGGTATTACTGTAAATAACGAGATGACCAGCTTCAACTTCCCTAGGCTCACGGCATGGGGAAGCACATCTCAAACATGTGATCTTTCATGCCTTTGGACTGACATTCTATGCAGAATCATGAACAGGCACTGTAAACTGGGGGTAATTATATTCAAGACAAGTGTGATAAATGAAGGGGGTGGGGGTAGCTCCCTTTTATGGACACCCGACCAGCCAATTAGCTATAAATTCCCTCTTGGTGGCTGTTCTCTGTTTGCTTTCCTTGTAAAGGGTTAATAAAGTCCCCAGGTAAAGGAAAGGCAGTGGACACCTGACCAAAAGAGCCAATGGGAAGGCTAGAACTTTTTTAAATTGGGGGAAAAAAAATTCCCTTTTGTGTCTGTTGTAGTTCTCCTGAAAGAGGGGAACAGTTATGTTGTGAGAAGCTTAAGCCAGATATGAAAAACTATCAGATCATAGCTAGAGATTGCTTATCTGGAACCCCAGTTATATAAGTAAATTAGGGGATGTTTAGAATGATGCGATTAGGTTTATTTCTCTTTATTTCTTATTGGCGTGTGGACTCCTCTGTGTTAACCCCAAGTGCTGTTTGTTTTGCTTGTAATCTTTAAACTGGACCTCAAGAAGATTATTCTTGATGTTTAAATTTTGTAAGTAGGTTTTTTTAAATCTAGCAAAAGCCCAAGTTCCAGATGTTTTTTCTTTCTTTTTGTTTTTAATAAAATTTACCTTTTTAAAGACCTGGATTGGATTTTTGGTGTCCTAAGAGGCTTGTGCATAAATCGTTAAATTAGTTGGTGGTAACAACTGATTTCCTTTGGGTTTTTTTCTCAGCTCTTCCCTGGAGGGGGGATGAAAGGGCTTGAGGGTACCCCACAGGGAGGAATTCTCAAATGCGCCTTTCTGATTTCAAAGGAGTTTTTTACATTTGGGTGGTGGCAGCATCTGCCCATCCGAGGTTAGAGAGAAAGCGTAATCTTGGGAGTTTAATACAAGCCTGGAGTGGCCAGTATTAACTTTTAGAATTCTTGCTTCCATTTTTTTTGTATCTGGAAGTGGATACTACATACTAGTGGACTAGTGGACATACAGTCAACTGCAACTCTGTCATCTCAACACAAAGTTTAATGGTGACATTGCAAATCACTCCTTATTCTATGAAAGCTCTGCCACAAATGGATGGGGCGTTACTAACTGTGGTTGCTTTCCTTTTTAATCTGAAAAACTGATGGGGCAAACATGAATAATGAGGAACCCAGGGGAAGTGTCATTTGAGCAAAGCACTGTGGGCTGGGATAGGAGAGCTTTGCCTGAACAGAAGTTACTCAGGGTGTACAGTGTTAGCAATTGTCTACCCTTGCAGTTTAATGCCGGGGAAAACCACTGGCATACAGGTTTCATAGTGCCAGCTTGGAGAGAACTACATAAACAATAATGTAATCTTGGAAGATACTGTGTTCTAAAATACCGCAACTCAGTATTGCTTCATGTCTGGCTGAGTTGCTGTATCTCCTTGGTGTTTGGATTCTCAAGAGCTTTAGTGACACTATTGAATAGTAAAGTGACTCAGAGGCAGTGCCATTTAGTTTTGTTACCATATCACTTCAATTATGCAGCATATTTAACATTCTGTATGAATGAAGTATTCTTGGCAAAACAAAATGCCAGGAACATATTGTGTCTAGGATAGTCACTGATTGGGAAGACCTGATGGAATCACTTACAATGATGAGTAATGCTAATGAAGTTACTACTGTTAATCTGTGTGCGCATTCAATCCAAAAAAGCACTGGGCTCAGTCACCTTCATATTGGAGGTATTGCAGAGGGAGAAAATGTTTTCTGATGCATCTGGCATATTTGGATCAGATACCTCTTCATCCATTACTACATGTGGCAGAACTCTACAGAATATTACAAATTCTAATTTTGTTTATATTGGTTTTCAGGTGGTCTTTACTTCTACAAAGGAAGAAAATAGCTGCTAGTATTAGGAACTGCAGGATCTATCTATCACCATTTCCATTTACCCTCATTGTTCCTGGGCTCCCTTGTCAAAGTTCCAGAAAACACACAAAATGGAGATGTAGCGTGCTGTTAGAGTCTTCTGTATTTCTATTTCACTTATTCTTAAATATGCACAGCTCAGTTCATTCACTGGCACAAGGTCATGGGTTTAACTGGGACACAACTGATGGATAGGCCTTGGTGTAGCACTCTGCAAAAGCGTTAGTTTCTCCTGAGTGCATAACTTGCTTTGTTATGTTCTGTTCGAAAAAAATTGGAAACTTGCAGCTTCTTTGCAATAGGCAGTAACATTTTGCTGATCATGCAAAAAATGGAAATTTAAACATGATCATCAATCTTTACTTTTATACCAGCAAGTGGTCAGAAGATACACAGCTCCTGACTCTCTAATTCAGTTTACCAGAAAAAAAAGAGCCACACATTTCTTTCTTTCTTTTTGTAATGAACTGAATTAAAATTCTTATTTGCTCTGCATTTGGCTTGCTAGGGGCTCTTTCCCAGCCATTTGCTGTTATGAGATTTCTTGCTGCCTGCACTGGTGTTTGTGAGCTTTTTATGAGTACCCAAGGGGAAGGTTAGTCACTCATTTGTTAAATACTATTTATTTTCAGTGACACTAGAGTTTGATAAAACACTTCTATTTTAATCTATTAATTTTTACTAGAGCATTTGGCGAGACTCCTTAAAACTTTTCTCTTGTAACCGTTTAGCGCATGAGCATAAACCCCGAACTGCGCAATTGATGCTTTGTTGTGTTGTTCCCCACCGTCTGAAATGAAAGCAATTCTAGAGCCAAGGATGTGGGGTGAGGAGGAAACACCAAAGTAGGGAGGTGGGGGTTGTGTCATGAACACACTTCAGACTAGTTTTGTTTGTGTCTTGATGCTACTTCGCAGCATGTTGCAAAGTGGGAGCTACACTACAGCTAAGACAGGGCAGGTTACTTCATTTCATGCCCCATGTCTATTTGCCTTCTGGCAAAACTGCAGATTAACTGTGTAGCATCCACGAGTAAACATCCACATTCAAGCCATGACATAACAAATTGTTTAAGACAATGAAAGGAAAACACAGAGGTCTCGAGAGACCTTGCCTAATCCTGAGTTCCCAAAGCCTGCTATACTTAAAAGCCAAAGAGCCAGATCCAACTACTGTAAATTGTGTTACCTCCACTGAAGTCAATGGGACTATGACAATTATATCCACTGAGAATCAGTCACAAGCTATCCATTTTCTATGGGTTTAACACTCCCTGGGCTCTAACTCTCCATGACAAGGTGTGTATGATAACTTAACCAGTGCTGCTCATAAATATATGCTACTTCTTCACTGTCTTGTGCTTTATGGTTTATTAAAGAGAGCAAGAAACTTTAATGATAGTGGGGAGGACGGCATAACACTGCAGTGCCCATAATAGCCACTACCCAAATAAGTAAATATAAGACTGTGAGGGAGCGCTGCCTTAAATCTAGATATTTGTAAGATTGTAACACCATGAGACACAGGATGACTGCTTCAGCAAGAGCTGCCAAGGCTAGCTCTAATTTATAGGGAGTGTACAACTCTTATTCTCATCACTTCCACGGAGAGTCCTTACTTGCAAAACTCTTAAAAATAGGCTTTGAAAAGGGTTTTGGATCATTATCTATTATTGGTTACATGCTGGCAGTATGCTCGGGGGATACAAGGCACCGTGTTATACAAGCTGCGCCAGAGAGTTTACGGTTGAAAAGATGAAACTGAGAAGGCAGAATGCGCTGAGAAGCCCAGAGGAAGGATTAATTAATGACACCTTTTAAATGTATTACTGCTCCTTTTGGGAACCAGCATCTTCTCCTCTCTCCTTTACATTATGTCTACAGCATTGCTGCAGTGGTAAATTAGAGATAGTTCTAGGCTGCACTTTCTACTCTTTTGGAATCATATTGTCTATATGAATGGCTGGAGTGTTAATCAGTTTGAAAGAGTTAAAAAGCCTGGCTTGAAAAGAAAGGTACAAAAAAGCACATAATGTAATTTTTGATCAATCAATCCATACATGGATGTTATTGACCTTCAGATACTGAAGCTCTTTGGAAAGCTTCCTCTATGATGACCTGAGATTGTTTCTATATAACATTTTCAATAAAGGTAAAATTTTCAAAATGCTTAAGGCCCAGATTTTTAAAGGTATTAGGTGTTACTTCACCTAGCATTGCAATGCCTAACTGACTTAAGTTACTAAGGGGGAGATTGACCTAAGTTCAACATTTAGGCACCACTGACATCATCAAAACCACTGCGCAGTTGCCACCTAATCCCAAATCCCCAAAGACATATACCTTTCCACCAGTGGGCACGTGCACTTAGATTTCCAGTCCCAGGAGGCTGCCCTAACTACCAAGCTATTGGGTATTCTGAAGTAGGAAAATTAAAGCTGTTCCAGTCTGTATAATAATGAAATATTTATTGGAGAAGGGACTTGAAACTGGCGCCCCACATTCCAGGCAAGTGCCCCAACCACTGTGATATACAGTCACTTGCTCTCTTTCCCTGACCCTTTGCATTTCACTCCTGGTTAGCTAGGTGGCTCAACACTCAATTTGCTGACTTCTGAAAATCCCTTTAGTAAGTGCCTAACGCCCCCTACAATGCCTGCGGAGCTGCATGTAATCTGGAGCTGGAAATTCCATTAGGCAGCGGCTGACCTAGGAATTAGGTGTTGCAATGACAAGGACCTTTGTGAATCTGTCCCTAAGTACCTACATCACTTTTGAAAATGAGAATTAGGCTTGCAAGTCAATTAGGCGTTGCAGCATCTGTATACCTTTAAAAATCTGGGTCCAAGGGCCAGTCTGTATAGTGAGTTAGTGTGCAGCAAGCCAGGATGTAAATCTCCAGAGCACTAGATTACAGAGTAGACAAGTCCTAAGAACCATCTTCAAAAGCAACGTAAGAACTTAGGAGCCTGAGTCCCATTGACTTTCAGTGCAAGTTAGGCACCTAAATAGCTTTAAAAATTTGGACCTTAGGCATTTTTGCATAGGTACACTCTTCTCTGAAACAGGAGTTGTGAGACATAAAACAGACCCTTGATCAACAGCAGTCAACCAAGATCCTATGTCACTTTTTGTATGAATGGGGTGTTACCCCAATGTCCAGACTACACAAGAGTAATTACATTTTGCCTACCTCCATTTCCCCTTCATTTTCAGTTTCATACAGTGTTCTTCCACTACGTTCTGTCCTAAGATGTTGAGTTAAAATTGCTGCTCCATTCCACCCCAGAGGTAGCTGTACAGAAGTGGCAGGTGAAACAATCCCTCTCTCTTTTATTCACCTTACAGGGTGTTGAGATTCTTATCAGTATAAGCGTGTAGAGGACTATGAGACTCATGGCTAGAGCATGATACACAAGTGCACAGCATTAGTATCATTACCTAGTAAAACAATAAGGGAAAGAATAATAGCTGCAGGTCAGCTTTGCATTGTGTTTGTGAATTTAATGTAATGTAATGTGAAGTTCTGATTTAAAAGCCATACATATCCTGCCTTAAGTGTTGATTCTTGTGTTCCTACCTCAACTACCCTTAGGACACTTGATATTATTTGGCTGTATAAAAAGCTGTTAAAGTCCAGGAGAAAAAAAATTCTAATGCACTGCAAGGCATCTTTAAATGTACGGTTCTTTTTTAGTCCATCTCCTCTAATTAAATTTAGTTTCAAGTACCATGAGCTGCCTTCCAGTAAACTTCAGTTGACTGCAGTAACAGATAGCCTTCCAGCAAAGCGTCTTCTGCCCTCTATTTTGACAGTCTTTTTAAAAGTGTGATTCCTCCTCCCACCTCAGTTTAGCAAAATCACAGTGATTAGCAATGAAGTGAGAAAAGATTGAGTACAGACATTTATAAAGAAAAACAAAGAAAGGCTTGGGCACTGAGCTGGACTGTAACTCTGACCATTTTTCACCTGGAATACATTCCCATTTAGTTAACAAAGAGCCAGAATTTATAAAAGGGAAAGAATTTTAGATGCACCTTCGAGATTCCATTTATATCAATGACATAATGGTGTCAGATCTTTGAAGGAAGAAAAGAACATGCAGCAACTGGCATTATATCTTTAAGTGCACTGAAATCAATTACTTCCTTGCTGAGACAGGAGATAATTTTTCCATTTAAATCTCACAGCTGTACTGACTAGCAAATTATTGTTGGGCTGTTTCTTCTATGATAATTAACAATAAGAAGCCTATGCATAGTGAAATTAGCTGTTTACTAAATGTTAAAAGCTCATACTACAGCACAGAGACCCTGCTTTTAAGAAGTATGCTATCAAATGTGTCTTAATGACCCTTTTTATAGACAAACAATTACAAAATAGTTGTATAGGCCTGGTACCAAAGAGTACCATAGCTTTTCTGCCTTTCAGGGATTCACTATCACAGTCCTGAATTTTAAAGGGAGGGTCATACATAAGCCCAGGTGTTCTCCTGGGTCACTAACTCCCTTTCTCCCATTTAAATAACTGACAGTAGCATTTTCATGGAGAAGGTGAGAGATTCGGGTCTTGAACAGCTAGCAACCATGTGTAGAATTGTGTGAAATGTTCACAACAAACCCTGAAGTCATGCAACTCTTCCCTGGTTTCAGGATACACTGAAAACACAACATTCAATGTGTTCATGACATTCATTTATTAAACCATTTGTTTAGGGTTAGAGCAAATCTCCCATTCTCCAGGAAACATGGGCAATGGTGGGCCAGAACTTTAGGTTGGGCAGCATTACCTCAGCAATGCTTTGTTGCGGTGGCCAGGTTGATCAGTGAAGTGCTGCTAATCTATTGAGGCATGATATAGACTGGGGCATCTTCCCTCTGTATATCCTTAGGACCTGAATCTCCTCTCACTTATCACCTTTTTATAGCAATGTCACTCCATTGATTTTAACCATTACTCCTGATTTACCCCCTTGGCAGTGAGAGAAGAAATGGGCCCTATATCTGGAAGATCTGCTAAACTTGTTCCCCAGATTACTCTGAACCATTCTGTATACATTTCTCTGGTTTTATTTCTCCATTGTTCAGAGTGTGGCATCACCCCAGGTAACTCAGATGCAGAGTCATCATTGAACCTGGGCCAGTTTATGGCTTTTAGTTACTCATGTGAAATGTATTGTTTTTTTCACAGTTTCAAAATAGAATTAAACTTGGAGGTTTTTAACATGTGTTGTCCTAATGTTACTCCGAATCCAAACACACAAGTGATCAGAAAACCAACATTTCCTGAAAAAATATATTGCTGGAATAATCCCTGTTTGAAAGTTTGGGACTGAAAATTTTCAGGTTTTCTGTAGCATTTTTCAAAAGGAAACTAAATGAACTTTTTAATTTAATTTCAAATACACTTCAAAATGAGATGTCAACATGGAAATTTTAATTTTGCTTCAATTTAAAATATCATTTTGTTTTGCTTTTTGGTAAACAACACCCCCCCAGATTTTCTACTTTTGGTTTTGGGTTTTGGGTAATCCACCCCCTCCCCCCCGGCCTTTTATCTTCCCCTAATTTTTTAAGTGGAAAAAATTAGGGGAAGATAAATTAGGGGAAGAAGGAGATCTTGGAGTCATCACAGATAGTTATCTGAAAACCTCTGCTCAATGTGCAGTCAAAGAAGATAACAGAATATTTGGATCCATTAGGAAAGAAAGAGATAATAAGACAGAAAATATCATAATCCCACTCTATAAATTCCTGGTATGTCTACACCTTGAATACTGTATGCAGTTCTGCTTCTCCCAAAGAAAATTAGAATTGGACAAAGGACAGAGAAGGGCAACAAAAATAATTAAGAGTATGGGACAACTTCCATCTGAGAAGAGATTATAAAGACTAGAATAAAAAGATAGACCAGGGTGGTGGTGGGAGAGAGAGAATAGATAGAGGTCTATAAAATAATGATTGGTGTGGAGAAAGGTATTAGGAAGTGTTATTTACCCCTTCATTTAACACAAGAACAAGGAGTCGCCAGATTAAATTAAGAGAGAGCAGGTTTAAAATAAACATAAGGAAGTACGCACTTCTTCACATAGTGCACAGTCAGCGTGTGGAACTCATTGCCAGGGGATTTTGTGAAGGCCAAAATATAATTGGGTTCAAAAAAAGGATTAGATCATGGAGAATAGGTTTATCAATGGCTGTTAGTCAAGATGGTCAGGGATTCAACCCCATGCTCTGAGTGTCCCTAGGCCTCTAACTGCTAGATGGTAGGACTGGATGACAGGGGATGGATCACTCAATAAATGGCCCTGTTCTATTCATTCCATCTGAAGCATCTGGCACTAGTCACTGTAGAAGTCCAGATATTGGGCTGGATAAGCAAAGAAAGATCTATGAAGCTAACCAACCCAATCACCATGACTGACACGATCACAAATCAGCTATTTAAACAAGACATTTACTTGAGTCTTTATAGAAATTGATTTGTAAAATAGCAAATAGTACTGAATGAACAGATGTGACAAGTGAACCTCACAAAGGATGGTTTGGATCAGTATCCACAAGTGTGAGGGTGAAATCCTGGCCCAACTGAAGTCATTGGGAATTTTCTCACTGTCTTCATTAGGGTCAGGATTTCATTCCAGCTGTTTATCTGAAACTTGTTAATATTCAAAGTTCTATGGTCCTTCCACCCTCAAATAAGTCCTGATTCAGCAAGATATTTAGGCATGTGCTTAATTTTAAGCATGAGTTTTCACATAGATTCAAATAGGACTACTCAGGACATTAAATTAGACAAAGTAAGAGGTTCAGCTTCTGGTGTAAAGTAACAATACATCAGTTAGTTCTAAAGTATTCTCATCTGATACTTTACAAATAGTCTAGAGATATTAGGCTGTTTGATTCCTTTCCTGTTGTTTGGGAAATTTCAGTACATTGGGTGATGATGACATGCCAATAGTCAGGTTAAACCTGGGGACATTTTGGTTGGAGGAGTCTCAGTATGAATGCAGGCTTACTCATGCTACACCTATCATTGAAATTTTGAAATAGTATTTTAAATGTTTGATAACATAAAGGAATCATTTAATTAATGCAAACCCTGATACTGATGCTTGATTATACTATTCCAAGCTATATGTTGTCTTGAAATTCTCTTACAATAGCGACAGACAAATCCGGGTTTCTGTGATAAATCATAGTCATATGATTAATTCACAATAAGCTGAAATGTATGAATCTGTTTGAAATGCTATTTAACTCTTCCTATCTCTTGTACCAAAAATTCTAGAATAAAAATGTAATTCTCATTTCCGCCTTTCTTCTCCTTTTGGGATGACCACTTGGTGCTTATCAGGGACTCCAACAGCAC
Source organism: Dermatemys mawii (assembly GCA_007922305.1). Classification (NCBI taxonomy): domain Eukaryota; kingdom Metazoa; phylum Chordata; order Testudines; family Dermatemydidae; genus Dermatemys; species Dermatemys mawii. The sequence continues at coordinate 16,540,851 of ML677363.1, forward strand.
AAATGGTTTTGAAGTTTGTTTAGCATCATTCAAGCAAATTGATAGGGTGAATAACTCTGGTAGAGCTTTCTTAAATCCTTTATCTTACTGGAAAAGTACTGAGAAAGGCATTGCACTAAGTCACTAAGATTCATTACCTGCACTATTTCTCATTTTCAGATAGAAATGAGTGGAAATTATCCAATTTCTCTTTTTATAATAATGTCCAATGCATTTACTGTCCAATTTCACTCTGCCTCTTGATTTATAGCATTTGCCAGACTAATGGCTCTCTAGCCACTGTTATAAAAGCTACTATTTTATATCTATTATAAAGGTATATTGTATATACTTTTCTGGTGTGCAGAGTAGTATACATGGGAAGAACCTTCATATGACCCTCTAGATGTATATGATTGATCAGAAGCATCAGTTCTGTGATCAGCGCTGTTACAAAGGTTGCAGATGATACTAAATGGCTCAAGATAGTTAAGACCAAAGCAGACTGTGAGGAACTTCAAAAAGATCTCAAGTAACTAAGTAATTGGGCAACAAAATGACAAATGAAATTTAATGTGGATAACTGTAAAGTGGATACCTGTAAACTGTAAATAACCCCAACTATACATACAATATGATGGGGGCTAATTTAGCTACAACTAATCAGGAAAAAGATCTTGGAGTCAATAGTTCTCTGAAGATGTCCACGCAGTGTGCAGCAGCAGTCAAAAAAGCAAACAAGATGTTAGGAATTATTAAAAAAGGGATAGAGAATAAGACAAAGAATATCTTATTGCCCTTATATAAATCCACGGTGTGCCCACATCTTGAATACTGCATACGGATGTGGTCTCCTCATCTCAAAAAAGATATACCAGCATTAGAAAAGGTTCAGAGAAGGACAACTAAAATGATTAGGGGCTTGGAATGGGTCCCACATGAGGAAAGATTAAAGAGGCTAGGACTTTTCATCTTGGAAAAGAGGAGACTAAGGGAGGACACGATAGAGGTATATAAAATCATGAGTGGTGTGGAGAAAGTGAATAAGGAAAAGTTATTTACTTGTTCCCATAATATAAGAACTAGAGGCCACCAAATGAAATTAATGGGCAGCAGGTTTAAAATAAATAAAAGGAAGTTCTTCTTCATATAGCGCACAGCCAACCTGTGGAACTCCTTGCCTGAGGAGGTTGTGAAGACTAGGACTAGGACTATAACAGGGTTTAAAAGAGAACTGGATAAATTCATGGAGGTTAAGTCCATTCATGGCTATTAGCCAGGATGGGTAAGGAATGATGTTCCTAATCTCTGTTTGTCAGAGGGTGGAGATGAATGGTAGGAGTCATAGAATATCAGGGTTGGAAGAGACCTCAGGGAGTCATCTAGTCCAACCCCCTGCTCAAAGCAGGACCAATCCCCAACTAAGTCATCCCAGCCAGGGCTTTGTCAAGCCTGACCTTAAAAACCTCTAAGGAAGGAGATTCCACCACCTCCCTAGGTAACCCATTTCAGTGCTTCACCACCTCCTAGTGAAAAAGTGTTTTCCTAATATCCAACCTAAAACTCCTCCTCTGTGACTGGAGACCATTACTCCTTGTTCTGTCGAGAGAGAGAGATCATTTGATCATTACCTGTTAGGTTCACTCCCTCTGGGACACCTGGCATTGGCCACTGTTGGTAGACAGGATTCTGGGCTGGATGGAGCTTTGGTCTGACCCAATATGGCCATTCTTATGTTCTTATGTGCTTAACCTCAGGTGTAGAATGGGCTATACTCAATGTACCTGCAGAGGGACAGTAAAATAGTTGGCTTTTTACCATGTCCCCCTCTACCGGGGGACAGCCAGGGGACCTGGTGCAAGTCAGAGCAGCATTCTATTGCCCTTTCCATTCACTGACTCAGGGCCACCAAAGCACAGTGCTTTCTTGCCATGATTCCTCCCCATAGCCTATCCACCCAAAACGCTTGAGGGAGAAAACCAGGAACAAGTGGCACAGAACTGATACTGACTGTGCAGCATCTAGGACTATTTCTACATAAGGCAATCCTTAGATGATATTTAAACCAGCTTTCCAGCCAGTCTGTGATACCAGAACAGTGCAATAGGGAAGATGTGAAGGCTAAGATTTGGCTCTGTGTATCCTGTGGCTTGTGAATTAAATAGCATGGCAGAGGCTATAAGCAGGTTAGCAGATAACCTATCTCCTAAGTGGATGATCACATTCGGAGCAGGAATTAAAACATGTCCCTCCTGTAATTTGTCCCTCCTGTCAATGAGTTTAGCATTTAGAAAAAGGGTGCAAATCACAACTAGAAAAGAAGAGGGTGCAGTGAGGTTAGAGGATCACATGGGAGATTGTTAAAGTGGCAGCAGACTGCATCTTCTTTATGGAGTGACAAAGAGTCCTGTGGCACCTTAAAGACTAACTGAAATTTTTTCAGAGCATGAGCTTTCGTGGGCTAATACCCACTTCGTCGGATGCATGCAGTGGAAGTATCCAGGGGCAGGTATAAATAGGTAGGCAAGAACCAGGTGGGAGATAACAAGGTTAGTCCAATCAGGCTGAACCAGCTTGTTATCTCTAATCAGGGAGGGTGAGGTGTTCCTCTAGCAGCTGAACTGGAGATGTGAATAGCAAGAGAAGAGAAGCTGCTTTTGTAGTTAGCTAGCCATTCAAAATCTCTATTCAGTCCCAAATTGATTGTGTCAAATTTGCAAATGAATTGCAGCTCTGCAGTCTCTCTTTGCAGTCTGGACTTGAAGTTTTTTTGCTGCAAAATGCTGACCTTTAAATCTTCTATGGTGTGTCCGGTGAGGTTGAAGTGCTCTCCTCCAGGTTTTTGAATATTGCCATTCCTGATATCTGATTTGTGTCCATTTATCCTTTTTCGTAGGGACTGTCCAGTTTGGCCGATGTACATAGCAGAGGGACATTGCTGGCACATAATGGCGTATATTACATTGGTAGATGTGCAGGTGAATGAACCAGTGATGGTGTGGCTGATCTGGTTTGGTCCTGTGATGGTGTTGCTGGTGTAGATGTGTGGGCAGAGTTGGCATCGAGGTTTATTGCATGGATTGGTTCCTGAGTTAGAGTTGTTATGGCGCGGTGTGCTGTTGCTGGTGAGAATATGCTTGAGGTTAGCAGGTTGTCTGTAGGCCAGGACTGGCCTGCCTCCCAAGGCCTGTGAAAGTGAGGGATTGTTGTCCAGGATGGGTTGTAGGTCACTGATGATGCATTGGAGAGGCTTTAACTGAGGACTGCAGGTGATGGCCAGTGGTGTTCTGTTGTTTTCTTTCTTGGGCTTGTCTTGCAGCAGCAGGCTTCTGGGTACACATCTGGCTCTGTTGATCTGTGTCCTTATTTCCTTGTGCGGGTATTGCAGTTTTGAGAAAGCTTGGTGGAGATCTTGTAGGTGTTGGTCTCTGTCTGAGGGGTTGGAGCAAATACGATTGTACCTCAGTGCTTGGCTGTAGACAATGGATCGTGTGGTGTGCCCGGGGTGGAAGCTGGTGGCATGAAGGTAGGCATAGCTGTCAGTAGGTTTTCGGTATAGGGTGGTGTTGATGTGGCCATCATTAATTTGCACCGTGGTGTCCAGGAAGTGGACCTCCTGTGTAGACTGGTCCAGGCTGAGGCGGATGGTGGGGTGGAAGCTGTTGAGATCATGGTGGAATTCTTCCAGAGTTTCTTTCCCATGGGTCCAGATGATGAAGATGTCATCAATGTAGCGTAGATAGAGGAGGGGCGTGAGTGAACGAGATTTGAGGAAGCGTTGTTCCAGGTCAGCCATAAAGATGTTCTTTATGTGAGCATGGGCATGTGAACACTCTATCTGGTAAATAAGCTTCTCTGTATGTGTTGACTGGGTCATGACAGAGCAGAGTTTGATCCAACAATGGTTTATCTTCACCTTGTGGGGTGAAGATACTCTTGTGGGGCTTGATTGTGCCCATATCGTATTTTGTAGTTTAACAAATTGTTCCTCTTTGGCTTGTTAGTTATTGTTATGTCAACTATCCACCACCCCATAACATGCAATAATAAATAATAATTTATTTATTATTAAACTCTGTTCCAGTTCTTAGGATAAACAGATGATGATAAAAGAAACACTTCTTTCTACTAGCACTAAAGTTCCAGGCATCAACTTGTTCTTAATTAATTTCAACTGCATTTTATTGGGTAGTAACAAACCTATGGATAACCACAAAAAGCTCATCCTGAGGGACAAACCTATCTGAGAGACAAAAACATAAACATACATCACAGATGGAAATTACAGCTGGCAAATGGCCTAATGCTCACTCCAAGGCTCCAACATGCACTACAGCAGGGAGGCATTGGGTCTCCCTCTCCTTGCCCACTTAGAAAAACATTGGCATGATATCTCCCCGCACTGCTCTACTCAGACAAAGGTGGTAGAAGGAAGACCTCCCAATATTTACCCCTGTAGCCAAAGTGTCAGGAGTGGGTGGGTAGGCTGGGCCTACTGAACTCTTCTCCTTCTATCATACATTGAATTCTGTGCTGCTGTAGTGGAGGGGTCACCCAAAGCACTGATCTTGGAATTGACGTGCTTTGAGATTCATGGAATTGTTCCTCTCCTATGAGCTATTGTTTCAGGCTCTCAGCCAATGTTTTCATGTCAGTTACACTTGGGTCATGTTTTCAAGGGGCTCTTGACAATTGTGAGGGCTAGAAATTTTTTTTTTTGTTTTAATGCCTGCTCAGATTCTGGTGTAATTACATAATTCTGCAAACTCCTAAAGTGCCTATGCCTTAACCTCTCCCTGAGGAAAGTCTAAAGTGCCAGAAACCAGGCTTTCCCCAGTCTCCAACATCTAGTGTTTTGTTAGTAATGAAGACATCCCAGGTGTAATTGTACATGAGGCTAGGGACAACACCAGGGTTTAGTTGTAGGCAGGTGCAGACAGCTGGCTAGGCTAGTACTTACACCGTTCTACAAATAACTGCTATGTTAACTGTTAGACAGTTTAATGTTTAATTATAGGCTTTGGTGGATTTCAGTGGCATTCAGCTGGAGATTTAAAAGACTTTCTAGCTGAAGACAGTTTGATCTCTGTTGAAAGTGTGTCTAGGCTAAAGGGAGCTCAATGAGCAAAAGTAGCTTGGCTGAAATTGGATTTCCAGTGGGAGACTTTACTGTAAAATGATGTAAGAAACCTATTACTGCTAAGAAGAATAAAAAAGTTGGGGAACACCAATAAAGAACTTTGCTCATTGGAGCTTTATATCATCTGTGTTATTTATGTTACTGTGAGGGGATAGCTTCTTTGCTGATTACAAGCATTCTAATAAAAAAGCAAAGTACTAAACATAATAGCATGAAGGGCGCAGAAATATAGTACAGCATAAAGATCCTGATGAACTAGAAAACATGCGTCCTTTAACCTTAACTATGTGGCTCTGTGTTATGGTCACTGGGAAATTACAGCTGAACACAGGATGACATTCCGTTTTGCAATAGCAAATCAATGGATCCTTCATTTTCACTGAATTGTTTTCTAGCCCTCAAGGGAAAATATGACATAAGTGATTACAGGTATAGGAGAGCAGAAGCCAGAAAAAAACATTTAATTAAACCTCCTTTTCCAAAATGACCTTCCTTCATCTTGACATATAGTGAAAGGAAAATGTGCTTATACAAGCAAAACAATTAAGCAGGTTCATCACAGTTCAGAGCTACTGTATCCTGGATAAATTTGAGGTTGTAACGCATGCTGATATCTGATCTTACTTAGACTTTGCCAAAGACAAGCCATGTTTTGTCTTTCATGGAGCATGGGAGGAGAAGATTATACACAGCTCTGGTATGTGACACACTTCTGTGTGACTGGGGATTGCAGCGGTGGATGCGGAGTGTTCAGAGAACTGAACCAGCCTTCCACTTGGCCCAGGGAGCTGAGGAGCAACAAAAACTAGCCTCATTCCTTCCCTCTTCCCTACACCCACCTTAAATATATGACCACAACTGAGTGGTTCCATCTTGGACCATAGATGGGCCCAATCCTTCTAGCAACAGAAGTAGGTGCCCCTTCCAACAGTACATCAGGAGCAGCCATTGCCACTCCTGCAGACCTGTGCTTCTCTCTCTGCCCTAGCTTTCAGCGCACCAACAGTTAGCCACAAAATACATCCTACTAGTCAGGCTACTGATTTTTCTCTCCATGCAACAGCCCTGTCCTTTGCCAGCATATGAGCATACAGCATACATGAGATCCCCATGAACAGATTAATGTTTTATGTCATCAGCAAATTTTATTAGCACACGTCCACTTTTTGTGCCCAGGTTATTAATAAAAATTTTAAATAAGATTGGTTCCAAGACTGATCCCTGAGGAACTCTACTAGTAACCTCCCTCCAATCTGACAGTTCACCTTTCAGTATGACCCATTATATTCTGCCTTTTAATCAATTCCTTATCTATCTTTCAATTCTCATATTAATCCCCATCCTCTCCAATTTAACTAATAATTTCTCACGTGGAACTGTATGAAGTGTCTTCCCAAAATCCAGGTAGATTAGATCTACTGCAATTCCTTTGTCTAAAAAAATCTGTCTTCTCAATGAAAGAAATCAGCTTAGTCTGGCACAATCTACCTTTTGTAAAACCCTGTTGTATTTTATCCCAATTGCCATTTACCTCTATGTCCTTAACTACTTTCTCTTTCAAAATTTGTTGTAAGACCTTGCATACAATTGAGGTCAAACTAACAGACTCGTAGTTTTCTTGATCATTTTCCTCCCCTTTCTTAAAAATTAGTACTATTTTAGTAATCCTCCAGTCACAGGGCATGACCCCCTGAGTTTACAGATTCATTACTTGATTTCAGTGGTCTTACACTGTGAATGACTCTCAAATCAATATGTCATCTGTCACAGACTTGCTTTTTCCTCCATTGGCTGAGATTGGGAATTACATCTATTATTGAAGCTGAGACTCCTGAACAAGTGGATTCCCTGGAGTAACATCTCAATGACCTCTCTCGATATTCATGTCCCAGTCTGAGCAATTATTTTTGTTTACTTTGAAGTATTTCTCATTAATAATCAAAGAACTTATCAAATATATACAGATGGGGGATGACCACAAAGACATTGTTAAAAGTTAGTATTTCATAATGCTTAGTGTTTCTTTGAATAGAGACAGAAGAACATAGAACAAATGCTTCTGAGTCATTGAAAAATTGCTGCAAAAAGCTACACAAAATGTCTAGAAGTCCCTTGACAAATATTTGCACAAGGGGTGATGATAAACAAACAAGATCTAATACCTAGCACAACAATATTTTATACAACATGTTTTATTAATAGCTTTGCATTTCTGCTGTGCCTGTCAAGAGAATCCTTTATCCCCAAATCACTGATTGGAGATTTACTATAAAATGTAGTTTGCTGTTTTAATCTGAGTACGGGGGAATGAGGGGGAAACATACATCCAAAAGTGTTAGCAGGTAATACCCAACATCTCTGAAGACACATTTATTGAATGCTTCAATTTGTCTGTGAATTCATGCTTAAATGGCCATATTCTTCATTTTGCTTTTGAAATATTGTGGTATCTTTCTCACACATGTATACTGGTTCATTATCAGCCAAGATCAGCACACCACAAACTTATCACAATGGGAAGAAATGGCCAGTTTTTTCTTGTTACACCATGCAGATAAAACAACGGACAAAGTAATGTTTAGTTATCTAAATGCAACCAATTCTGTTCTCAGAAAGCCAGTTAGTAACTAAGTAAATTATAATACATTTGAGTGTGTAGGCATAAAGTGCCTAGAGATTTTGGGTGCCCAACTTGATAAACCTTAATGAGGCCTGCTTTTCAGAAAGTACTAATCTCTTTCTGAAAATAAGACCACCTTAAGGTGACTCACTTTGGGCACCCAGAAATCTAAAATAACTGGTCACTTTTGAAAATTTAGGCCACATTCTTTTAAAACTAAGATTAAAAATAATTCAGCCTGTTTTTTCCCACCTGAGAACTTTTTAACATACATTTCTGTAAGTCACTCTTGTGTGTGTTGGTGAAATGTGAGGTAATTGCAATATTTTATCCATACACTGAACACTGATGTTCATAAAACAGAATATTGCAATGCAGTGTAAAAAAGGAAGAACTATATTTCTAAACTTTTAGTTTTGCCTTTAGATATAATTGCCTCCATGATGATTACATTGAGTGGTTTCTTTTTAAAATTGTATTTTAGGGTGTGGAAATGTTTAAATGATCAGAACAGATTCTGTGATTGAAAGACATGATTTCCTAAGTTCTGGAACAGCCTTCCAAGGGGAGTTTTGGGGGCAAAAGACATATCTGGCTTCAAGACTAAGGCTGATTAGTTTATGGAGGGGATGATTTTGCCAATTAATTGATCTATGACTATAAGCGGCAAATATGCTCAATGGTCTGTGATGGGATGTTCGATGGGGTCAGATCTGAGTTACTACAGTGAATTCTTTCCTGGGTGTCTGGCTGGAGAGTCTTGCCCATATGTTCAGGGTTTAGCTGATTGCCATATTTGGGGTCAGGAAGGAATTTTCCTCCATGGCAGATTGGCAGAGGCCCTGGGGTTTTTTTTCCTTCCTCTGCAGCGTGGGGCATGGGTCACTTGCTGGAGGATTCTCTGCAAGTTGAAGTCTTTAAACCATGATTTGAGGACTTCAATGGCTCAGACATAGGTTAGGGGTTTATTACAGGAGTGGGTGGGTGAGATTCTGTGGGCTGCGTTGTGCAGGAAGTCAGACTAGATGATCATAATGGTCCCTTCTGACCTTAAAGTCTAGGACCCTATTGAAGTTAATGGGACTGCTTATGTTGGTAAGGGTACATGAGAAGCTGTGCTTTGAATTTCCAAGAAACCAGATGAGGGCAGGTATCTAGGGTTCTAAACTTATCCTGGGAAATAGTTGTGTAACCATATGTTTTTTTTTTCTCCTGATCTTAAGCAATGTTAAACTTCACAAGATTGAATCAGGATATTCCTCATCAGCCCCAGTTTTTGCTTTAATTTGAAGTCTGACCATTTTTTTGCTGAGTAAAAATGAAACAGTAGCAAGTCTGATGAGGATGCCAGACACCTGAGGAGTATATCTAAATTGCAATGAACTTGGCTGACATTGTAAGAGATGAGAGATTAAAAAAAAAAAATCAAAGTATCGAGGAAATACAAAGCTCACATACTATATATGGATGCCAACATTTTATGTTTATACAGTATATTTGTATGCTAGTCCTGATTTTTGTCTGCAAGCCTCTTTATTAAGGCTCCCATTTAGTTATCTTTAGTTGGTATTTTACAGCAACAGTCTGACATGAAGGTTTGTTAATCAGAGATTACTCTGTAAACATGCAAAGCATATACTATATATAGAATAAATGATAAGCATCTGTGAATTACAAGACTATAATGCCACTAAGGTCTTATTTGGTGACATTATAAGCTATGGTGCAGAGTTCTGAATGGATTATGAAATAACCAGAAATCAGAAATGGCATTAGAACCTTATTGTTAAAAGTTGCTTTGCAAAAAACCAAAAATATCTCGATAGAATAGATATCACATTGTATTAAAAAAAAGTTAACATACCTTCCCCCACTTTCCTTTTCACCTCTTTTCTCTCACTACGCACCCATCCCTCTCAAATATTCACCAACATGAATTCATTAAAAACTCATACAATAAAGGAACAAACTTATTAAGAAACAAATCATTGGCTGAATGCTGCACAAATAAAGAGGTGGAGGAGATGCATGAAGAATTCCTGGTAACTTTTGCAATTCACAGGGTAACCTCTACTCATGAATTACAGCAGTTTGCAGAGCAGGCCTTAAAGTGGCTAAAGTTTGGTTTACCTGTGAACTGGGACACCCAGAATCAGTGTTTCCCCTTTGAAAATGTTTGACCATAATATCTCACCTCCTGTTCTGCTACTGCTGCCAACCTATTTTCTAAGAAGGAGGCTGGAAGTAATCTGGATCTGAACTTCTTAAATCTGCTTCCCAGGGCAGGGGTCCTTCTCATTTAGGACATGTTTACAATTCGAGATGGGCTGTGATTCCCACCTCAAGATGACACACTCAAGCTAGCTTTCATCAAGCTAGCATGTTAGAAATAGAATGTAGTCATGGCAGTCTGAGCAGTGGGAGGAGCTGGTACCTTGAGTTAGGGTGACTAGACAGCAAGTCTCAAAAATCGGGATGGGGTGGGGGGTAATAGGAGCCAATATAAGAATAAAACCCCAAAATCGGGACTGTCCCAATAAAACTGGGATATCTGATCACCCTACCTTGAGTACATAGCCATTCAAGATGCTAGGCATGTATTTAGAGTGGCTAGCCCTTCCTGCCACAGTTACACTCTATTTTTAGCATGCTATGCCTCCTCAAAATGGAAATCATACCCCCAGCTCGAACTGTAGACTTATCCTTACTTAAGAATTATCTGAATAGAAGCATGACCAACAGCACATTCCTGACTGTTGTTTGGCCCTCTGGTGTCTTCTCTGTGTTCTCGGTCTATACACAGACTATAAATAGGTTATTTCAGGTAGTTTATGTAACGACTCCTTCAAGATCAACAATAATACCCTCCATTCATGAGTACTCAGTTAAAACAAACAAAACAAAACAACAAACAAAAACCCCAGCAGTTACAGTGACTGGCCTTATGGGAGGGTGGGATCCCAAGCATCCAACCTATGTGTGACAGGCTAAGTGTAGTCCTGGCTTGGTTATTAGTAATTAGACAAGTGAGGCCTTCTGTCTTGGGAGACAGGATTATGGAGTTAAATGGATCAGCAGAATAGAAATGAAAATGGAAACAGAATGTCTGTGTTAACGAAGTTAGGTAAATTGGTCAGTAAGCTAAGAGACAGAATGTCTGTATTAGCGCAGGTCAGAGGGAACACCTTTACAATGGACAAGATACCAATGCACAAAACAAACCTGGAATGTAAAATGAGGTCAAGAGTAGGCTGAGCATGGAGCAACTGTACAGGGAGTGGTTGCTAAGTTTAAAGAAATCAATTCCACAACATGTAATGGAACGTTTAGTACAGTGGTTCTCAACCCAGGGTATGTGTATCTCTGGGAGTACTCAGATGGTTTCCAGGGAGTACATTAACTCATCTAAATATTTGCTGAATTTTATAAAGTACTAGTCAGCTTTATAAAGCTATAAACTTAGCTCTATAAAGCTAAGTCAATACAAACTAAAATTTCATACAGTCAATGACTTGTTTATACTGCCCTATATACTGAAATGTAAGAACAATATTTATATTCCAATTGATTTATTTTGTAATTATATTATAAGAATGAGCAAGTAAGCAATTTTTCAGTAATAGTGTGCTGTGACACTTGTATTTTTATGTCCGATTTTGTAAGTAAGAAGTTTTTAAGTGAGGTGAAACTTGGGGGTATGCATGACAAATTAGATTCCTGAAAGGGGTACAGTAGTCTGGAAAGGTTGAGAACCACTGCATTAGTAAATGCAATGTAATGTGTAAATGTATATAATGGAAGAGGTTCTTTGTGTAACTTTGGATGTGTGGTACGCCCTATAACCACTCCCTATACCTGAGTCTGATAAACTCAGTGTAGCTTTGCTGTATGCCAAATAAAGATATCTGAGTGGTGAAATCTGGAGCTGTACTGAGGATTTGGGAAGACAAGTGGAAAGAGGGAATCCCAACACTAAGGAAAAGGAGACAGCCCAGATCCAGGGTAGTTAATTGCCCAAGTAGCTGGCTGACAGTTAATTAGGCAAGGAATACCTGGGCCTAATACAGGCTCAGTCAGAAAGCCCCAGAACAGAGGAAGCCACCTGAGGAGAGAGGATCTGCCAGGGAAGGGGGTGGCTGGGGAGGAAGGTACTCCCAGTGGTGCCTCCCTGCTCTCCATGAACCTCTGCTCCCCTGGAACAGGCCTAAAGAGAAAGTGCTCCTAGGAGAGGGACCAGAGCAACTCAAGAGGATAAAGTGGGTGAGGGGTCTGGGGAGCTACAAGGGGATGACCACTGGCTCAGCAGAGAGTGAAGCACTGGTCGGGGAAGACTGGCATCCAGCAGAATGCCCAGCACAGGCCCACGTTCCAGGCAGGAGGGGTGAGACATAAGACTGGTTAAGCCAGGGCTGGAGAGTTTCCAGCGCAGTAGTGAACCGAAGCTTTTTGTGTTGGTCTTTTCTGTTAAATAAATAATAGAAAGGCCTGCTTGTGCTTATTTATACCCTGGGTGAGGGGAAGCTGAGGAAAGGGCTCATCTGCAGCATGGTGCTTGACGATAGGGGGCTCGCCAGGGAGACCTCCCTGCCCTTACACCAGCTCACCTTAGAATTAACCACAGAAGTGTTTGCTGGCATTTTAGAGAAACGAGAGACAACAAGGAACTGAAAGACAGTGGATATTAAACCTCTTTACACAGAGGAGCACTCTTCTTAAGAATCATTTAAAATTTTGCCCGTTCTGCATCATGGGAGAATGTACTTGCATCTCCCATAGCTCACAGATGTCCCTCTGTTTTTCCCTGTCAGAACTTTGAGGAGCGTGACATAACCTCTGAGAAGAAATGTACTGTGCTTAGCAATCAGCTCATATATAGTCTCCCTCAATTTTGATGTCAAGGAACCAAAGGTGACCAGAGGAACTAGAGATGTGTGTCACAATATGTACTGGGCTAAAGGCTGTCCTCAGCTACACCTGTGCAACCCCGTTTAATACTATAGGGTTGCATGAGTGAAACTGAAGAGAGGATTTGGTCCATCACACTTAAGCAATCCCATCTCTTGAAGTGAGCTCCAAATAGAAATAGCAAATATGCTGTACCCCTTCTACAAAATACATTAGCATTCAATCAAAGCACATATCACATTCTGACTAAATAGCACTTCTTTTGCAATTAGAAATTAAACAAGATTAAATAAATAAAATGATGATTTCCTCCTTCCTGATGTTGACATAAGCATGTGTGTGTCTGCCATTGTCCCCTGCAACTGGGATGAGTACATTTCTTGCATACATTTTGTTTTCTGCCCATCTGTGTCACTAGCATCGCTGTGTAATAGTTTCCAGGAAGGAGGTTTGATAAGCATTGAATTTTGTTTAGCATTTTTGTGAACAAGTTTTTGATTAGGGCAGGAACTGTTTTTGTATATATATCTTTTAATCTCATATAGTGCCAAGCACACTTTGTCAGCATTTAATGATAATAGTGAGTTTAAGAACAGTAGAGAAACACACCTTTAAAAATCAAAGATGGGCTTGAATTAGATATTTGGACCAACTCTGCCCCCAAGCACTTTGCCCCTTGTGGTTTGGACCCATCCCTATCAGATGGATCTGAAGGAGAACACTGCATCCATACCCTGTTGAAGTTTGGAAACTTTCAGAGCCAGATCCAAGCCTTGTGTCTTGTAACCATCTCTACCGGGAACAATGAATATTAAAAAGTTCAGGGGTGGGCCATAGCTATCCTATTATTTTGGAGTATTAAATAACTGTCAGATAACACTAACCTGATCTGAAGCCATGTGAGCATTGGCGTGGTGCCTCCACCAAAAACCCAGACTGTGAAAAATACAATAAGCAGTGTTGTGGTAAACATCATTTGTTTGGGTTGAGATTCTGTGTCCCGAATAGCCAGTGCAAACGCTATTGCACCACGTAAACCTGGGAAAGAAGAGAGACATGCATGGCAACTTAATGTGCTTGGACATAAAACCATTTCACTCTTTCCAGTCCCAGTCCCATTCCTTGTGAAAAACCTAAACAAATGGGCCTAAATATCAGCGGGGGAGAAACAGAATGCTCATCTCCTCCATGGCTGCTAGACTAGCTTCCACCATGCCAGTGTCTTCTGCCCAAATAAGAACATCTGGACTGATAATTTGTATAGTGGGGATGCTGGAAGCCATTGAACAAAACTGTCAACCATGTATCGATGGAAACTGCTTCAAGCCTAGGGGTGCTGCTGCACTCCCAGTACCCCTCCTTCCAGCACCTTGGCCTCCCAGGATCCTGCTGAACTTACTTGGTCTGGAGAATTTAGTCTGTGTTCATGTCTATAATGCAACTATTTGTAAAGCAAATTTCTGCAAACATGTCCAAGCAACGAGTCCTCACTGAGGAATTAGATATTGGGCAATCTCAGTTCAAATTAAAAAAATAAAAGGAGAAAAGAAAAGCTGAAAAGAAAAAGGGGAGCCCTCCCACCATTTGAAATTTCTCACGCGATAAAAACTGTTTTTTGACCATGGCCTCATATTTCAAACAAATGAAAAAGCAGAAACTACATATTAAAGTCATACACACTACAGACAGTCAGTCAGACTATGAGCCCTCCAGTAACAGACACTGAATCACATTTAATTAATGTGACCGTGTTTAACTCACACACAATCTGCTTTGCAGAATTTCACAATGAAACCATCCTGATATTTACAGACTAATCAGACATTTGTTTTATAGCCATATAGTTCTTTATGTCAGAAATAATCTCCAACAGCCAGACTCTGACACCCTTATTCAGGTTAAGTAGCACTGTAATCCTTTGTGTATTCCCATTGATGGAATTAAGTAGTAGTTAACATGAATGAGGATATCAGAATGTGGTCCATTAGGATCTCTCTTTTTTGTGGCCAAGTGAAATATAATCATTTAAAAATCATTTTTGTGCTAAGAACAAGCACAAGAAGTAAAGACTAGTTATTTGTACGTCTAGAGAGACGTTTAAATGCCTGCTGTAGAAGATGCACAATAAATGCAGTTTTAAAACTATTATATAGCATGGCATTTGAAATGTTACAATAAATGTAAAATTTATCCACTACAGAGACTGTGTAAATAGCAAATGATACAAATGGGAGGAAACAGCTAACTTTGAGTTTAAAAAAGCCCCCTAGGCTTGTAATAAGCAAACAAAAAGGACTTCATAGTTTGATATATTACAAAAGACAAAAAAACCCCAAAAACCAAAGCACTATTCATGGGGGCATAATAGAAATACTTTGAACTTCCCTAATGCATTCCTTTTATCCTTTTTTTTTTAAAAAAATCTTTATTAGTTTTTCAAGAAAACCCCCAAAATCAATGGGGAAAATGAAAAGAGTACATTTAAATGTATACAACAATTCCTATGAACTGGCAAAAGCATTTTGCAAATATTAACAAATTAAGCCTCTCATCAATTACCCTTGCAAGGTGGGTACGGTTTATCTGAGGAACATTTCACCCACTGCATAAATGTAATTATCTTTGGAGTAGAACATGGCAGCCATTTAACAGCGCACAGCAATGGTGTGCAACATTTTGTACAGCAAATAAAGGATTCTGTATCCAATCAAATGCAGAAGCATAACATGTACAAGGAAAATGGAATAATCTCAGTTGAAATTTGCCAGTGATACCAGATTTAATATCTCTGGTTCATGAGAGTGCTTGTTTTTACTTTTCAGCAACCCTATATATCATATTTTGGTGTTGGTTTATTATTGACTCACTGGGAAGACTGTCACCAACTGAACACCAACACGAAAGACCTCATGTAAAACTAGGGAGGTGATGGTGCTGTTCTCCAAAGCTCTAGTGCCACAGCACATGGAATATTATATGCAGATCTGGTTCCCTTAGTTTAGGAGTAGGATGGAGGAAGGGAGGGAAGAGTGAGCTCCTTCTGGAGTGAGGGGTGGGAGGAAGGAGGAAGGGAAGAGCCAGCTCCTGCCGGAGCTGAGGCAGGGAGGCCAGAACGTGTCCCCCCAAAAGGAATCAACGTTAAATTTCTGCGTGTGCCCCTGGGGGGCCCAACTGGTAATTTAGAAAGTCTATGCAGGAGAAGCAGAAATGGGAAACCTGAGATGCTCCAATGCTTTGCAGAACCAGAAGGGAAAGAAAGAGAGAGAGAGAGAGAGAGAGAGAGAATGCATGTGTGTATGCACACACAGGAAAGAGAGTGAGAGAGTGTGCGAGAAAGGTGAATCTATGGTCTATATATGGAAAGTGGGGTCTCTGACTTGCAGCTGAAAAGTGAACAAAGAAGGTGCAGTACAGTGGGATTTTCAGTACATATACTAAGGGGAAATGGGCTAGAGTAGGCATTTTGCCTCCTAGTGGAACAATGGATGAAGGGAAAGTTGCTGTTTCTGGTCTGTGGATGGAAAACAAGATTTGATACACTATGGTTGTGTGATGGGGTGTTCCCCCTACACTTGCATGAAAGGATCAATGATGCTCAGAAGGGATTAATCATTTAGATCACACCTGGAAGAGAATTAGGCTTGATAAGAATGGAGGCCAGCTGAGCAGGCCCAGCTGAGTTAAGGATGGAGCCCACCTGAGCAGAAGCAGGCCCAGCTCACATAAAGCCCTGCAGCAAGGGCAGGAGGAGGCTGCAGTCACTCACTAGCCTTAGAGAGGGGGAAAAGAGAAAACCTAGAGGGAAAGCAGATGCTCTGTGAGCCTGGCCCTGAGGGACGGGCATACCCAGGGAGATGGTGGAATTGGAAGCAGTTCAGGGAAATAATAGCAAGGCTTAGGACAGTGCAGAGTGGGCTGTGGATTCAAGGGTCCCTGAACTAGAATCTGGAGTAGTGAGCAGGCCTGTGTTCCTCCTGCCACTGGGAAAGTGGCACAGTCATCACAGTGAACTAGAAGGCTGCCTGAGACAGTTTGTATGGAGAAACTTTGATACCCTCAGAAAGGGAAAACTATAGCGACCTGGATGGAAGGTCAAGCCATGAAGGAGCAATCAAGTCCAGAGAACCAGAGAGAAAGAGAAGCATGCGAAGGGTGAACAACAGTAAGAGGAGGCTGGTCGAGAGCTAATCCTCAGGTGAGCCACAAAGAAGTGCCTGCTCCCAGCGGTGAGTAGAGAACCTTGTGACAGATCCTCAGATCAAGGAGCATAGATGAGACGGAGGAGGGTGAAGTCACTGGTCTGGATATGAAGGGTAAGATGCTTAGCATAATAAATGGGTGGGTGAGCGAGCAGGAGGTTAGTCTATGATTGGGTCTATGAGCTGTATGCAGCACACGCATGGTGCTTTGTGGGAGTTTGTAGCCCACACTGATTATGATCTCCAGGGAGTGGTTTAAGAGGGATTTGAATCCAGATAGTGATATGGGAATAGAGTTAAAGATGCTTATGTACAGTGGCATATCTGACCTGTATACATTTAGGTCAGAGATTTCATGAGCTGTGAATATAGCAACCTTAAATATTGCAATATTTTTTGCTGTTAAATTTTATTCAATCTGTAATGAAACTGTAATGATTATGACTGATTAGTATGTGGCTCCTTGCCATGTCAGGCAACATAATTTATGTGGTCACAGAAGAAGGAACGAGAGGTCAGAGAAGTAGAAAGAAAATCAGAACTTTGTCTTCCAGAGGAAATTTAGGGTGAGACTTTTGAAAGCACTCATGGTTGACTGCACTTTGCTCCTATTGAAGTCAAAGGTAAATCCCTCATTGACATCAGTGAGCAATTAGGCCAATACTAAGCACTTTTGAAAATCTCAGGGTCAGACTTTGATAACAATGATAATCTCAGCAATAGATGTAGATGATGGTTTAACTCCAGGAGTAGGCAGGTGTGCGCGTTCAGTACTGCTTCAGAAACTGGTGGAACATTGCTCATAACATGTTTCTGTCCACAAACAGCTTGCGTACTAACTCCTAGAGAGACGTCAGTGATGGGACTAAAAGTCGTATCTTCTGTAATAGCTGCAATTCGTGTTGTCCTTAACTAAACAGCTCTTGTTTAGTTAAAGACAACAGCTTTTTATATTTTATTCTGGTATTTTAGCTACTTCAGTTTGCTTCTCCAGAAGTCTAATTAGCACTTACGGCTGCTCTGCCTGAGGAATGAAAGCTTCTTTGTCTATCCAGTCAGAGATGCTCTGAGTTATTTGCTCTGTACCTTGATGAAAGCTTTCACAGCTGTGTGTAATGTCAGTACTCTATAAACAAATCTTCTTTTCAAGCAACTTCCATTTAGAGAACACCCCAGCAATTCAACTGATTAAGGCCATGTCTACACTAGCACTTATGTTGGCAAAACTTTTGCTAAGATACCTCTCTTTTTGTACGAAGAGGCTTAATACTTAACTGGTTTAATTCTGACTATCTGTTAAGACACGCACACACGCATACACACAGTTTATTGAAAGGAGGATTTCTCTCAGCTCCCTTCTAAGTGGTTTTACTTCTCACAACTCAAACATTCAATGGGCTGTATCACCCTCTCCCTGTGATAAAGCTCAGTGGAAGGAACTCTGGAAGGAACCCTTTGCCAAGAGATTCCCCCTCATTAACACTTAGGAATTTGTGATTTACCATATTGACAACTGCTCCATATTTCTGTTGTTTCCTGGCACCCCTGACATCCCCTGCAGTAATATTACTAGTACTTGGGTGGGGCTGTATAGCTGGAGACTTTGTTTAAAAAGGGATCCTACAGCATGGGAGAGGCTCCAAGAAGAACCTGTAATATCTTTTCTATGTAAGGTCCATGGGGCTGAAGGATGATGTGTGTCCAACTAGCCCCACTCCACCCAGTCCCTGCTTATACCTAATGTGACCTTTACACCTACAGAGAATCTCTGTGGGGCCCAGAAGAAAATGCTACAGGGGTGATTAGCTCTCTCATGTATGGAATGAGGGGAATCCACCCAATAAGGAGACATTGTGTGTGTACTTCTGGGGGTCTCAATCTCACCCACTATCCGTTTTTTCACTCATTGCCCAATTTTCTCCCAGCCATCGCCCACTTTTTTAGAAATCTGGGGCACTCGCTAGCTTCTACAGAAGTTCACTTTAACATTGGGTGCACATATGTATATATGGCAACTTGTACACACACTTTTTCCTTTAACTTTTTCTTCTGCATGTTGCCTTTCACTCTCACACCCTACTGATACTTCATGTCCTCTATCAGTTACATCATTAGTGCAGTAGCTGGGCTGCCCTTGCTCTGCAGAATATGTCTTAAGCCTCCCACTGGCTAAACAGAAGGGGGAAAAACAAGAAAGCACAGCCGAAGACCAATAGAGATCTTGGAAAAAGACAAATGGGTCACATACTAACTGGGCATATGCATTTTATTGAAGTTTTATTTAAAACTCAAGTAGTGCCTGTGTGACCCAGGGACCTTTTGGTGACAACTGGCAGAAGACACAGATGTGTTTAGGGTTTCACAGGAATCTGGGTCATATAACTGCATAGCAGCTCACCAAGGTATAGCATGTAAGGTCTCTATCCGGAGCCAGTAGCCCACTTGTTGTTGTAATCATCACAAAATGTATGTACACATAATATTTAAGGAGTTAGATATCGATACTAAAATTATGTTCTTCCAGCCTTGGAATTAAGACAAGTTATTCCCTGAAAGGGATACTTCTAAGAGAACAGACACCTATCTCCCTGTGTGGTCCTTTGTGTACTGTATGCCTATTCACAGACAGAGCCACAGGCAAAATAAGAGATCGACAGGATTAAACAAACAGTGTGGGGTGTTCTGTTTAGGAATAAAGACAAAGGGTGAGACTGGTAAATCTAGGGAGGCAAAGAAACACCTGGGATCTTTCATGCAAGAGGCAAGTTGACAGCATGTCTAACTCATAAAAGGTGGGCCATAGCCAAAGCAGGATTTTGGGTGAATATTATTCTACGAGACAAGAGAGTATCTAGATATTGATGTCTAGGATCTAGAAGGCATGTTATGATTCTATTTCATATGTAACCATTTGATTCCAACACTTCTACTTACTATTGGAACTATGCTTTGTTAGACATATTGGTTTTCACTATAAACATATCAAAGATTTTGTTCAATATGTTCATTAATGATCTGGAGAATGGCATGGATTGCACCCTCAGCAAGTTTGCAGACGACACTAAATTGGGGGGAAGTGGTAGATACGCTGGAGTGTAGGGATAGGATACAGAAGGACCTGGACAAATTAGAGGATTGGGCCAAAAGAAATCTGATGAGGTTCAACATGGACAAATGTATAGTCCTCCACTTAGGATGGATGAATCCCATGTACTGCTACAGACCAGGGACTGAATGGCTAGGCAGCAGTTCTGCAGAAAAGGACCTAGGGGTTACAGTGGATGAGAAGCTGGATATGAGTCAACAGTGTGCCCCTGTTGCCAAGAAGGCCAACGGCACTTTGGGTTGTATAAGTAGGGGCATTTCCAGCAGATCTAGGGACCTGATCATTCCGCTCTATTCGGCATTGGTGAGGCCTCATCTGGAGTACTATGACCAGTTTTGGGCCCCACACTACAAGGAGGATGTGGAAAAATTGGAAAGAGTCCAGTGGAGGGTATCAAAAATGATTAGGGGGCTGGAGCACATAACTTACGAGGAAAGGCTGAGGGAACTGGGTTTATTTAGTCTGCAGAAGAGAAGAATGAGGGGAGATTTGATAGCTGGAAGAAGGTTTCAAAGAGGATGGATCTAGACTGTTCTCTTTGGTAGCAGATGACAGAAGTAGTAATGGTCTTAAGTTGCAGAGCGGGAGGTTTAGGTTGGATATTAGAAAAAACTCTCTCACTAAGAGGGTGGTGAGGCACTGGAATGGGTTACCTAGGGACATGGTAGAATCTCGTTGCTTAGAGGTTTTTAAGGTCAGGCTAGACAAAGCCCTGGCTGGCATGATTTAGTTGGGGACTGGTCCTGCTTTGAGCAGGGGGTTGGGCTAGATGACCTCCTGAGGTCCCTTCCAACCCTGATGTTGTATGATTCTATGATTCTAAGTGCTGGGTATTAAGCAGAGTGGTGAGGTGTGGTGGAATTGGTTAGGTGGCATGTCCTGTTTTTCTGGAAGCAGCACACTTTTAAATACTGAGAGTGTCAAGTGGACCAGGACCTGGACACTAAACGGAGATGCTTGGAAGGATCAAGGGTTGAGTGTGCCAGTTGCTAAACTGTAAAAAAAACAAAAACAAAAAACCCCCCCCAAAAGACAAAAAAATCCCCAGCAACGTCTGCAAAGCCTGGAGGGAAGAGCTTGTGTTGTTCGTGGCCAGTGGAGTTGGGGAGCTGACCCCTAGTCGGCATGGATACGGCTTCCTCAAGGTAAGTGGCCCTGGAAAGCACCACACCAGGCTAACTCCAATGCTACCCTCAGAGCACTGGGTTAAAGGCATCAGAAATGGACACCAGGAACACAGACTTGTCCTCCACTCTCTGTACTGGTTTCCCAGGAATACTGAATCCAGTTAATATATGGAGATATACCTATCTCATAGAACTGGAAAGACCTTGAAAGGTCATTGAGTCCAGTCCCCTGCCTACACTAGCAGGACTAAGTACTGTCCCCGACAGATTTTTTGCCCCAGATCCCTAAATGGCTCCCTCAAGGATTGAGCTCACAACTCTGGGTTTAGCAGACCAATACTCAAACCACTGAGCTATGCCATACTTTCTCAGCACTCTATGGCCCAGGCCCAGGATATCTAAAAGACCATCTAAAGTTCCTGGGCATAAATTAGGGTGACAACTACAATCCTCTGACACAATGAAACCCTTGACAATAAGAACAAGGCTCATCTGTGCAAGGGACAGAACATTTTGAGGAACAGTCCAAGGTTGTGGAATCAACTCCTGCAGGAAAGAAGGATGATCAGAAACCTCACAATTTTGCACTTCAAGTGCAAGGCACATTTCTTTGACCTTGCCTTCTCTAATTAAAAGACATAGCAATAGGGTGTGTGTGTGTGTGTAAATAAGTAAAAGACAAACCCTAGCAAAACAAGACACACACTGCTACACACTCTTCTCCCTCTGGGGAGCAGGTTAGAGAACAAACACTATGTGACAGATGTGTAATCACATGGCTTAATGCACTACCAGAAGATGCTCAGATATTATGGTGATGTGTGTGGTATAGAAACCTATATAGAATAGGATAGTGCTATGGGAATCAAGGGGAAATCAATGGGCCCACTTCAAGAATACCTTACTCTGCAATATGAGTAAGGATGGCAGATCAAGATTTCCTGTAAGGTTTGCAAATTCTGGTGATCTAAGTCCCTAAAGGGCCATGTAATAGGGTATGTGGTGGGCTGGATTTACTAGTGGTTAGTGCCCACCCAGTAGTGAGGGTGGTGATAGAGAAGCCCAGGCCCACCTGCTTCACCAGGCTCCAGTCCTGGGTCCTATGAGGATCAGCACCATTTGACCTCCGAGTTGCCCTCTGAGTTATCGTCCACAGATCACTTCCTACCATTGTTTTCCTCACTCAATTTCTGGTCCCAGACAAAGTTAAAAAAAACCCAACCAAATGGTCAACCCCACCCGGGCTCAGCATATAGTTCTATTCCCCCAGAGAGGCTTCTTCAGCCCATCTGCCAGGAGTCTTCAGGGAAGGTCTGTCCTCCTCAGCCTCTCCCTTCTGAGCTGGGTTGCTCCCTTTTCAACCCAACCCAGTTGGAACATGGACTTCAGGACTGGACGGCAGGGCTAGCTGGACCCAGTATTGTTCTTTAATCTCTTTCAGCCAAGTGTGAGGTTTGTATACTCCATCATAGGCCATGATAAACTCTGGATGAATTTGGTGGTAAGTGTAAAGAAAAAAAATCAAAAACGTCTCCAGTATCTATTCTTTGGTTTATGAGGCACTGCAGAATTCACTACAGTTCCTCTCATGAGCATCTTGAGTTTAATTTTTGGCAGTGTCAGCTCTTCTCAAGATTAATTCTATATACCATCGATTGCAGTCACTGGAGGAGGTCGGAAGACCTTTTAGCTAGAAAATGCATCTGTACCTTCCGAGGCCAAACTCTACCCTGGTTTACTCAACTTAGAAATGTGCTTGCTTTTCTTGAAATCATCATTTTCTCAGTATATAGCTGTACTCAGTATATACTGTTTATTCTGTATGTGAAGATGCCAGGTGACTGTCGGCTATAGTTGTTAACACATATCGGGGTACAATTATATTGGAAACCTGCATGCCTTAAAAGTGTTCTGATGCACGAAGCTTAAAGCAGTCTGAGAAGCATGTGAGAAGTGCCATTAATCAGTGTTACTGCCCTACTTGCAGTATGTCATTTGCTTTTATGAAAACATTTTTATCTTAATGAAATAAAATATTTTAGTGTAAAGACAGTTAAGAATTCGCATTGTTTTTTAAATGAAGTACTGCATATACTGGGAGCTTTAAATATTGGCATTTTCAGTTCTCTGCTGACAGATATTATTTGAAATGTGAAACTGAATGCACAAATGAGAGTTCTCACTCTTAGTTATTGGCTGCAGATGACCATTCCACTTCTGTTCTGTGGAATGTGAGATTGGATTGGACAAAATAAGAGAAGTGAAAGATGAAGAAAGTTATTATTCTAAAATCCTTCAATCTATACCCTGCTTTCAAAGAAAAATCAAGAGGAAAATGGGATCCAAATAGCCAGAAGTGGAAATTAACAAGAGCCAAGAGACTACATGGGTCAGGAGATGGTAATTACTAGCTACGAAGACTTTCATCTCTATATTGCTGAAATGAATCCAGCTAACAGAAACTGTCACCATATAATTGCCACATAGCTGTTTATTTGAAATGAATAGGTGGTCTGAAATCCAGATCCTAATGGATAAGTGTCTACAGTCACAACCTGCCCCTCCCCTGCATCCACTTGGCATTAATTGGCAATATCATTGGTAGTTTTAGTGAAGAGGAAGAATGGGCATGGAATGAACTTGCATCTCTCCCCTAAGGGCAAGTTTCTGTCAAGTCAGAAAGGGGACGAATTGAGGAAGAAATATGGGGAACCTTGCATTGTAGCTACTTCTGCTTTATCTGTTTGGTGGATAAATAGAACACTTCTTATCCAGGGCTAACCAAGCAAAATTCATGCAATGAAATTTATATGAGAAAAAGGAAGACAGGGCCTCTGACTTCCTCCTTGCTTTGGAAAAATGCTTCAGAAACGTGCCTGGGATATGGTCCCACTCCGGAAAGCAACTTTGTAAAAATGGCATGTGGGCTCCATATTCATCTCTCTCAATGGTTAAATGAGCTCATTTAACAAGTGGAAAATATTTTTTTTCTACCAGCCAATCCTACAAACCTTCTCTGGAATCCAAGAGTCAAGATGAGATATTTCTGCCTCATGTATGTCTGGGCATAAAGAGATTGCAGTTGGGATTTAACAATTCTGTGGATGATGCACAAATCAGAATAGAATTCAGCACCTTCTGCAGAGCTGCTTTGGTTCTGCAGTGCTAACAGGCATTAAAATCAGTATAACTTTAGTTTAGTAAGTAAAGCAATCAGATATTAGACTGAATCCATAGAAGGAGCAGGCCTATTGAATAAAAAGCTGTTGTTTTTACATAAAGATCATTTTTACTCTGAAAAGTGATTAAGCTAGGGAGAGTGGTGGGAGACCACATGATAGGTGAGTGGGTAACTATGAAGAACACCCACCCTCAGAAAACTAAAGTATGGGAAATTAATTTCCTTGTGTGTATCACAAGCATATTGCCAAGAGTAGTTTGGGTGCCTAACACTGGAATAAAACATTCCTGAAATAGAAAAGGCTGTTGCAAGACGGACAATGAGTTTTGAGATGGGTAACCTAAGCGATGTCTTTCCTACATTATTCTGCTTTATAGGTAACTAAAATCATTTTACACATTTACAACCAAGCATCTAAATGATCATGGAACTATCCAAAGTCTGTCCATTGACTTCAATGGGCTTTGGATCAGCCTGCACGTTCATATCTAGATCTTTTGTCATCTTGCCAGAAAATAACTTTCTCTGCCTTTATTCTATGTCAGGTGTTAGAAAATGTAGATACAAAAGTACAGTGGCACTTACCTGAAAACATCATCATGTGCTGAAAGTTCCTGGGAATCTTTTGTTTTCGACCCAAATTCAGAATGAAAGAAAGTGGGTATATGTTGCATGCTCTTGCTATGAAAACTGCCACCTATAATGTTAAATGTGAGATGCTGAGGAAAAAGGCAGGGGGGAAACAGGAAAACTGAGCTAACAAACTTTCTCCAGGTGAATATCTTGAACATGAAGTTAGAATAAACACAATATTAAATGATTGTTGAGCAGAATTCATCATTTCAGATTTTTGCTATCCAGCCACAATCTTGCCACTTTCATTATGGATCCATACTATGGCAGAGTGTGGCTCTCTTCAAACATCTTAGCTGAGCTCCTTATCCTATACATCACTTCACTCACTGTGCATTGATTCATCACATATGACTACATCTTCAGCCCTTCAGTAAAATGCACACCATAAATTATTCCAATGGAAATGGCATTATCTCCTTGAAAGGCACTTAGAAAGGCTAGATGTACTTTTGGACATGATTATTGTCTTATTTCCTCACAATTCATGTGGGTTATTTCTTTATCATGTCTTTCCTTTTTTTTCCTTTTGTAGACTTTAAAAAGGGATTTTTATATTCCCCCTCTGTGTATCTAATTAGAAAAAGTTTCCTGAATAGCTATTTTAGAAAAATCAGGACCAAAAAAAAAAAAAAAATCACAACTAATTCTATATGGAAACCTTGCTATAAGGAGGTTCCTTCCTACCCTCACCTTGTGAATCCTAGGAATCAGTTATGGCTGTAAGAGCCTGAGACATGTTGTGGATGAAAGAGGAGGTCACGCACCTGAGTGTCTGGAAGCATTATGCCTATAGCATCCAGGAGCAGACACAGGGCCGCTGCAGGCTTGGGAGCAGTTACTATACTTGTAGATTACCTAGCCCTTATATGTCAGTCTAGCATAGCCTTGCACCAGCTTGTTGGCCAACAACAAGAGGGCATCATGGGCCATGGGCCCTTTGTCGCTGTCAGCTCTAGCAGTCCTCCATTGCTCAGGTTAGGGGCAGTCATATTACATTTTTTGGGTGGAGAAGGAGTCATTGTGTGGCGTTCCAGACTGGCACCCGGCACTGAGGAAACATGAGAGAACTAAGGGCAAAACCTCCATGTCTCAGCCTATAAAACAGCAACATCACTGGTAGTTTCATACATGTAAAAATAATATAAGAAATGAGAGATTTGCCTTAAGCTTTGCACATTGCAGCCAACAGCAGATTAATGATTTTGCTGCCCGGAGGCCCTGAAATAATTGCTGCCCCCGGGTCTCCTCCAGATCACCTCCGCTTTGCCTCTGCCTCCTTCCCTGAGCACATCGCTGCTGCTCTGCTTCTTCCCCGTCCCTCCCAGGCTTGTCAGATATAGCTGTTTCCCGTGGCAAGCCTACAGGGGGTGGGGGGAGAAGCAAAACAGCGGCACACTCACAGGAGGCAGCGTTGGTGGAGCGGAGGTGAGCTGGGGCAGGGAGTGGTCCTCTCTTCTCCTAAGGGTTACTCCCCACAGCCCGTCCCCACCCCAGATCACCTCTGCTCCACCTCCTCCCCTGAGCCTGCTGCTGCTTTGCTTCTCCCTCCCTCTCTCCCAGTGTTTTCATGTGGCAAGCCTGGGAGGAAGGGGGAAGGAGGGGAAATGCAGCGTGCCCAGGGGAGGAGGTGGGGCTGGGGATTTGGGGAAGCGATTGGAAGGGGGGCGGAGAAGGGGTGGGAGGGTGCGAATCCCCATTGGCACTAATGACTATAAATTTGCTGCCCCTGCAAATTTGTCGGCCTAGGCTATAATACGCTGCTGATTGCAACGGGTCTGAAAAATGTTCCAGTACCTGCCAACAAATCATTTCCTTAGTTCCGTTAAGTGAGTTACTTAAATGTATATATTAAAATAAAGCCAATTGGCTGCCTTCCTCTTCAATTTGAGCCCCACAAAGAATTAATTTTTAGCATTTTAAAAATTTTGTTGATCTGATTTTAATTTTTTTCACCCCAGTCATTTTTGAAGATACTTAAAGCAAAGGATACAAATGCCCCAAATATAAAGAGAGCATTAAATATATGATTTTGGAATGTGAATAGTGCAAGTCCCATGTAACAGAAGATGACATTCTCAGCCAAGAAATTCATGAACTCGAACAACTGAAACAAAGAGAAACAAAAACCATTATTATGACTCATGTCTGTAACTGGCTGGTTTTATCACATAGTCCACATTAACTTTGAAAACAGACATGTTAAATTACAGAAACACCAACAACTTGAAATCCAGTCTTTCTGAAGTTTCCTTAAACTATAAAAATAGCTTGTTACTATACTATTTGCTGAGTTTCTGTGGCAATGGTTGTGGTTTTACAATGACCGTTTCTTGTATTTTTACATGTTTTCCTTCCCTTCATTGCTGTATGAAAGGCCCACACAAACAGGGGAAAACTGGCTAAAGTCTCAGGCCAACTCTACTGAAGGCAATGGAAGCACGACACTTCACTTTACATTGGCTTCCATGGGAACTGAATTGGACCCTTGACTATACAAGTGAATACAGTGAAACTGACTATGCATAAAGTACAGTCAAATGTGTGCATGCACGCACCCCCAGAGAACTTTCCTCCTAATCTTGTTCAGTTATAGTAATCATAGGCATTACTTGTGGCAGTAAAATTTCAGACAAGTGTGATTTTTAAGATGATGAACTTAAAAAAAAAAAAAGATTATCTATGATAAAACCTCAAGAGTCTTGTAAATTGGACCATTTGGACACAGCAGTCAAATTCTCATTTCAAACCAATCTATTTAAGGAATCATTTAAACATGTTACACAAGAATGGCAAATAATGTAATTGCTATAATAGGGTTTCTTCTGTGAAACAGACCAATAAATCTATTTGTCTCGAGGGGATAGTCTTGATAGCGTCATGAGACAATTAGCTTTAAAGGGAAAATATAAAACGTAAGTCTGCTACCATACCTGGAGAAACTATAAACAGTGTCTTCAAAGCTACAAGAGCATACAAAAGCAGAGAACTTTACATGCCCGTATTATTCAGTGCAGAATCCTACTGAGGCCAGTGGGACTCCATGTGGGTTTAGGAGTCAGTGGTAGCAAATCAAATGCAGAATCAGGGCCTAAGTTTGTAAATTCTGCGTACAAACATATATAAATCCACTCTACTAGGATTGTTACTATGAAGACATTTCTCTTTACAGCCTCGTCGGGATTTATGTATTTTTTGTAATATGTTTGTGGGTCTAAAAATAAATATCAACTACCCAGTCAGTGAGGACAAATGCAAAACAACTTAAAACAAATTTTGGAGGCAAAAAGATCCATATAAATGCAGTGCCATGATGCATGATAGTTTTGTATGCAATGGCAGTGCCATCAGTTATATTGAGCACACATTCTGTGTTCCATATTCAGTGCCGCATCATTCAAGCAAATATTGTCACACCCATATAATAGAGAGCACTTCCCGTAATATGACCATGAGAAACCTCTGTGTTTTGGTCAGAATGAATTTCAACAGCAAAAAAACTGGAGATGGGGCCAAATCCAAACTGTGAGTCCAAGCAGCCCCAAGCACAAAGAGTTTGGATCCATAGCAAAACTCTATGGCCCAAACCCATCACTTCTATTTACCTTTATACTTTCATTTCTTTTGGAGATATAATTCTGCTTCTTTTTGGGAAAGATCTGTCATGTACCTCATTTTCCTTGATATTTTATTTATGAACTTCAGCACAGGATTCATATTCTGAAATTTAGCTTAGCTGTTGAGATGAGAGGAGGGCAGCCCTGTGTTTCAGTGCAATGATACTTTCACTCCCATTTGCTAAAAGCTACTCAGAGTTTAAAGACAAATGATCAATTATTGCTGTATTTGACAAACATGATTTCTGAAGTTAAATTAACCTTTATGTGGTAACCAGATTCCCATCAGCCACTCCATTGTCCTATATTTTTATGAACACTAAATCCACTTCAATTCAACACCTCCTAAAATTCCTTCCCAACTGCCTCCCAGTTTAAATTCAAGCTCCTCACTGTTGCCCTCAAGGTTCTTACCAGCCTAAATCTCTCTGACCTCCCACCCCTTATTTCCAAGCCCCCTTTGTTCAGTCCAAGGCTGCTACTATTGAGACAGTTTCAGTACACATTTTCCACTCAGTTACATCATCGACATCTTTCAGGTCTTCCTGCTATGACTTCACCTCCTTTGCTGACAACATCCACTATGTTTCTCCCTGATTCAAGGTACTTTAGAAGCTATGGTACTATGGGCAGTTTTTAAAAAAAATCCACATGGTGCTTTTTGTGTCTGTTAGCATCCCATGCCACAACGTATTCATGTTGTCTTCAGCCTGGCTTTCCCTCAGCCTCTACCTGCATCCCTGTAAAGCACCATGGTCCTATATACTATTCAGGAATAAACAACAATAATAATCAAGCCAACCATCTGTCCTGTCTGACACTTCACCATGAAAACACATCCAACCGTTGCGAAGAAGTAAGCTGTCTTTTACTAGGCTGCTTATTTTTCTTTTTAAACAAGTAACTTTAAATAATCACTTTTAAAGTTGTCTTTCCTGGGAAGCCTCATTGGCCTGGAGGGTGCCCAAAGAGAGCAGGGGACATACTTTCTTCAGCCCATCCAGCGTCTGTGCAGTCACGCTTTCCCACCGCTATAACTATATGTACAAATGGTGCCTTATCCATAGGAGTTCTACAGAACACATGGAATCCATGCTCTCTCAGTCTCCATCTTCATCCCTATTCTAGTTAAGGAACTTTCCTTCACGTCTGAAACTGGAGGACTGCTTGCTCTGTGTGGAACTGGCCTAGATCCCACATGAAAGGACAGCTGCTGTGCATGCAGCTATCTTAGAAGTGGGGTGTGTTGATGACATCTTGAAATGGGGACCAGAAGAAGGCAGAAACCAAACCATACAAAAGCAGTAAGATTTTGAACATTTCATTACCTGAGCGCTCACTAGGGTTGCCAGATGCCCAGTTTTTGACTGGAAAGTCTGGTTGAAAAGGGGAGCCAGCAGTGTCTGGTCAGATGTACTGACTAGACACCAAAAGTCTGGTTACCGTGGGTGGGGGCGGGAAGGACAGTAAGAGACAGGTCATTAACCAGCGCCAGCCCCTCCTCAACCAGGGCCACCTCCTATCTGCAGGCAGGCTAGTTGTCAGGGCACAGCAGCTCTTGTCCCAGCCCCAGAGCACAGGGCACCCAGCTGGTGGGGCGGAGGGAGGTGGAGATAATCCAGTGAGTGATGGGAAAAAATGGGGAGAGGAGCAAGCAACCTCCTAAGGGGAAGAGGTGAAGGGTGTGGAGCCTTGGGGAAAGAGGCGGGGGAAGGTCTTGGGGGTCCAGTTACCAGCAATTACAAAGGTGGTGGTGACCCTAATGCTCATCTTCTGCTCAAGTTTGTAATCTCCTTGCATACCGAAGGACTTTCAGCAAATTTTAAGAATGGCAGCACCACCTACAGTTAGCTTTGAAAATACCCCTTTTAGTTTGAGCACCCAGAAACGTGCCCACATCTAGTCTGTCTCCAAGAGTGGCCCTTTGAAAATTTCTCTGCTCATTGAGCACTAAGGTCCTGATCCTATGAGCATGCATCTTCCTAACTTTTCTTGCCTGAGTAGCCCCTTTGATATCAATGGGATGACTCAGGTGAGTAAAATTATGCATATGTGTAAATGCATTCAGGATCAGAGTCTAAGGCATTATTGTGTTTGTAGGTATTAGTTGGTTCAAATGAAGTCATCCTCAAAGAAGTGCACATATATTTTTTCTTCCCCATAGTATAAACCAAATTAGCCCTTAAGAAAGTGCTTGTAAACCATCGTGAGTTTCCATGAGGTTACTATGTAATTATATTTGGGCTTATTTAAATGCAATGAAAATGCCTAGTAGAAACAACACATTTTCTCTGCATTAAACCAAAACATCTAGTTTACAATCTCCAACACTTCCTCTTCTGCAAAATTTATAGACCTGTTAAAGAGATTTTACAGATATAAGGTAGCAACCCCAATAAATCACCCATGTAAAATTTGAAATAACGCCAATGTATCTTACAACAGAATTTAAAACAGGATGCTAGATTTTTATTGAATAGTAAATTACAAAAGCAGCAATGCATCAGCAGCCAGCCCATCTGATTTAAGCTTTAGTTCAGTAACTGGTAACCCATGCTGTCTGGCATCCCCCAACTCAATGAGACTTCCCAGGAAAAACTGCTTTAAAAGTGATTGTTTGAAGTTACCTGTTTAAAATGAATAAATATCTTAGTAAGAGAGAGCACTCTACTGTGTGATTAAACTTTCTGCATCCTGTGCACCTTTTTTTTCTGAGGAGCCTTTGTAAGCCATGAATATTAACAGAGATTGAGCATAAACATTTTCCCCTACCAGTATTATTTTCTTTACGCCAATAAAAATTAGTTCTTCATTAAATGCTTTAACATTCTATATTAACCCCAAAGTATTGTAGGTACCAGTAAGCATTCTCTTGCTGCATTGATGTAGCTAGCTACTTGGAAAAATGCCAGCTCTTTATAGGTTAAATCTCAAGGGACTACATTTCTGCATGACATCAAAGTAGGAAAGAAAGCACTTCTATAATCAAACACCAACCAGGGGAACCTGGAGACTCATATTGATTGTACTGGGTATCATGAGAGATTTGAAGATGTGAGAAAGCCATTAAAAACCCCTGCAGTCAATGTTAAGTGAGGGATATAAAATTTATGACATTTGAATGTTATTTAATTAGAATACAGCTATCATGAAATTAAGGATACTGATAAATCAATAGTTGATGAATGCTACTTATGCCTGACTGTTTCAAATTCATACACAGTGAATGCAGACTACTACCATTTTTGTAGGATTCTGGAATACCTTTGTTACATTCTAATCACTTTATTTATTCTCTCTTTTAATTAGAGGCTTCAAAATTAGAGAAAGCAGATTTGAATTTGAAGCCATAGCCTGCAAACGTTGATACTATGGGCAAAATGTAAGGAATAATGAATCCTTACAACATAGTCGTGTAGGGATAAGCTTCTTAGCGGTAAGAATCATGCATAAATAACTAGCTCTGTCAATTAATCGCAGTTAATTCACTTAGTTAACTCAAAAAAAGATTTAAAAATTAATCACAAACGCGTTGTTAAACAATAGAATACCAATTGAAATTTATTAAATGTTTTTGGATGTGTTTCTACATTTTCAAATATACTGATTTCTATTACAACACAGAATACAAAGTGTACGGTGCTCGCTTTATATTATTGTTTTTGATTACAAATATTTGCACTGTAAAATGATAAAAAATAGTATTTTTCAATTCACCTCATACAAGTACTGAAGTGCAATCTCTTTGTCGTGAAAGTGAACCTTACAAATGCGGGGGTTTTTGTTACATAACTGCACTCAAAAACAAAACAGTGTAAAACTTTAGCGCCTACAAGTCCACTCAGACCTACTTCTTGTTTGGCCAATCTCTAAGACAAACAAGTTTGTTTACATTCATGGGAGATACTACTGCCTGCTCCTTATTTACAATGTCACCTGAAAGTGAGCACAGGCATTTGCATGGCATTTTTGTAGCTGGAGTTGTAAAGTAACTATATGCCAGATATGCTAAACATTTGTATGCCTCTTCATTTTTTATTTGATTGACAGCCCTATAATTTATATGAGAAGATAGGCCTTTGTTTATTTTTATATTGTGCTGATTTTAAAGTCCCAGCTTATGTAGGAACTGAAAACTTACAAACAAACCCAAGAGGTGAGAATCTTTCAGTATAAGGTATTTAAAGTCCTGGAATGAAATTTTGGCTGAATGGATATCAATGGGTGCTTTGACTTCCATATGGCCAGGATTTCACCCCTGTCATGTTTATGCACAGTGCAACTAACTTTCTTCCTTTTCCAGGAGCAGAGTTTTATAGGATTCCTAAGATGTGATGAGGAAGTAACAGAAAGGGTGAGGGGGCGGGGGAGGGAAGAGACTCTGGAGCAATAGTAAGGTAGGGGAACAGCTGATAATATTTTGCATTTTTACTGTGAGCCTCATCCACTGAGCCTCTCATCTCAGTACCATACAGTTTACATTCTGGTCTTTTGGGTGGCAAAACATATACCACAACATAATTATGACATCATTAAAATTAGGCTTTTAATTACAATAATGTGTTCTTAGCCATCCAGAAGGGTATATCTTTTGGGAAGTTAGCCACCTGGGGCAGTTAGTTGGTGCAGCAAGGCAGAGGGAAACGGTGGAGGTTCAGGCAGGCCATTGACTGAGTTCTGTGGTAGACTGACAATATCCTGTAATATCTAGAATGAAGCTTTCTGAATTAAGCTAAACCTGATTGAATTAGAGTTAATACCTTTGGGGTACATTGTATTAGAAATGCAAACATCTATCTTCTATTGTGAGATTGCATGGAACTTCTTTAGCAGGAAGACAAGATTAATGCAATCTCTGGAAGATATTAGGGAGTTCAAAGGTCTTTTTAGAACAATATGTGTACAGCGGATTTCCTCAGAAGTATCTTGGTTGAGGGTGATACAAATTCTCCTCTGGAAGCCAACCTTTTGAAGGTTAAGTGAAGCTAAGATAAAGGAAGGTGCTCAGATTCGGGAACTTCAAGATGATGCGTGGCAAGGAAAAGATGCTCAATGTGTAATTGCAAGTTGCCAAAGGTCTCAATTCCCTTTAACTTCAGGGGAAATAGTGAAGCTCACTATGACTACAGTTTAAAAAAACAAAAACAAAAAGCAAAAAATCCCAGATTCCCAAATTTAGGTTCCTAAATCCAGATTTGGAAACTCCAAGTCAATGGGAGCCACGAAGTGCTCAGCTTTTGAAAAATCAAACCACTTAGTGGAGGCCTAAGTAAGGTTCCAGGAACCTGACTTTAGGCCCTTGTTTTTGAAAACGTCAGCCAAAGTTTTTATGGGCTTATTAATCCCATCACAGAAGAGATCACTAGAGATGAACTAGTTACAAGTAGCTGTTCAGTATTTCTGCCTTATCATTCTCAAATATCCCTCCAACTCTTCTG
Organism: Dermatemys mawii; assembly: GCA_007922305.1. NCBI lineage: Eukaryota > Metazoa > Chordata > Testudines > Dermatemydidae > Dermatemys > Dermatemys mawii. Next base: position 16,574,796 of record ML677363.1, read on the forward strand.
AGGGCAAAATGGCCAGAAATGATATAAGAAACAGTGGTACAACACCGATGCTGGGATGGCTGCATAGGAAGATAGCTAATAATTTAGGTTTCAAATGTATTTGCCTTATTTTTGGATACTCATTTTTACCCAGCTGATTCTGCTAAAGATCAGCAATTTCTTGAGTCTTTTAGCATCTGGCTCTTGAAATCAGGCAAATGATCACATTAAATGAAGAAATGGAGATGGCCAGACCATATTTCTAGTTGCAAAACTTGACCTTCATATCTAGTAGTTGCATAAACTTAAAACTCCTACAACTAAAATTCTGAAAATAGTTTCTTTAAGGATCATGCTGCACCAAGATTCTCAGGTCTAATGGGAAAGAATTCCAATTTGCAGAGTGAGCAGAGCCCTCAAAAGCAAGCTTTTAATAAGGTCTTAGTTCAGGATTGTATCATTTAAAGATCCTAGCCCCGAAACGGAGACTGGTTTTCTGTGAGCTAAGTGCACATTTGTGAGAAAATTTATGAAAATCCTTTACAAACAACACACAAACAATGCAAATCCCTCCTATAATTCAAGAAAGATCCATCTAAGCTATTACACATAACACAATGCAGCCCACAGTAGGTGCAATTATGAACAAAGACATAATCCTGCAAGTTTCAGGAGATGCAGAGCTATGACAAAGGACCCTATTAATAATATGCTCATAATTAAAACAAGGTTTCCTTAATAACCTTCTAGCATTCTGGTGAAACAAAATACTGTACCATACATTGTGAGACAAAATAGATACTGTAATTCTGGAAATTAATTCAGTTATCAGATCATGCACTGATAATCCATCTGCTGAAGTCACATACCACAGTAATGAAAAGATGTCAGTGTTTCAAAAAAAGCATCAAGTGGAAAACAGGTAAATGTAGAACTTAATTAAACCTTAACAAAGCATCCTGTTATTTTGTTTTTTCAATTGTACCGGTTTATTTGCAATGTGACCAGTAAGGGTATGATCTGAATCTCATTAGGGTCCAAGGGAGTATTTCTATTCACTTCCCTGAGCTTTGACTTTAATTTCTCTATTTGATGATTAAAGGGATACTGCTAAGAATCATATATATTAAAAAAATCATTTTCTTACCTTCCTTCTAAATTTCCTGATTAGAACTATGTTAACCTGGAGTTAAGATTATGTACATATCAAATTAATGGTAAAAAGGATATAGGGAAGCTGTAATTACGCCCCAAAACAAGCATTATAGACCCAGAAAATTCAGAGTTAAGGTTAATCTTAAAAGAAATCCTACTGTGATGGGGTATACAAACCCCACACAGAGTCAGAAGGGGTTAAAGGACAATACTGGGCCCAGGTAGCCTGGCCCTCCTGATGTGCAGAACATGCACCAGGTGGAGAATAAGTTGAAAAGGGAGCAACCCAGCTCAGAAGGACAGACCTACCCCAAAAGCTGTTCACAAGGTAGCTGCAGAAGCCCCAAGAGGGCTGAGCCCAGTTGGTGCTGATGGTTTGGTTATATTTTTACCTTATTTGGGACTAAGAGCTGAGAAAGGAAAGCAGTGGGAGGAAGTAACTTAGGGAGGGCACCTTTGGGGGCCAGACACCGTTGCCCTCCTAGAGCCCTGGGTCTCAGCTACACTACAGGAGGCACTTGAATCACCTGTAATCCTCACCACACATCTGAGCAGAGGACGACCAGGATTGTAACACCAACCCACTGGGAGGGGTCACCAGGTATGCTAATCACTATAACACCTAACCCACCAAGGACTCTTACACCCACATTTTCAAAGTATAGAACTGCACAGGTAAGGCACCAAAACAGCCTTATCTCTGCCCTGTAACAGCACCATGTAAAAATCATACAACTATGATTAATGCATAATAGTGTGTGGCCCCAGATTAGATTCCACTGATTTTTTTTCCCCTGCTCGGGGATTGTGCTTTTCTTTGTGCCTGGTTCATTACCATGCACAGCAGACATTCTGTTTTCTTATGCTTTCCCTCATATTGTCACCCCAATCCTCAGTAGAGGCAGTGATAATGAGGAAGGGAAATGGCACTGAGTTTGTTCAGTGCACATACTGAGAAGCAATTCTCACTTTTTACATAATTAAGGCGCAATGCTGGCGTTGTGCATAAACACACACCTGAAAACCAGGAGCATGGTTGTATGCTGGCCACCCAGAGGCTGATCATTCTGACTATTGTCACTGCAGGCCCTTAGTGACAAAAGCCAAGGAGGTATATTAAGGGGTATGGCATGGGGTAAATAGGCATGCTCTGCCACTGAACCCATTCTCTGACCAGGAATAGTCCCCATGCAGTCCCCTACTAGAGCACTAGATCATTGGAGGGAGCCATTTATGAGGTAGTTTGCATAGTAATACAGTTTTCATAGCATATATTGTATATGCCCCCATTTGGAAGCCCTTTACGTTTGTTTCTATAAGCCAGCAAGAATTAGGCATATGGCTTTTGATTCCAGTTGGTATGTTTTTGCCAATGGCTGGCATCTGCGACCCTCCTCTAAAGTGTAAACCATCATCTTAACAATCAGAAAAGTTTTATTAATATTTAAAGAAAATGCTTAACATTTAAATAAATCTCCAAACCTTTAATAAAGCAGTTTGGAAACTGGTTTGCATACGACATTATGATCCCTCATATTGCCAGCATCAAAAATTGCTACTTTTCAGCAAGATGGAGAACGCTAAAAGCAAGTGCCGATTTATGTATGGTAAGAATAGCTTTTGAACATATGAACTTTCAAAGTCCTGTGCTGAGCAAAACAAGTGAATCAGACAGCAGTCCTTCTACCTCCCTGTCCTGTCTCTAAAAATGGCCACTACCAGGTATTTCAGAGACAGGAGCAAAAACCCCATCGTACACATTATGGCACAGAGACTGAGAGTATGACTGGCTCTTGTGCTGCAAAGGTATGCCCCTCCTGCCCCATACTCTCACAGAGGCTAGCCAGAATCTGCTACGTGTCATATTCTTGTTTTGAAGATAAAATTAACTGATTTATTTAAGCCTTGCCTGACAATTTGTTCAATTATTTCTCCTGAAACTTCTTCGATCTTGGAATACTGTACCTAAGAGTTCACTCTCTCCTGGGCAAATTTTCTGAGACAAATCACAACAACATATGTCAGTTAGACTGGTCATTTCCAAGGATCACGTCTGTGATCCTTTTGCTTTGTGTGGAATGCTGCCTTACTAATTAAGTGAGCACATTCCTTGTAAGGAGAGCTTCCTTGAGCCTAACAAGACTTTCTATTTTGTTGAAAGCCAAGAGATAGCTGAACTATGTGTATCTATAAGTCCTGGCACCTGTGTGGTCACTCTGGGTGGAAGTGTAAACTAATTATCTGTAAATGATCCAAAATATCCAGTAGTGCAACAGAAGGCAGCAAAGTTTGTCCAGAAATGTATTATCCTGAATAAGAATACAGCGCTTTACATCTTCACATCACAGCGCAGTCATTGGGCCTAGCACTAAACACTTTGCCTGCCTACCATCCTCTAAATGCCATACAAGACTGTACCAGGCCTGTACACAAATGAAGAGGGCTGAGGCTGGGGATACAAGGAACCTTTCCAGTCACAATTGCAGCTCCTGCACTCTCTTGTGTACAGGGACTGCTCGCGCCTGGTGCTGCGTGGGTGCTTGACACCCTAAAGGAGGTGGAGCCAGGGCCCCATTCTCTCTCTGTAAAACTCAGCTGCCCTGAGCTGGAGCATCAGACTCCCTCCCTTTGTGCATCTGAGAGTTACATAAGTGCTCTGTTGTAACCAAACCCTTCATGAGGATCTCCAGGGGCTGGTTCAACTGCATATGCCCCACAATATGGGCAACTATCTTGTGCTAACAAATTTGGAGCATTTGATTTGTTACATGCATCTGCAATTATATTTATTGCAGAGAGAGAGGTTGGCAAAACTTTTTTCCCCACCTTATTCTCATTTTTTTGTTCTGCTCCAGTTAACCCTCTGATTTTATTTTTGCTCTGGAATTTGGGTTGAAAACAGCCTTGACCAGTACAAACAGAAAATGTTTTATCCTTCTGTACTGTAAAGACCCACTGAGAAATCTTCATCAAAAAGTTGAGATGCAGGAAAAATTTAGTGGAATGATGGAGCATTGTATCAGAGTGCTGCAGTGAGAGTATACTGAGCTAAGCATGCTTCTAGCACCCGTAGGCATAAATTGGGCTTTTTAAAATTTCTGCCAAGATTTTGCATGCTCTTTTTCATGTTAGTTTCCGATACTATTCTATAGCCATATCTGGATTCACCAAATTTTTCTTGCAGTATCTAGACATCACCGGCACCATACTTCACTTGTTAAATGATAAGCTGCCGCTAAATTTAGATTTGCTCCAAAAGCAAATATGTAATTCTAGATGGAACACCATGAAGCCTGAGCATCATACTGATGCTATTTTGCTGCATGTCTCAAATCCATCAAGGGATTATGGTGGTTTGGATAACATTTTTTTGCAGACAAAAAAATGTAAGTTTCCCATGGTGCTTTATATGCTGTTTTAATGAATTTTTTAAATTAAAAAAAATCTGATTATAAGCATTCTGAGTCACACATTTCATACCAAACTGTAACTGTGGAAGGGGGGCAGGGAGAAAGCCAACACCATCCACAATGGCTACCAATGACACAGAAACTAGCTGGCTTGAGTCTGATTCTCACTTAACTTAAAATCCTTACAATTTGGAGCTATACTGACATGAGTTAAGGGGATCTTGCTTAAAAATTCACCATACTCTAGTTATCCTTTTGTTAAGACAATGGCATATTTCAAATTCTCAAGACAGAATCATGTTTACATTACAGACCATAGATTAAAATCACTATCTCCATCTATGGGCATGGGGGTCTCTTTGGCATGATCCTGTAGTGTAACTTCACTCATATGAGCAGTCTCATCGACCACATTTAGATTATTCGCCTGACTAAAGTTATTTATACACATGGGTCTTTGCAGCTCTGGGCTCTTTATATCTACTCTGAAGTCTATCTTCTGTAAGATCTCAGAGATGAAGTGCTGCTTCAGAACTTACATGGCATCTTTTCCATACAGTAGTTTAACATTCAGGACAAAAGATTTTGTCTAAGTGGTAGGCATTCCCAACGGCATTTGCTAGCAGGTTCAGTGTAAATGTATGGTTAACTGTTTAGCTAGTAATGCATTTGAGCAAGGTGATTACATCTAGCTTCAGAGGGCTCTCTTTACAACTTTGCTATACATAACTATTTCATAACTGACTGCAGAAACAAGGATTAGAGTAATGGAATGAATACAGGCCTATAAACTGAATTACATTTTCCTCTCTGTCCTTTTTAGTAACTTCCTTACACCTTCTCTCTTGCTGTAGATGTGTTTTACGGTTCCTTACCAGCACTTAATCCTTGATGGTGCCTCATTCTGTCAGGAAGCAAAATTCTTTGCTCCTCTGTCCTCTACTCTGTAGATATCCATTGCATGAGCTCCTGGCCTATGGTCTCTTTTCTGTGAAGTATAGGGTAACAGCTAACAGTTGGAGTATGTAGGGCTGTTAGATAGAAAATGACATCAGCTGACTGCCACTACCAACCCACCAAGAAACTGAGCTGGGCTGGATTCCTTTGAGAACATAAAAGTTATTCCAACTCATCTCCTCCCCATGTATCCCCTTCCTCAGGTGATCTGTTGCTCTCTCCTCAAACCATTTTCAGCACAACAGTCTGACTCATCTCCTCTCTCCATAACATCATCATGCTTAGCCACAGACCCAAAAAGCAAATCAAAATAATGACAAGCTAGCAGCAGAGTCTAGACCACATGACAACAGAATTTAGGGGTATGAGTGAGGCTTCACTGTGCCTGACTATCTGTTGGTAGCACCTCTTCCGCCAGCAGCGAAGTTAAAGGTGCAGGGGACAACTGTACCCCAGACCAGGCAGAGCACAGAGAGCCATGATCAGGTTGCTGCCAGCTCTTCCCACACCCTATGGTAGGTGCAACAGAGAAATTGAGCTGTAAAGGTGGGATATGCAAAAGCACTGAGCGTTGGCCTAACTCTGCTCCTACTGAAGTCATTGGTAATTTTGCCACCGAAATCAGTGCAACCAGAGTTAAGACAGTGAAGAGCACCTTTGAAAAATCCCACCCTAAAACATTTTTCAAATTAAAAAAATTAAAATAAATCAAATCCATTAGCAAATTGTGAAATTATGTATTTTTCAAAGGAATATTTGAATAATTGGATTAAACAACAAACCTGAGCCAAGTTAACCAATACTTCCAGGATCTTATTTTTCTTAAAACAGTATTCAAAGTAATAGTCTTGGTTTCCGAAGTCAAGAGCTATATTAGTATAACAGATGGCTGAAACATGACATGGGTCCTTTAATAAAAGCTGAATGGTGAGTAAATGAAAGAAACTGAGAATAAAGGACACAGTATAACTAACATATAGAAGGTACAAACTTTTAATAGAGAAATCCTCATCCAAGAAACTGAGATGTGTTTTGCCTGTGTATCAATATCTCAGGAAAATTATGCTGGCCATTTGCCTTGTGTGTCCTGTTACACAGGGTAAGTGATGATTGTTCTGCCTGTAGCACAGCACAACATCAGGTGAGAGATACCTCTATTGTTATGTTGTGCACTGCACATTACTGGAAAGTAATGAGAATTTTCATAGCCAATAATAATGTATATCATGCAAAGCAGAAAGGAGAGCAGATTTAAAAAAAATCTGCTACCATAATTTTAACAGTGATTTAAAATCAATAAAAATGAAATAATTTATATTTAAGACTGCTACTCCATCCTTAATTCACTGTTTTTTCACTTGGTACTGCAGCTTGACAGTCCTATATCAGAAGTGTAAGAATAGTGAATAATCTGTCACATTGTAATAAAGGAGCAGGAATGAATTAAAAATTCTTATGAATTAAGAATCAGTGGGGTAGCCGTGTGAGTCTGGATCTGCAAAAGCGACATGCGCATGCATGCATCCGACGAAGTGGGTATTAGCCTATGAAAGCTTATGCTCCAATACGTTTGTTAGTCTTTAAGGTGCTACAGAACTCTTTGTCACTTCTAGGAATGAGAAGCCCCCGGGATGTCTACATTATGCATAAGATATTCAGATCCCTTTAGGATCTTCATAGTCCATTAAAATATTTTTTTAAAAAAAATAGGCATCTACAATACAGGTTGAGGATGACACAGCAACTATCCCCAAATGGAATAACCTGTAACAAAACTTAAATTCATCCCCTAAACCAGGGTAATCAATTCTGGGCCAAAAGCTTTAGTCCATTCTCAGTTTTTACTCTGTTCTTATTCTGGCAAAGCTCCATTTGGATTCATCGAGAAAGTGGTTTTCAACCTTTTTTCATTTGCAGACCCCTACAATTTTCAAATAGAGATGTGGACCCCTTTGGAAATCTTGGACATAAACTGCGGACCGATAGGAGTCAGCAGATCACAGGTTAAAAACCACTGTTCTATGGCAACGACAACCTTTCACAGAACCCTTAGGTATAGTCTGCAGACCCCCAGGGGTCTGTGGACCACAGGTTGAATCTGATCTAGAATTATGCCAGAATAACGACTGTGTCAAAACTAAGTAAGGACTTCAGGATCAAAAACAATGAGTGAAATGATTCAAACTTCTATTAAATGACAAAACAGTCTTTTCCCCACCTAAACAAAGACATCATATGGAACCATGGTTGTGTTAAGGTTGTGTAGCTAGCATTAGCTACAGTAACATCAATAATCCATATTTTGATTCACTGCTTAATGCAGCATATAGACAATAATGTTAAGCAACAGTATTAAAAATTCCATGTGGTTGCACTGCACAAACCTTCTGAAGTAGAAGAAATCCAAAGCTAGCTACAGTGACATGCTATGATTGAATAAGCCTTAATCAACTCTTCAGAAACCAGGCAGTAGTAGATTCTAGCTCAAAATTTAACATTTTGAGAACTGGATGCAAGTAGAAAGCAGGGAAAAAACTCTTCAAACTAGGCTTCATTATAACATATTTTAACCTGTTATATATGCGCCATCAGCTTGCTCTTGATGCTATTGGAACCACAGCCCATCCTGCTGTAACACCACAGTGGCAGGCAGTAGATCTGTAGCATCTGAACAGGGTATGATGTAGAGCAATGCAAGAAACCCAACCCACAGTATTATTAAATATTCAAGGGACATTGGTCAAAGAGCTGGCAGGAATATGAGGGCACAAAATAACTTCGGAAATTATTTGTTTTTATTGTTGGGAACAAGAAAAGAAGAGGAATTAAAAAAATATAGGAGAGAATAATAGGGTCAAGGGGACAGAATATTCTCTCCCACACCCCATCTCTGATCATACTTGTTGCACATCTGGTCAACATTTTAGATGCCTGAATTCTACCATCCCTACGGAATAAGGAGAGAGAAGCTGTGGACATATTTCCAGTGGTCAAACTGATATTTAGCTATCTATGTGCCTGGCTGTTAGAGTGGTATCACATACCCACATCACTGTCCATTATATTATCCTTAGAACACTTTAATGGAAAGCAGAGATTTGGACTAAAACTTTGATCCTTTGGAGGAGAGTTCTTAATGACTCTCCAGAGGCACACAGTGTGTGGAGACTCCTCCAACGTCTCCAAGTAAGAAAAAAAACTCTTAGCACTGAAGTCACAGGCATAGACACTGAAGCTACAGTTTGTACATCAAGGTGAAAGACACCTGGGATGCAGGAAACTTCTTCCAATGCAACCAGTCAAGCTGTGATTGACAGAACACCACACTGAGAGACGAGTCTGCATCTTCACTTAGCTGTGCAGGAATTGCCTAAACTGCTAATACAGTGTGCTGGAGAACAATCTAGAAGATTCTCATCATATATGCCAGTATCGCTGACCTGAATAGCAATTGATTTTTGACAGCAGCTATGCATGAAGGTGGAGTAGCAAGAAGTCTTGAGAAATCTGAAGTGGAGTCCACGGTAATTAGGTGCTTTGCCTTCATCTTAATAGGTGCTACAAATCCTGCTATAATTTCAGAGTCAACTCTTGGACCAGAGGAGAACTGCATCAAAACTATAGAGCAGGATTAGCCGTAGATTCCCCAGAGCCTTGTGTGCAGTAAGAAGAGCAGAACCTCATCCAGTCTGTCTCCCCCAATTTATGTATAATACTTCCCAGCCCACAAGTTATTAGGAAGGCTACTGGGGGTACAGAATCTCCCCAGCACATCAAGAATGCAACAAGCACAGCAGCAGGCCTGGGAGCTGGAGGAAATGCTTTGTTACAGTGAAGTGCTGCTGCCAAACTGCTGATAGATGGGGAAGGAGTACTGCAGGATGCCGAGAGAGTGGGTTGTTTGTTGGCAGATTTATTTTTAGAGCTGTCAGTTATTTGGGGTGTTTGGACTTGAGAACTATAGGCAGCATAGGCCCAAGGCTGCCACAGCTGAAACACCCTTCAGGCTTTGATACGTACCCTTGGTTTTGACAAGCAGATGCGACAGAGTACACTGTCTTTGGCATGGAAGAGATTCTTTTCAAGGTAGAGAATTTTAAAGAGTGATCCTGACTCCCAATGGGCCAATTACTTCACTCTGCACTGAAGTATTCAAAAGGCCTTTCATTGTTGGATGTGAGTTAGACTTATAGGTGGTTTCAGAGGTGGTTAAGAAGGAGCTGAATTGATCCACTTGAGAGTTGTCCATCTGAGGTAACATTATTCATTGCAACTTGCAGTCACAGCTCATGTGTCCAGCTGTCAGCAACACGTACGGCTTGTCTTTACTACAATGTTAGCTCGAAGTAGAATTCCGGTATTGCCCCTAACCCCACTCCTGTGCTCACACACAAATCTTTTGCTTGAGTTAAGAGGTGCTTTAAGGTTGAGGAAACTGGCTAGTGAGAGGATATGGGATAAATCTTGAGTTCTGCTGACACTTGAGCTGGTCATAGGGTAGAGATGCAACCATTCTGTGCTGCTATAAAATCACACTGTGCTGCTAAATCCAAACACTGTACAGCTCGAGTATTACTTTGCAGGGTGACTGCTCTCAGTTGAGCTAGAATAGCATGAGAAGGAGTTAGCTCAAGTGTAGATAACTCCAGCTCTAATGCTGCAGTGAAGACAAGCCCTAAAACATTCATCATTGTAGCCATTCATGAAGGTTATCTTCTAATCATACTTGGCTCAGCTCTTGGAGCTTGTTGAGAGATTTCTCTTCAGTCACTGACTTTCTTACAAACAATTTAAAATGCAGCTCAAGAAAAACAATCACCTCCTATTAATTCTTATCAAACTTGCGGATTTACAAACAAAACCAAGTACCTGCCCCCCTTAGTTTACAAAATAGTTCAGTCAAAGACAAAATAGAACTGACACAACCAGTAGCTGATCTGTTGGTATGAGTTGGAACTGGTGAAGGGGTCTGGCAGCGGTTGTCTTGTAAAGGCTTTGTAGGGAAGGGTAATTTGAGGAGGGATTGGAAAGAAGAGAGGTAAATTGTCTGCCATGTTCTCTGGAAGATGAAATGAGGGAGACTGTTCCAGACAAGCAAGCAAGCAAAACAGAAAAGTACCCCTTGAGGGAAATGGGCTTCTTTCTAAGTCATTTATTTTTAAAAATGTAAGAAGTTTTCATAGACAAAAATGGATACAAAAGGTCCATATTATAAAATACTATTCACTTCCCCAGAGCAAAATGATACAGAAGTGAGTCCTAGCAGATGTGCAAGCTGCTTGCTGTCAAACTGTGAGAAAGAAGGAACTGAAAGTTGAAGGGTACTGGGATTTGCTAGGCCTCCCTGAGAAGTGTGGCAGCTGTCCTGTGACTCGGCAGTTTAATATTTGTTCTTTGATGTGTTGCACAGTGTTCGTGAATCATGACCCAAAGGCCCAACTCCTGAAAGCAGCTCCAAGTTCTCAAAAATACATACAATTTAAAGACTCAAACATTTTAGTGGAACAAACAGAAAATGGACTTTTTCTTGCCCCCCAAATTGTTCACTTAAAAGGAACCTTACAGTCACCCACATGTTCTTTACTAGGCCATGGATTTCATGAGAGGAGAGAAGTCTACTAATGCTGGATACTGAGGGCTGGCCCACACAGCTCCAAAAACCTTTGCAAAAAAAAAAAAAAAAAAAAAATCCACATAAACCCAGACTCTAAAACTGTTCCCTCTTTACTCACTGAGCTCTGCAGCAATTTCAGATGGAAGCTACTGTAAATTATTACTAGCTCTACTCCTTTCATCTTCTAGATGGATATTCTATATTTCTGGTCTCTCAAAGACTAGATTATTACTTTTTTGCTTAGCAAGAGAATTGTTAATGTTTTCCTGGCAAAATCTCTACAAATATCCTTCTCCTGTAATGAAGACATAAGCCTTTCCCTTTGCATTAATGAAAACCCTTCCAGCTATGCTGACAGTACCTCTATTCATTACAGCATCAGAAGAGACAAAGTGAGTTGTACTCTACCTGTTTAGTTCTCATTTTGGAATCTGGTGACAGATTGTTGTAGGTATAATGGGCCTGTGTGACTCCACAAAAAAGGACTGCAACAATTCCTGAAATGCAAAGAAAGGCCAGAGTCAGCTGCTTCTATTTTCAACCTTGCTGTAGTCAAAGGGCAGGATTAGCCTGCTCAAAAACTAATTAGATTGTGTTAAAAGCTTTTTGTAACAGAGAAATGCTAAGGTATGTTTTACAATAATGTTCTTCAAACAAACTAGAATTTTGCTTTGATAGAAATCTTGGCAAATCCTGCCCTCCCTCCATCCCACACATTTCATTGCCATCTGCTTGGAGAGTTTAATACAGAGTGATAACTGTGTATAACAACCTCTGATCATAGTCAGGCTGACAGTTATCTATGTTTGTTACTCAATTATAAGATAATAAAAAGAATAGAAAATAATGAAACTGTGACGTAGGCCAAAGAGGCAGGAAAAATGTTAATTTTTCTCCCCCAAATGCATTTTTGAGCAGTGAGTGCTGAAGGAGTGCAGTATGTGACAGCCATTTTGCCCTCTGAATGCCTGTTTGCCTTGCACATGGCACACTGCTTATTACAAGGCAAACAGCAAAACCCAGCTTAAAAATACCACTCTAATAAAAAAAAAGCTGTCGCCCAGAATGACTGGGTCAGTGACTGTAACTGAGTGGCAGTAATTATGTTTCTCCAGTCTGTGGGAGGTCATGAGGAAAGAGAAGGAGCAACAGTCTTATCAGGAATATAAAGGTACTAATATGCAGTAACAATATTTTTTAAAGCTTCTCTTCTTTTCCAGCCTCACGGTAAGATGCCTAGAGCTGCTGATCATAAAGTAAACACAGTATAACAATTGAAAACATTGAAAAATTCATTAATAATATACCCTTTTAAAGTTAGACAAACATCAATCGAAGGGACCACACAGAGGAAAAAGGGAAAACTGGGGATAAATAAGTAGCCAATGGTGACTGTACAAAAGCACCTCTGGAAAAAAGAAAACTCTCTCAAATGTGGGCTGCAACTAACTGAGGGGGAATCATCATGGGATCCTCCATAGTGAAAACATGGCTTCCTAGTGGATGTAAGCCCTGCTCATTTAAAGTGATCCTGGTGGACGGACTCTCATGGAGTCCCATTGACTTCAATGAGAGAACCACATGCGCATAGGAGCTCACACATTTGGCCTAAGAGAGAACGGAGAAATCCTCAAAAAGCAGGTGGTGCATCTGTGTAAATATTAATCTGGAAAGGCTTAGTGAGGAGGTTTCAAATGTAGCCAGCCCCTTTACCATAAGGGGTTTTAAAAAATAACAGTGCCAATGTAAGCTATTCCACTATTTCATAAGTAGTAAAAAATGCAGGGCAGGCTTAATATGATCACAGTTACTCAAGCCAGTGAGCAAATGGGCAGTGCATTCTGAACAAGCTGCAAGCAATAGGGGTGCCCTGAACTAAACTTGGCTAAAAAGGGAAGGTGAAGGTGATCCTGGGGTCAGGATGGGTTAGTTTCTAGAAGCCTCAGATTAACATTTGAGATATTGAATGCAAATCAAAGCCTCTCAGATGTTTGAAATTGGGGGTATCAATGACTGAGGAAGAGTGGAAAACATTTCCTAGGACCAAAATGAGGATGCAAGAAAACGAAGCACAAAGTAAGAAGAAATATTTAAAAAACAACAAACATCATTTGAAGGAAAAAAATAAAAAGGCTAAAGACTAAATAAAGTAACATGATTCTTTTAGTAGCCCTTTTCTGACTCTCTTTAGGCTGTAAGATGTAAAAGTATTGTCCAGCCGAAACCAGTTTTTGGTATTTTAAGTCTCTCTTTTCATTTCTGGGAAGACCTGAGAAATGGCATCAATGTGCTTTTGATGCAGGAAAGAAGAAGCGGGTAGGAAAAAAAATATGAACAATGGCACAAAGAACTGCCACCGAAGAGAAAATGAAAAACCTATTTTCCTATGCAGTAATGCAGAAATTCTCTTGGCTTCTGAATTCTATTCACCTGACTGTATTTCTTCTATTGCAGTAATACAAGCTTCTGCAAAGCAGGAAAATTTCACTGAGCTTTAACTGCCCTTTACTTGCTTTTGTAATATTTCTTTTAATTCAGCATTGGGCTCATCCCCTCAGCTGGATCTATAGCGCAAAGGTCATTCGAGAGCAGTGCTGGGCATTTCAAGTGTATGTTACGGATTCATTCTCCCAAATGGCTTCAGTTCCTCTTCTAGAGCTTGAAGTCTGCCCTGTATTTTGTAGTCTAAAGCTGACAAGGGAATGTATAAATTCTCAAGGCTAATTAGCAGCATCAAAATGTCCTCCTGTATAGTGTTTTGGATAAATACATGCTCACAAAATGAAAAGCCAGTTTTAAAAAAATATGGCTAAGCAGGACTATTTCTAAATATCACTAGCCCCAGGGTCAACAATAAAAATGGAAATATGAATTTCCTGTTCGGTTTCCACTACATGAATCATCATTCTGCCATTTTTAAAATCTGACTATTAAATTCAACCATGGTTGTAAAAATTGATTTGTGACTGCCAAATTCAATTGTTAATTATAGGCTGGATAAGTGTCTATTTACTATTTCCTCAGGCAATGTGAAAACTGGGTCAGTGGTATATAAAGGGCCTGACACTGATCTCACACCAGGAGTACATTCACTGAATCAATGCAACTATTCCAGAAAAAAATGGAATAAGAGAGACCAGTATCAACCACAGAGTATCTGATACAGAGTGTGGATTCTGGGTTGAGCCTTTAAGTGCCATCACCATCCTTCAGAATGGAATTTCATAGACCATATGAACCTTATTTCCAAGGGAGATGGAGTGCTTGCAGCAGGAAATTTATTTGTTGCTAAAACAAGACTTGCTGTGCACAGCCATGGCAGTTACAATGTAAGATATATCATAAAGCATGAGGGGAAGCTATTGGAATGTGTCTTTTTAAAAGATTTGTGTCCATGTGCATGTTAATGCAACTACATAGGAAACAAGGCAAGAATTACCTAAAGAGGCAAACATGGAACTTTCCATTTTGGAAGGGCATGTTAAGTAAGGTTGGAAATTCTTTTACAAGAAGTATTAATATTGGATTTTGAAGAAAGGAATCAGCTTGACAGCAAAATGCTTTCTCCACTGTGTATGGGATATAAATTAGGGAATTATGCATTTTTTTCAAAGACTTATTAGTGGAATTGTCCAATTTTCTTCTGACATCTTTCAGTTTGATTCTGGACTGCTGTCACCTACATAGCATCAAAGATAAAAATATTCACTAGTTCTTTTCTCATTAAAATGTCAGATTCTGGAGCCAAAAATGTAAATGTCTGTCTCAGTTTCCTGCTAAATTAAATGCACACTTTTTGGTTTTACTGAGAATGAACAATGTTGGAATTTTGGACAGGAGAAAGTGATTAGATCTATCAGAGCAGAGAGAGAGTGAGAAAGTCTCTTTTATCAGTTGCTTGGACCTGTGGCTTTATCTTTTGGGGATAGTAGTGACTGACTTACTTTTCCATTTCCTCTGCTCTCTTTTTTTTTTTTTAACTGAAAAACAGCACTAATTGAGAGCCTCAGCACCTGTATCACTGAAGCAGAACTATGGATTAAAGTGAAAGATTTAGGGGAGAAATGGAAAATTGGTTCATCAGTGCAATACAATAGGAATGATCTTTCTGAAGACATTAAACTATTGGAAAATTTAATATAATATAAAAAAATTAAAAACCTGATAATAAAAAAATGATAGCTACATGAGCCAAGTCAATTAGCAGATAGCTAAACTCCAGCTATGCCAGCCTCTTTGATAATCATAATAAGATTTTTAAAAGTCTACCAGTCTAGTTGCTTTTAATACCATTTGTAAGACACATAGGAATAGTAACAGCTTGTTAGCTGATGCCAGGCATAATGAAATCAGTCTCAATGAATTTTACTCCATTGTTTATATTGATAGTGGCAATTCATCTTAGGGTAAAAGGCGGCAATATGTGATGCTGATAATGGGACTCATGCCACAAAAGAGGCAATTGCTATCCTAAGATGCATCACTGATGGTGTGCATTAATTTATAACTAATTCCTTTACTGAAGGAGAGAGAAAATAAATGTCCTTGATGGATCATTTCACAAATAGGCAAAAGGAAATTACTTTCCTGTAATTCTTACTCTCTAATGGCCTGATTTTGCAAGGTGCTAAAAGACTCAACTCATAAGAACTTAAGAGCTCCTAAAGGTATAACTTGTAACAGAGCCCTGCATTTTGGCTGAGGAAGGCACTATGAGAGGTGTGCTCCTAATACAACCCTGGAAGTGACTGCTCAGGCCAAGTCCACTGCATTGTTCCTTTCTGGTGGCTGCATAGATCAACCTCATTTTAAATTGATTCCACTAGTTCGGGATTCAGAAATCAGATGCTTCCTCCTAAATTTGCATCTCTCATTGAGCAGTGAAATGTGCTGCTGGCAAGCTGTCAAGTCACCTGAGGATCTGTTAACCAGTCCAATGAACCCCACTGTGAAATATAACTTAAGAAAACATTGTGGAAGGAGTGGATAAGAGCATTTTCAGGCAACGGTGAGGGAAGATGAAAGTTACATTGGAACTGGTTAAAAGCAAATGGCTAAAAATATCTATTTTAAGCTGAAATGTCAATACAGTAGTAATAGAGATAGTGCATTTGGAAAACTTAGCTTTGAACTTCTGAAGCTACAAGGAAGACTGCATGTGTCTTTTTTTCAAACCGCTTCTGACAAAGGCCTTTCATAGAAACTAAGTGACAGAGGCTCAACCCTGCTGATAAATGAGGCAAGAGTCATCTTTGCCTCATCACGACAATGTAATTAAACAATTGCCAACTGAAACAAAGAATGTGCGTATAAAAAGAATTGCTAGCGACAGAACTAAATGGGCAGGATTTGTTTTCCTTACAATTTATGTGGGTGAAGCAATTTCCTTTTTTAACATCTACGTTAGTTCCTTTATTTATAAGCAATAGCTTAACTTCCTTGTACTTTTCTGTTTTTTCCCCTTTAATTGGATCATGATTTTGCTTTCCACTCACTTTCTGGCCATTAAAAATAGTTGACTATGGCTACTATGTCACTATAAAAACCCACTGTGCCATCAGTAATTAGGGCTTTGATATCTGTCATATATATGTTAAAAAATGAAACACCATCCCAAATGACTAGTGGGAGAGAATATATTGAGTCACCATATTTGTAGTGTGAAGAAATTATATATGCCAATTATTTAGACAGGCAGTCTGCTCCAGGATTCTGACAGTGGAACTTGCCTTCAGTATAGCAGTGCTTGAAGCAGTGACAGCATTGGAGGTAGTATCAGTGTTTCTATTATGAACCCTGCTTTTCAGTTACTTAAAAATTTAGTAACACCACATTTGTTCCTGGCTAAAACGTGACACCCATGGATTCCACTGAGGAGAAAGTTTTAAAAATCCTATCTTAGAAAGTGTGGGAAGTCACTCAGCTTAAAAACAAAGGATTTAGAAGTTATTCTATTTTTTTTGTCTAGGTAAATAGCAGGTTATTAGAGGTAATGTTTTGAAAATGGCCAATAAGCACAACAGGACTAAACAAGGCCTTGTTCAGGTTAAAGTTGGATTTTCTTTCAAAAGTGACAGAGCATAGCTCTCTTGTTTAACTTGTGCCATATCGGCATTTATCCACCTTTGGCACAGAATGGGACACAAAATTGTACATAAAATGAGGAAGAGGAGTGAGCATGCAGCAATTTACAACAAACCACGCACTGGTTTCAAACATGTGGTTTATCACACCAAAGGCAAAATTCTGGCTCCTTTGAAGCCAGTGGAATTTTGCTATTGACTTCAGTGAGTTAGGATTTCACCTAAGGCCTCATTAATCCCCCAAAGCTTTACAAGATCATGTTCAAAGTTAAAATTAATAGGTCTTGAGCAATTTTTCCAGCAAAACTAAACAGGTTCTCTATTAATGCTCAAGTGCTCAGGTTTTTCTCTAATGTTCCTTGGTGTGAATTATGGTAGTTGATCATCAAAAATAACTATCAAAAGCATCAATAGGCTTAAACTATTATTAATCATATTCTTCCTAATCCCATTAAGAAATCAGTCAGAGGCTGGGCATTGCACAGATTACTTCTGTGCATTACTGGAGATTACTTCTGTGTGCATTTTTCATTGTGTATGAATGTGTTCACTTGTTCTGCGTGTTGAAGAAAGCAATATCTGGGCATGTACTTGACTATGGTTGTACAAATGCTATCTCCATGCTGATGCAGCGATGCGTAGGCTGTAAGTGGTTTTAATCTGTCATTGGGCAGCCTGTGCCTGTCTCCTGATGCAATGCCATTTGAGTGGGAGCAATAAAAAAACCACCAACCAAACAAAACTTGTGCAGAAAAAAAAAAAGTCATTCAGGTGTCTATGGATTTGTGTCTGCAGATGGATGTTTGTAGCACCCACCTATTTTAGCAATGAAAAGACGAAACTGGATTTTGGAAGATTCGTATAAGATGTCACACTCAAAATAGGCGTGCTGTTTTCCCACATCACAGATTTACTAAAAATCCCCCGGTCTTTGCTTACTCAGGAAAATGCAACACTTA
This sequence comes from Dermatemys mawii, assembly GCA_007922305.1. Classification (NCBI taxonomy): domain Eukaryota; kingdom Metazoa; phylum Chordata; order Testudines; family Dermatemydidae; genus Dermatemys; species Dermatemys mawii. The sequence continues at coordinate 16,592,953 of ML677363.1, forward strand.
CCTGTAAGACCAGCAGCTTCTGCTGACAGGAAGGCACTCCAAGACAGGAGGAAGAACAGGCCTGTTTCCAACATGGGGAACTCACACAGCTTTGTAAATTTTGTCAAGTGCTAAAAAATACTAAGGAAAAAAAGCAAACAACTTTGCAGCCTAAATTCATCCCCACCATCATTAATGAAATAAAAAACTATAAAACTATTCAGCTGTATCATACAAAGCACATAAGCATGTGCCTTCAATGGGACCTTAAGGTTATACATGTTATTAAGTGCTTTGCTGGATCAATGCCTACGTGATTGAATTTAGCATTAATTTTCCACCATTAGTCTACTTCACAGATCTACTTCTATTTGTATTAGCCGTTGAAATATGCTCATGTCATGTGGTTTCAAAGAAATGTGGCTCTGAAAAGGTGATATGGCAACAAGATGATCAAAAAGCTAAGTTGGCCCCAGCCTTTACTGTCTCTGCCAAAAGAGAAGGTTAACTTTGCTATGTAGCCTTTAAATGGAATCAGTTTAGAAGCATAATCAGTGCTTCAGAACTGGACTCTCAAAGGAATCAAGATGGGGAAGCTGATTAACACATTAATGCTTTGTTTAGTCATTTATACTTGTGGAAAGTATAAATGTTGCTACTGTTGGGATTTGGTAGCATTTTTACACCAACTGATGTAAATATCTAAACAAGATGTAGGAAAATAGAGAATCACGCCTTTCCCAGGTCAGATAAGCTGCACTTTGATTTGTAGTCAATAGCTCGGCTTATACTTCATTTAATTACTGCTACTACATAAATTGTAAATTAAACAAATATTGTATTTTCTGTGAGCATCTCAAAATACTTTGCAAACATTAATTGTTATTGTATCCAATTTAAGGCAGCATTCACCGAGGTATGGAGAAATTAAGGGCTGAATCCTCAAAGGTAGTTAGGCAGCTAACTACCTTTGAGGTTCTGGGCTCAAGAGCTTATCTACACTAGAAACTTAAGTCACCTGTTAGGTTAACTGTGAAACTGATAAATATGACGGCTAGCAGCCGATGTAAGTAATGCAATGTCTACACAGACGCTGTATCGACCTAACTACACTGACATAAGCCCAACACTTCTCGTTGAGGTGGACTTACTTATTATGTCGGTGTCGTAGGGCACTTAAATCGGTGGGAGCAAGGCTGTAGTGTGTACACTGACATAATCAGGTTGATGAAAGTTCCCTTATGTCAACCTAACTCTGTACCATAGACCAAGGGTAAGTATTTTGCCTAAAGTCCCCCAGTGAGTCACTATCAGAGTTTAAGATAGAACCCAGGAGTCTTGGCTCCTTTTGCCTATTCCCGCCAGTAGACAACACTTCTTCTGATTATTATCCAGTTACATTATATTCCCATGTAACTGTATGAGTTAGTTAAAATATAGCAACTACTGGAGAGACTGAATGTGGTATGAAGCAAGGGTTTCATTATGTAAATTCAAGATGGTGTCAGGCGGAACAGCTCAGGAGAATTTTGATGTCATGGTGCTTTGATTTTCTCAGGAATGCTAAAATATTATCAGGTACTTTGTAACCTGAATCCCTTGACTTTGTCAGTGGCCATGAGCTCTGTCAAGGAGGTGACTTCAGTCCTTAGAGTAAGGTTGCACCACACATATTCTCCTTCCCTCCCAGTCTGATTCCCAGTGTGGTGATCCATTCCTCGTTGATTGAAAGGACTGGTCAGCATCATAATATTTTGGGGAGAAATAAAATAAATGCGGAAAGACAGAGGGATTTCAGGAGAGTCTCCCATATAAAAGAATTTGAGGTCCATCCTGCACTTTTTACTCATGTGTATAGTCCTTTGGCACAAGGGTAGTCTTACTGAGGTCAATGAGACTACTTACAGGAGTAAGGGCTATAGATTTTGGGCCAGATCCTCAGCTGGTTAAAATCAGCGTAACTCCATTGAAATAATTGAACCTGTGTTGATTTTCTCCAGCTGAGGACATGGCTTTGTTTACAGAAGCTCTTCACACCCATGGCCAAGAAGATCAAGCTCAAAGTAAAGATGGTCAGTCTTAAATCACAGAGAGCCTCTGAAGTTCTTTCAAGGCAAACAGACTTTCAAACCTGCTGAGTTTTTTCTGTTTGAAAAACAATTAAGGATATTAAAGCTGTGACAATGGCGTATGAGGACCCCATTGCAAACGATCCAGCAAAGATCCCCAGGAAATTCCCCACAGACTGGAAGAAAGCAGCAGCATCAAATGCGTTAGGATTCTCCTTGGGACTGTAAACAGATATCGAACTGAAAAGAAGACAAGGGGGAGAGAGGAAAATAATGAATTAAATCACTTTATCATTATTGTGAAATCAAGTGTTAAACAGACCCACTTTGTAGGCACTCACAATGCAAGAGAATGCTCCACAGGGCTGTTAGCAAAATAGAAAAGCAAGAAAAGGATACTAGGAGGAAAGGGTTTATTTTTCAAGGCAATAACCTGAGAATCAGTGGTTTGCTGTCAGTCAGTAAACATTTTTATACTAGGACTGTCATAAAGAATATTGTTTCCAAGTCAGCTAGGCATTAAACCATGGTAGGTGTATAAAGAATATGCAGGGAAAATAGATAACTTTGAATAATTTATTGGCCATATGTCTTCAGAGCTGTTATATAGTCACAAATATTTCTGATAAAAAGTGCACTTTTACGGCAGAGGCACAAATGGGCAATACAAATCACAGTTTGTACTAAATCTTCAGCAGTGATGCTGTCATAAACCACAAACTAGTTCTTTTCCCTAGCATAACCCTTCGTAAACAAAACGGCGAACATGTCAAGAGCTGCACAATATGAAACCCCAGGGAAAAACAAGAGGACTGTTTTCCCAGAGAAAGAAACTGCTGTAGTTGCCAGAGGTCATCTTTTATACCCAGTTTTTGGCTGTAACCATCAAGATTATTTTCTTATGGGAAATTAGTCCACAAATGGCAAGGCCATATCTTTAAACATTTTTGAGGGCATCATATTTGCTATTTACTACTAGTAACTTGATGCCCAGAATGCTAATGATACCGCCAAGTGTGAATGTATTTCTGCTTGTTGTAACATAAAAATTAACAGATGTGCTATAGCCCCAAGCTTCCCAAATACTAATTAAGCCACATTTCAGATTTTTGTGGTTCTGTTGCTTTCGACACTTGAGGTCTTTTATGTTCACTGTCAAAGAAAATCAAATGAGCTTGGCACTGGATTTTAGAACGGAGTTTGTGTTGCTGTAAAATGATTGGTATTTTAAACATTAAAACTAGATTATTTTAAATTGGGGTGAATATTTCAGGCTTATGGACATGTTCTTAATGTTCATCTCTGCAATTCGATGTTTTCTGTCTGGAGATTAGGCAGCAGAGATGCAGCTCTGTATTCAAGATTTTTCATAACAGTTGCACTCAGTTAAGTGCTTCCAAAGGTTATGCAGAGACCAGCAACTAGGCTACTCACTTTCAGATCTTAACCGTTTGTTGGTCAGTGGGAAGTGAACATGAGCAAATAACAGAATAATCCTGAGAAGAACTGAACTCCTAGTTGCTGGTGCTCACTACTTGTCTGGATCTGGACCTAAAGTCTTACTTCTTTATTTTAAGCATTTAGTGTGCCCATCACTGCACTCTCTTGCCACACATAGTACTTAGTGCTATGAATTTTGAAAGCACTGTACATACACTAATTAAGCTTCACATAATTCTAGTGATGTGGCTAAGTAACGGTTACAATTCCAATTTTACATATTGGAAAACTGAAGTGACTAGTTCAAAGGTCACACAGAGAATCAGTGGCAGGGCTCTTGATTCTTGGCACCAGTCCTCTAGATCAGCGTTTCCCAAACTGTGTTCTGCAGAACACTGGTGTTCCGCACGATGTGAATAGGTGTTCCGTGAAAGAACTGTAATTTAAAAAAGGGCTTTAAATTTTTTTAAGTTTTAAATTAGGCATATTTGAAGCCTAGTTTACAACTCACTTTGAATGACTGTAATTTATAAAATAAAATATATTTGAGCATAAGTAACACACTTCTTTATTTGAAAACCAAACAACTACAAAATAATATTATAAGTGTTCCATAAATATATACCAGGCTAAACAGTGCTCTGTGGCCAAAAAAGTTTGGGAAACACTGCTCTAGACCAAGCTGCCTCTTGAGGGAAAAGGAGATGATTTAGTATTGATAAATATTTTATTTGACTCAAAGTGACACATTCTTGTGTTACACCTGGCTGCACTGTGATCATCACTGTGGTCATTGAGCAGGGTCTAAGAAGTGCTGTACAGGAATGTGCAAAGGAGCAATGACATTGTAAACCCAGGCACTGAGAATGTGAATATGAATGCTGAAAACTTTCCTTATATACAGAAAATTTCAAAGCACCAGAAGCTGATATTCTTACTCAAGCAGAACAGCATTTTATTTCCAAAAATTGCCTTGTTAACTTCAATGGGACTATCTGAGGATCTTGTGAGGAAACATATCATATTCTGGCCCTGTACCATTGTATCCAGTATAAGTGCCAACCAGTGCATGTTTATGCTTGGGACCAGCATTGCCAATTCTCTCTCAAGTGCTGGACATGCCATGCTGAAGAACAATCTCAGGGAGTACATGTCTTGCCTATATTCATGTCCTGAAATGGTGCTCATCACTGACTGCTTCAGTCTGAGGTTTTAGCCTTCACAGTCATATCAGAGATTATGGTAAAAATATAAAACTTGGACTCTCTGAGCATCTGCTTCTTTCAGTTGACATCTTCTCAGCTATAGTGCTGTAGGTCAACAAACTCTTATTTGCTTAATATTTCTTGTATAGCTAAAAGGGACTCCAGTAGTTTGTTCTGGGTTGAAATGTTATAGTTAAAATTCTGTCTCTTTTTGACTGTAGATCACATTCTCATTGATTCTTTACCTTAAAGAAGTATACAAAGAAGTATGCAGTTTCTCATATCTGTTTCTTAATTAATTGTAAATGGGGAACTGATCTCCACTGTGACTAAGTTTTGAGTGGTAATTTCAATCAGGTCAATCTAGCATTCTGCCTGAATGCATCAAAGAACGCCGATGAACTATCCAGAGGGTCTGGTTGGTGCAAGGGATAGCAGAAGTTAAAAATCATGAGAACAGTTATCAAAAGGTCCTTTACCTGGAAGAAGATTACACCACCCAAACATCAATGAAAGCCATTAATGAACTGTTTATTAATTATGCCAGCCTCAGGGCAAAAGAGGTGTTCTAGTTTAAAATCAGTTAAAGAGTTTTATGCTAAATTTTATCATCAATTACGTGGACGTTTTCTCAAACAAAAACACCCAAACAACTTATTTTAAATTAAACCAGAGCTATCCTGCAGAACAGAAGCAGCCTTCAGCTTAGCAGTTCTTTCTCTTTTAAGAAGGGAATAAATACAGTAAGCCTACAATTGACTCAGAAGAAAACCACATTCTAAATCGTGGCTCATCTTTATAATTAAAACAAAAGCAAGTATCTGATTCAAAGAATTTTAGGTTGTAACTATGCTGCCCAGGAAAACTGTACTAGCAATTCTTTCTGGCAAGAATTGCTGCCCTGAACAGTTCTCCTAGGGTCTAAAGCTTTTACATTCAAATAGGTGAATGTTTATTTGAATTTATTGGATTATTAAACATTTTCTCTGCCTATAAATCTTACACTTTAAGAAGTGTGACTTTTGGGACAGGAATCACTTTGTCTTATATATGACTAGTTATGATAAGACTTTAGAAAATCCGATATTGGTCACTAAACACTGAGCCCAAATTCCTAGTTTAGTTATCAGACTAAACATAAGATGTACTATTCAAGCAGCAGTGCAATTATTTCTTGTGTCATGAACACTAGAGAATAAAGAAACGTATTAAATATGTGAAGTTACCTAGCTCATTCCCATGACAATGCAAGATTATATTTCCAAACTTCCTGTGTTGTCTAATTTTAAATGTCTCAAGCAAGGAATTTCCATCCCTTTTCTATAAAGTCTGTTATGTTAATATTCAGCTCTCATTGTCAGGAAATTTTTCCTCATTCTGTCTAAGTGCTTAATGTCATCTGATTACTAAAGCTTTGTTCTTCCTGTATCTCCCTAAACAATTCAACTCTCTGTTTGGGGTTCTTCTTAAACATTAGAGTATTATCATGTTAACTAAGTCTTTATTTAGGCAAGCTTAGCACATTAAGTTCTTTTATCATTGTCTAATCAACAAGTCACCCAGAGCTTTCTATTTTTGAATACTCTTCAATTTATCAGCATCTTTCATATATTAAGGTGTCCAGAACTGAACACTCTATTGTAGGTGCCTTTATTCCAGTGACAAATATAAGAAAGCCTAGCTCTCATAGCAGAGTTCAAAGAAGATCAGCATTGATATCTTCATTTTACAAATGGGGAAACTGAGGCACAGAGTGGTGAAATGACTTGCCTGAGGTGTCTCAGAGCAGTGGCAGGCCTAGAACCAAGGTGTCTAACATCCAAGTTTAGTATTTGATCCACAGGGCTACCTCATCTCCCTCTAGAAAATGATTTTTGCCTCAACAGATGATGATTGTTACACAATATGTAAGCCAAAAATCACACTGTATATTTTTAGCAATATGCCACCTTATGAACATCTATTTAAATTACTGCTATCTATTACATCTGGTGCAGATCTTTTCCAAAATTCTTCACAAATATTCTCTCCCTCTCCCCATCATCAGTGCTCTGTGTTGTTTTTTTATCCGATATTTCTCCAGACTGAATCCCATTTGGTGTTTTCCTGACCACAGTTTTTTCCTTTATTCTATTATTTGACCCTCACTAGTGTGCACAGTACTTTGTAGCTTAGTACTATCCACAAGGGATGAAATCCTGTTCCCACTGAAGTCAGTGGCAATACTTTTATTGACATCAATAGAGCCAGGATTTCACCCTGCATGTTTAACCCTGGAACAGGGCAGGGCTTCTCAGCAGTTTACAAAGGATCCGCTGCCATGCCCACAGCCTCCTTCAAGCAGTCTTATTGTCCAAATCTAAACAAAACAAATACAAACTGCTCTTTGGCTCACCCTGGGCTACAAACTCCAGGGGATGTTCCTCCTTTTACCTTTCAGGCTCTTGTAGCCTCCCTAACTCTGACTCACTGGTCTCTTCCCTTCTCTAGCCCCAGAGGCCCTATTTTAAAGCCTATTCTGGATCAGCTGATGCAGACAGGTGCACTGGCCCTGCTCCTTCTTAAAGGGACAGTGTCACCCTATGACAACTCCTTTTCTAATTAATCACAGAAGATGCTAAATAACATTGAGCCTAACCCCAGTTCTTGCCCCCAAGCTACTTATTTGACACTAAAGCAAAATGTGAGAAGATAACACTTCGCACTGAAGACAGTCACAGTTAAACATGTCATGTCTCTAGTCTTCGTTTCCCCCTCCCTCAAATGGCTCTAATAACATTCTGCATGAATCCTATTTCTGCTAATCGTGAAGTAGCCTAGAATTAGTGTTTACCTGTAAGGGGTTAAGCTAAAGGTAACCTGAGAGGTGGACAACTGACCAATGAGAAATTCCTCAGGGGACACAGGATTTTAAGTTTCAGTTTCTCTCTGGCTCTCTCTCTGTTCACCTTGGCTATGGGATGAACACAGCTATGTCTTTCACTGTAACCATAAGATTCTATCAAGTATTGTAGTCAGTAAGTTTACCTTCTTTTTATCACTTGGAGGGTTCTCAGTGGTGAGTGTTGGCTGGGTGCTTCTTGAGATTGCAAGATTCAGCAGAGATATCAACAGTGGGGAAAGTTGCCTCGGGGGAGAGGTTTGGTTTCTGAATCCTTTTGTTGATTATGGTAGATGCTGTTCTACTGATGGTTATAAGGGATTTATTCCTTTTTTTTTTTTTTATTAAAATCTTTCTTTTAAGAAGCTGACTGCTTGTTTTTCATTGTGTAAGATCCTGGTTTTGGATCGGGCACGTCTCACAGGAGCAGGCGAGGTTTGTTTTTTTTTCTCTCAAACTTCCCAGGGAAGGAAGAAGTTTGGGGGGTTAGTGGAAAGGGAAAGAAGGGTCCCAAACTACCCTAGACCTAGTTTGGTGGTGGCAGTGTACCAGGTCCAGATACAGAAGTAGTTGTGTTCTGGGGAAAAACATTTTAACCCAAGCTGGTAAAATAAGCTTGGGGGGGTTATTTCTTTTTTCATGCGGGTCCCCACATCTGTACCCTAGAGTTCAGAGTGGGGAGGCAATCCTGACAGAGCCTAACCCCAGTTCTTGCCCCCAAGCTACTTATTTGACACTAAAGCAAAATATCACAAGATAACACTTCACACTGAAGACAGTCACAGTTAAACATGTCATGTCTCTAGTCTTCGTTTCCCCCTCCCTCAAATGGCTCTAATAACATTCTGCATGAATCCTATTTCTGCTAGTCAACCTTCTGTGCCTGATGCAAAGGAGAGAGCTATGCTAACAAAAACTATGTGCAACAAACTGTAAAGATAATGTTACTGTTTTATATTTAAACAAGTTTAATTATTAAATATTAAAGTTCTTATTGTTAAATTAGTATTATAGCAAAATGAAAACTTTGCCGGTTCTTCCACACAAGTGGATTAAGGTTAAACATAATCCAGATTAATCAAAAATGGCCAGAAGGGGCCATTATAAACATCTAGTCTGACCTCCTGCGTAGCACAGGCTACAGAACTTCCCCACAGTAATTCCTGTTTGAACTAGAGCATATCTTTAAAAAAAATCCAGTCATGATTTAAAAATAGCCAGTGATCAAGAATCCACCATGACCTTTGCTAAATTGTTCCAATGGTTAGTTACCCTCACTGCTTTACACTCAAAATTATCCTCAAAACTGCTTTTGGAAGAGTGTTTGGGGTGGGGTCTGGGGCGGGGGGGAATTTGGAACCATTATCAGATTTTGGCAACCAAATGGATCTAATGAACCCTGGATCATAATTGGAGGATAAGGGAGACTTTATTGTCTCGCCCTGTCTAAAACTTAAGGGAAAATGTCCCACAAACTCCTCCCCAGTGGCTACAGCTATAGCCTTGGGCAAATCATTTAACCCACTCGCCTCTCTTTTTCTATCTACAAGATGGAGTTAATAATACTACTTAAGATATGTCTACACTGCAACTGTGAGGTGTGATTGCAGCAAGCTTTGATCTAAGTTAACTCAAGATCAAAGTTAGCTCAAGTAACAATAGCAGTGAAGCTACGTAAGTATGGGCAGCAGCATCGACTAGTCCCACCCACCAAGGAGCCTGGGTACATATTCAAGTGGTTACTGTCCATGCTCCTGGGGCTTCACTATTGTTATTCAAGATAGCTTTGGTCCAGCTAGATCAAAGCTAACTTGGGTATGTCTACAAGTGCTGCAATCTCGCCTCCTGACTGCAGTGTAGACCTACCCTTAGCTATCTACAGCACCTCACTGGAGTAGTTAAGATACTGGCATGTTATGTATAAAAGAATATATATAGTGAATAGAAGGTATGTCAATATTGTCCATAGGATGTAAGCTCTCTCCTTCAGGGGAGAAAAGAACTAAATAAGTGTGTCATATATCACCTGATCATTTTGCTGGTATATTGTATCCTCCCTCCTTTCCCTTCATCTATTTTTTATCTTCTTAGGGTATGTCTATACTTGGGGCTGGAGGGCATAATTTTGAGGAGACATATCTGCACCATGAAGCTAGTGCACTAAAAATAGGGTGTAGCCACAGTGGTTAGGGGTTAGCAACAGGAGGGCTTAGTCACCGAAGTATGATCCCATCCAAGACCATAGATATGTATGGGGGGAGAGGTTAGCCCCTCCTGCTGCTTTCATGCCTGAAGCTACACACTGTTTTAGTATGCTAGCAGTATACTCAGCCTGGAGTATAGATATACTCTTAGACTGCAAGAATGCAGATTTTCCTATGTGTTTGTACAGTGATTCCTGTTCAGGGCTCCCATGCTGAACAGGGCCTTTGACCACTACTGTAACGAAAATAAAATAATAATCTTTCCAAATAAAATCTAAATTGATTAGATATCATAGTCTGAGTTCATTCATGACGAGGAGAGATTCTTGCCGTAAACATTTTCTGGCCTGTACACTTGGCAAGATGGTGGAGTTTTCCTTTAAGTAAGCCAAGGCATTTGAGGATTACAGCATGAATTTCTTCAGAATGTCAGGGTAGTTTTCTGGAGAGAAACTGGAGATGAGATTAAATCTTGTATTCCTCCTTTTACTCCTGAGGCCCAGCATGCCTAAGGTTAGTGTGACAGCATCAAAGAAAGAGATGTTAATCAATTGCAAACAACAGGACAGCACAAAGAATTCATGATTTTTATATAACCCAATGCTTGTAGCAGTTTAGCTATGGAAACATACAACAAGCTACAGAAAACTTGCTGCAATACTTGAATCAGAATATGTTACAAAGAAAAGAAGGGTTCTAGTAAACTGCTGTGGGACGTGATTAGCAACAGCAAATGAGACCAATAGCAACTGAATTTTGCAGAGATACAGGAGTTAATTCTCTGATTATATCATACTATAACGTAACTAAAAGCAGTATCAATGAACAGGTGATTTCTTTCTATGTTACTGAAATGTGGGGTTTACTGACAAACAAATCTGTCTGAACAGTTTATACCTCCATATAATTTTATAAACTGTGATTTTCCTTGTGACTGCTACAAAAACATAATAAAACACTCCCAAAGATGCTGAAACCGAAAGGCAGACTCATCATTTATCTTAGCCTTCTGCAGTGTAACCATTAGCGCCAGAAGCTGGATTTGAAAGTGTACAAGTAGCACCTAACACCTACACCCACTCTTAGCAAACAGCAATGCCATAAGGTCATTAAATCCTTCCAAACTTCCTGGTGCCCATGAAATTCATCCTAATCTACTTAAGTCAGTGTAGATGAACTATAAATCCAACACTTTTGAGATTGCGTATATTTTTCCTAGTCCCAAACCCACAAAAACAGATGGGAAGTGGAGACTGGAGAGGCATCCCAGTGTACAAAAGCATTATGACCAGCAAAAGCAGCCAATTACACGGTTTATGAAGGCAGATACATGGGGACTGTGTCTTTCCGAAAAAAGCTGCCAAAATTAAGCTGGGTATTTATGGAACAGAACACTCTCCCTTTATTAATTAGAAAAGTTTAATAGTGGTCAAAAAGGAGCAGAAATGTGGAGAATTTGCATTAAAACAAAACAACCAGGAAGGTCTCCAATACATTCTACAAAACAAAGCCATTTTTTTTAGCCCTTGACTCTTGACAGTATTTGTGAGGTTTTCTAGACTTAAGACTCCAGATGGAAAAGTCAAATCTCTCTCTCTCTCTCTCTCTTTCTCACACACATACCATACTGTTTATATACACAAGAACTTGTAAACCAGACTACTGATGACCCTCGATTGGCTGCCTGTTCATGCACCCTTAGTTTTTCTGGGTATCCCAAATTCTGTTCTCTTTGACAATCTAAATGTCTAGCCCCACTTAGCTTCAAGGTCACTCCTTTAATACAAGAGCCATCCCCAATATTCTCCTCCTAGAGCTTACCCTTTGAAATCTAAAAATGAGCCAACTGCTGCTGTCTACCAGCCATTTTGGAAGCCATCATCAGGCTGCTGCCAGTTGCAGTTCCCTTTCTTCTATATCATACGTATTTTTGTTCTATTTTATTGTTTCCAAACCCCTCTTTTAGGCTCTTCAGTTTATTAAAGCAGTAGTTTTGACCACTTTAATCTAGGTTAGCATACACTGCTATAGCTCTTATGGTTTGTGGTAACTCTTCCCAATACAGCAAAGCAATCCCCTTGCAAGCTGGCTACCTGATAGCAGCTATCAAGGTAACGCATCCCAGAAAGGTAAGGCAGTCACAGGTTTTGTGGAAAACATTAAATTGACCGTTTGCCATGAATAGTAATGTCAGCATGAAAAAAATTCAAAATTCATACTTTCTGCTAGATTTTCACTCAATCCAAAAATCGCTTATTTAGAAATGAAGGGCCAAATTTACTTTGTGTCATTCCGGTGATACCAAGCAGCCACAGAACTGGCTTAAATTACTAGGGAAGCAGGTTTATGGCAAAGCACCCAGAGCATTTGGATGGATCTAGCCCTACATGTGAACAACCGAGAAATCAGCTGAGCTGGACTGAATGAAAAGAACATCAGCATTACGTTTTGATAAATGTTTTCCAGATTTGGCAAATATTGCCATTGTATGGCAGTCCACAGCGCAAATGCTGAAAGCTCCTTTTGATGTTATGTTGTGCTACTAAATAATATATGCAGTTGTGGAAAACCACAGAATCTGCTGTGGTACAAGCAGAATGAACTCAGCTGTGCAATATTTTCCTATAGTATTCATTCCAAAATGCTAGGTTAGGCAGATGATTCTGAAATGTGTGCTTTTGAATGTGCCATGCACAAGTTATCCTTTGATTTTTGGAATTTTTAATGCACAGCTCCAAAAGGTGAGATAAAGTCTTTTAGCTCCTTCAAATATGCTTTGTCACATTTACAAAGCATTTTTATAATGACATTAAATAGTCATGAAATGTAATGTGAAGTCTGCCACTTTGCTCCATGAAAAGTGTGACTCTCTCTTCTGACAAAAAATACAGCCTGGCAGATACTATAGGTTCAACATATGTTCAACAACTGAAATGTCAGAAGATATAGGAAAGTGTTTGTGTGGACACTAGAAGACTAGAAGTGAGGACTCAGATACATTTCCATAAACTCACATTGACACAGAATGGAATCTACAGGTGCCTAGGAAATATGACAAACCATATATCACCAGGGGGGCAGTAACCTGGCCAGCAGATTCCTAAAATCCTACAGCAAGAAGCTTCTACCTATCCTATTGTGTAGGTTTTCTCCTCAAAAACACACACTTAAGATGATTCTAATAAAGGCTGAAACCCAAATCTCAGCCTTGCCTAGAACTAGTCATTCTCCTGAGGAAGACAACGTGGTACCTTCCTCCATCAGATCTTCTCTTCTTCCTCCTCAAGAGGTGACATATCCATATGGTAATGTAACATTTTGATTACCTTCTTCTAGGTACAAACTACTCCATTTTCATCTTAATTAGTGATACATTCTGATAAACAGCAACCAGGTCTCCTGTAACATCATGTCTCTTTGTTAAGGGAATCTTAATAGTCAGATATTATTCCAGTGAAAGAATTTCCCAGCCTTGGAAGAGAAAGTTTTGAACTAAAAAAAAAGAAAGGCTAAAGTTACTATATCTAATTTTTTCATGAATCCCTTTGAAAATGATCAAAATTCCTGTCCAGAAAGACTATCTTCCAGCTTTGAAGGAAATGAAGCACATCAGCAAAAAAACAGCTGGCTGGATAGTGGATTGTCTGTGACTATGTGCTGGGCAATTTCCAATTTCAGACTGTATCTATAATGTCTGAGCAGATCCTATCAAACACACATCATTCAGAGGTTTCTGCATCTGAGTCTATGATTCTTGCTTGTTTGGATATATGAACTACAATCCAAGTGATTTGTATGCTTGAAAAGAAATTGCATGAATACAAATGTTCTCTATTATTGAAGCAGCTTGAGATCTACCCTCCAGTTCAGGGAAACACAATAGTAGCAGTTGCCAAGATGTATGGAATGGGAAGAAAGCAGGAGTTAGGATAGAAAGAGATGTCGCTCTGCCCCATGTCCCATCCCTTCTCCCACACTAGTCAAAGCAGTAATGTAAAAGCCGTGATTCCCCCCAGTGCATTGCATCTTGCATAAGTCATTTATGTCTATGTAAAACAGGAGTAAAACCTGCCAAATCAGAAAGGTAGCACTGCACATGCTCTGCCCTTTCCTTGCACAAGTGTAAATGACTATACAAGGTGCAAGGCAATGAAGAAGGCCCACAATGTCATCTTTCTTACTGAGCAGAAAAAGAACAAACAAACAAAAATCCCCCTCCCTGCAACATCCAAAGCGAAATCTCTGCTTGTGACTTGAAACAAATCTACTGTATCAGTTCATGCTAATTAAACAAGACATGATAGGCAGAGCATATCTGGCGGATTATAGCATCTCGGGTGCTTTGTCAGCATGGCAATGAAGGCTGTCTGTATTCAGCCACCCAAGAAGTACAATAATCCCCCAGAAATGCACTGCCTAAAATTCCTTGTTACGGTAACAAAATACAAATGGTAAACAATAACGCTAAAAGGAGCTAGCATTCCCAAGGCTTAGAGAGGCTGTGTAAGATCAAATCTGATAAGCTTAACATGGCAGCAGCCAATCAAAACTGACTGAAGTAAAACAGGAATAAAGGATTATTATTATGACTATTTATTCAGTGATTGAAATTATGCAAAGTCATGTTTCAACAGGTTCCTAAGACTCAGAAAGGTTTGTTTTACTGGGCTGTTAATAATCATCTCTGGTTTCAGTTGTTTCATTGCACTTACATGTGGGATGTAATACAAACTAAACATCTTTAGGAGAGCCTTTGGACAAAGCTACTTTGTATATGCAGTAGCCAGTGTTTCTGCTGGGCAGAGACTGCCTCCTACTATATGTCTAAGGCTTAGTACAATGGGGTCCCAAACTTGATTAGGTCCTCTAGGTGTGACTGTAATGCAAATAATAAATGACATTTTTTTCTTGATGAATAAGAAATGGACAAAGTTAACAGTATATATTTAAAAGTGTGTGGTACCTGGTGAATTCCTCAAACTCTGTCACCAGTTAAACTGATACCAAGGGATATCAGCTTCAGCTACCTTCTTCAGTGCTTTCCATGTATTGAGCTGGGCTTTCGATCCTGAACAACGAGCTGCTGCTAAGTCACCATGGCAGTTGTGATTCTTTGGAGGGGCAGGTATCCGGGATGCCCTATTTCTCCCTTCCCATCATCACAATGACCTTTCCTCTGGCATTAAAGAAAGGATGGGTAGTCTTAAGAAAAGAAAGGAAAAACTCTCCCTATCTTTTGCTCTGGGGGATGAGTGCTTGCACTTTCAGTACCTGGAATTCTGTGTTCTCATCATACTGTACAATCTAGACTTTAGCCTTTGCCAACTCACATGAAATCACATACATATGCAAATATATTAAATTGTATATATATACACATGCTTTGTGCACACACCCAAATTTACCCAGAGTTTTCTTATAAAAACCTTCAATTTTGCAATTGCAAGTAATTAGTCTTACTGGGCAACATTAATGATTTATGTCATGGTCTCTGGACAGGCTTTTTCTGAGACCCTTTTTTTAGTCCCATGAGTGGATGTCTGCCATGTGGTGGGCTCATCCCTCCCTTTCTCTTCAGGGTGCAATTCTGTAATCCAGCCACTTACTGATAGGGTCTCAAGATTAAACCTCCCCGGGAGCCATCCACGCTACCTAGCAGGAAACAACTGGACTGGCACCCTACCAGACTTCTCCTTCAGCAGCCTGTGGTCAGTAATAGTATGCATTGATACAGAAGCAGTTTCTCCAAACAAGGTATGGTTTATTTGTCCCAAACGTACACGTAGCTGAGAGAAGTACATTTAAAAAACAACAGACACCTATAAGCATATTGTCTTATCAACACTTGACATTCCCCTCAAGCATTAAGAAGCCATGACACAGCCTTAGTGTTCCCCTTTCTCTCTGGGCACCAAGTTACAGCTTGTTTGCTACTGTCCCTGGCTCACAAGTCCATCTCTATGTGTGTCAGCTGACTCTGTGTCCCTCTGCCAGCTTCCAGCTGAGCTGACAACTCCCTGCTCTTTTCTGCCAGGGCACCTTTTTAACTCTTTAGGGTCTTTTCATCTCAGTCTTAGCCTTGGAAAGAGAAAAACATCCTTGTTTGGATGGTGCCAGCCTGGTGGATTCTTCTCTCAATTGATGGCTCAGCCAATGTAGTCTTAACTCCTTTGAAGTGGTTACTTGAGAGGTTGTCTTATTTGTGTCACATAATTTTACCATTTCTGGATTCCTTAACACTTCCCATCTCCCCTCCTCCTCCCTTTCCAGCATCCTTTGATTTAATTCTATAGATTTGATCAGGTAGCAATATTAAATTGACCAGGGAAATCAAAGTCTCACATATTATTCCTAAGAAATAACACAAACATTTTCCCAGTTTGTCACAGCTTGCAATGACTACTCTGTATACGTACTATGTACATTATAAATATGTCATTGAGGGGCTAAGGTTTCTGAAACGCTTGGGTCTAATTGTTTGTTTTCACTAAAGATGATCAGTCTGCTTTCAAATGACTTCACATGTCAACATAACAAGACTAGACTGCTTAGCAACTAAGAGGATCAAAGTTCGACATGGAAAAATGAAGCATCACTTCTTACTGGTATTTTGCTATTTTTAAAAGTGCAAGAGATTAAGGACAACAGCTGAGAATACACTCACTCCTCATGATGTTTTATGCTGCATGCTTCATTGCTCTGTAATTCACAAAATTAAGGACATTTGTTTTATACCATGCTACAGAGGACTCATCCTACAGTAATGTTCTCTTCTCAATCCATGTATACAACTTCCCTTAACCCTATTCACTGGCATTGAGAGAGAATATACTCCTCTAACCTTTAGAAATAACGTATCATACAATTGACTTGATTTATTTATTGATACCATCTATTGCTGTAATTTGAGCAGAATAGCAGGCTGGCAGGGGCACCTGACAATGAAGAAATGGGATGATTTGAAGTGATTTAATAACAAAACGTAACTAACAAGACATGTTTTACTTGCATATTGTTTGTCTCTTATTATTTGATTGTTTTGACTTTTTAGATCTTTACCTGCTATCATCTGTAATGCCCATTTTGCAGATGAAAAATCAAGGCACAGAGAGACTAAATAACTTAGCCATGGTCACACAGGAAGTCTATGATGGACCAGGAAACTGAATCCAGGTTTCCCAAGTCCCAGCCTGGTATCCAGATCATTGAACCATCCTTTCTTTGGATCCTGACCATGGTCTTTTAATGATTCCTGAATATAAATGAATTAATAATAGCCAGATCTACCAGTAGAGTACTGTATGTAATAGGAGCAATGAGGAAGGAAACTCCAAAGTAGGAGAATGTTTTGTTCAACCGTCTCCACTGTATCTTCTTAGCACCCAGAACAAAATGTCCATGGCACAAAGTAATTCAGTAAAGCTGGTCTGAATGACAATCTTTATGGAAAGCAAGTTCAGAATTCAGTAAGTAGAGAGTGAAGTATGAGTCTAAACTTTGTTTTAAGAGATGTGTAGGCTTAAGGAGAACAAAAAGCTATTGTTTCTGACTGGAATGTTATATGCTGAGACATAGCAAACTCTCTTTAGATTTCATACCCAGTGCTGCCGGGTATTCAATAATTGGTAGTAATACTTTGTGCCAGATTTGAGGCTTAACTATCAATAACTTTTTACTCTCCTTCTTCCAAAAGACTGTTTTTCTTCCCCCTCCTTCACCCGCTTACACAACCTGAACGCCTTTAGCAATTTATGAACTTTTGGTCTGAAAAAGAATAATTGCCAAGTCTAGTACAGCTGATGAAGATACATACACACTAAACAAAAAGAGTTCGTGCACTCTGAAAACTGAAAATTTGTCAAAGGACATTTCCTTTCCAACATCCTTTCCCACACCTAAGACTCACTCTACCTTTCATGGTACAGTAGGAGGAAATGTAATCTGCAAGTTGGCATGTGCTCCCTGTACACTCTGCCCTTTCATCATGCACACCTTTATCAGACTCTGAAAAGGTTTAGTGGGAACTTAATTCTACTGCTTTTGATTTGGCATGCTTCTTCCACAACTCAGGTATATTTCATTTCTTCTTTGACACACACAGCATGTAAATTTTAAAGGGGATTTAGTGCTTGTGAACGATGCTGACTGACAACATGGAAAAATGAATATTCAGCAAGGCTGGGATGTGTGATTCACCACACACGATTGCAACAACTTGCCTCAGCCTTAAGCTGGAACTGTAGGCGCTTGGATGAGGAGTTCCCTTTTTGACTTTATCTTCACTAGAAAACAGGAAGTGTTCTTACCTTGTGAGAGCTAACGTGTAGTACCTGACATGGGGTAAAATCATGAAAATGAGCCAGTAATAGCTTAAACATGAGTTAGCAGGTTGAGGTAAACTCTAGGCTTAACCTTGACCTGCTACCACGTGTTAAAACTACAGCCGCCTTGTCTTCACTAGGGTTTTCCTTCATGTTAGCTAACACAAGATAAGGACACACTTTTTCCCTTAGTGAAGATGCCCCTCTCATGTCAGTACAATTTATTGCCCTTCTGCTTAGACTGGCAACAAAGCAGCCAGCTGTAGGGGTGACTTTTTCAGACTTGGGCACCCCAATCCAATTCTTCTTATATCTGTAACCAAAGAGATGAAAACAACTTTTGGTCACTGTTAATCTGCACTGGATATGAGTCAGCAACCGAGAGATAAAAACCTCCATATCCCATTCATAATCCTCTGAGCTATCCAATTCCACCTACACATCAGCATTGAAGATATTTTCTTTCTTTTGCCTTCTGTTTTTTAAATGGGAATGTTATGGGGAAAATGACTTCTGCATTGTCTGAATGACACATTATCCTGCTAGCATAGAGTCCCTCACAAATATTAGTTCCACTTTCACTGCTCTATAATAAATGGTTGCAGCTGTTGCCATGGTAATTTTCATTTTTTAAAATGTGCCCAAGTGAAGACATGAATTGCAGCTGTTATCATGAGACTGTCCAAAATAAATCCATATGTGAATAGTACTCTCTTGGCATTGGCAGTATTAAGGGAACTAATGTACGTTTCAGTTTCTATATATGCCAGTATTGAGGACAGGCACTTGGGGATATCTTGGACTCTGGGTCTCTGTTCCAGATCCAGATATAGTAAATGAATGGAGCTGAAATTAAAACCTTAAGGGAAAGTCTATATTAGAAAGTCTGGTGACTCTCATGCAGACAATGTCACACTCCTAATAGTATACTATTGCAATAGGGGTATGCAGTAGTGCTGCAGCTCTGTTCACATATCTATTTTGATCAGCAGACAAACATTTTGGTTTTAGAACATATGAAAAAAACCCCAACCCCATACAATGTGGTAGAAATTTTCAAGTAGCAATCTTAGCTATTGCTTGTTGTCATATTACCCAGTAGTCTGCAGCCCTCTAAAACCACTGCCACACGGTGAATGCTAGGCATCGCACAGAAAGAAAATGTGTATCTCGCAGTGCAGTTCATAGAAAATATAATCTAGCAACCCCCAAACTCATGTACTAACAATAACATACAGGGAAAATGAACCATGTGTTGAAAGAGGAGTGAGGTCCATATAAATAACTTTAAACAAAAATTAAATTAAAGAGCCAAATTCTTTATGGGGTGGCTTTTGTGCAGTCATTGTGTATTTACACCAGTGTGGGAATGGGAAAAGGTTCTACGGTGTTTTGTTCCTAGTAGATGCTAAGTGAACATCCAAAAGAAGCAGGTATTTCCAAATGGCATGAACAAGATAGAAGCTTAAGCCTGGATTTTCTGGTCTGGTTTAGCTGCCCTCAGCACAGGACTTCGACATGGTGGGTCAGGTTGAGTGAGAGGTGACATTACATTGCTTTTACACCTCCCCTTCCTGGTCTAGGGGTTGGCTGAAGTCTGCTTTGGCTTGAGGCTACTCTAAATTTTACCTCACTCTCCACAGCCTCAGAAACCATTCCAGCAGCTGGGGAAAATTGTATGGCCATGCCTCTCACCCAGGTATTTAGCGTCATCTGAACCCCAGGAAAATCAACATTCTTCCCCCTTCTGTCTGATGCTGAGCAGAGCTCACCCAGACCAGAGTATCTGGCCTTAAGGGTCTGCCCTGGTTATGGCATTTGGAAATACCCCCTGCTTTTGGGTGACTGCTCAGATTCCACTAACAGTAAAATAATACGCAGTGGAGAAATCTCCAGTCAGCAAATTAAGATGGATGTTGCTTGCACTGCACTGCTGGAACTGGGCAAAACAAGTGGGATTAGGGCCAGGATCTTGATCCAGATGTCTACACTACTTGGGAACTACCTACCAATATAGATGTGGTTTGTAGGTCTGTGGCAGCCATTCTGCCTTTATGCCAGTCACAGAAGATAAATATCTATTGCACAAACCCCCTGATGTGATCTTCACTCCCCCACCTCTTGCAGTCATATCATGTGATCAGGCACACATTAAATAGAGCCAAACGTGTCATATCTGAAAGCTAATTAAGAAACATTTTCCCAGCTGTGGCTTGAAAACATTCTGGATAAACAAATCCTAAACAAATACAATTCACTACAAAATAGTATTATTCACTTAATGAAAACAGCCCACTGAAAGAAAGATTATTCACTGAATGTACTGGAAGGGGAAGATCTCTTGCTTGGATAAGACTGCCTAACTTTCAAGAGGTAATAAACACCACACATATTTCACTACATATAGTTTAGACATTCTGAACATGTAAAGAGCATTTGGAATGAATTCCTTCTAGATTAGTAGGAGGTGAAGACCATGCTATGTGTCATTCAGAAAGTAAATCTCCCTAAATTTGCAATGAAAATCTCAAATTTAACCAATGGCCTTGATACTATGCTGCATTAATGATCTCTATACAGATAATATACATTTTTCTATGGATTTGTTAGGACTGTATTAATTTACAAGGATAAACTCAATTAGTAGAACAGATTAGAATTTCTAACAGATTTATTTTTAATTTATAACCTTTCCCCAAACAGGTACCACAAAGATCAGTCTTAAAAAAATATTAATACAGTGAAAATAATACTGAATAGCTTCATTACTCTTTAATTATTGGCCTCAAAAAGTCTCATCTTCCAGCTTTTTGTGTTCACATCACTCTAAGTATGTGCAAAGTAGATAGTATTGTTTAGACCACAGGCTATAAGAGTATCTATATAACAAAGCAACGTAAATTTGCAAACATGGATCCTTGAAGGATAGTTCAGAAATATATTTAACATAACCCTAGAGGAATAAAAGTATTGCAATAAAGGAGATGCACATTGTTAAAATGGTCCACAGGGATGAGAGTTTTTCTTTATGAATGCTTTCAACTATCCATAACCCCTTTCCAATCTGCCAGAGGCAGAGAACAGAGGTCCACTGGGCTCTCTTTCTTTCCTCCCTCCTCCTCCCATTTCTGGCTATGCTTGCTACAGATCAGTAGAACAATATAGAAAGGAAGCACTGTTTGATTTCTTTTAAGCGAGTATAAGCATATGATGAATGGTGATATAAAATGAAAATGCAGTATGTCTAACAATGATTTCCACTTGTATGAGATGCTGTAAGGAAGAGGTTACTAAAGGGAAAATTGTCTGTAATGGTCTATTCAATGCAGAATTTGGATTTTTAAAAAACGTTTTTATCATATTTCAACATTGCTTTTTCAAAATTCAGATTCTATAGTTACAAGCTCCCAACTGAAACTTTGGGAAATCACACTGTAACCAAATATTGGTTATCCATATTGGGGGGCCGTCTCAGGTTATTTCTATGAGGAGAAATTGATGATACAAGGAGCTATTTCTTTGGTACAGTCCTGATTATTTACAAAGAATGTGCACAAAGTCTTGTTTCTCTGAACACAGCAGGAAGAAACAGGGTTTTCCTCCCTCACAATTTCCAAGCCTGCCTTTTCTGATGATTCCTATCCCCCAGGGATATCTCTCCCTCTGTGGGCCGGTATTTGCTCATTGTCCTCTTGCTTTCTGCCTCTTTTACATGCAGTCTTACATGCAACTTAACAAGCAATCCCCTAGTGTCAGCATTAGCAACCCTTAGGCCTATGTGACTGATATCACCTAAGGCAATCTTCTATTGTCTTCAGCTTAGTAAAGAGCCTAAGACCATGGTTACACTGGCACTTTATAGCGCTATAAAGCCCCCAGGAGTGCTATAACCTCCTACCCATCCACACTGGCAAGGCACGTAGAGCGCTATAACCGTGGAGTTATAGCGCTCCTGGTAATCCACCTCTTCATGAGGAATAAGGGCTGTAGCGCAGCTGCTGTAGTGCTACAGCGAGAATGTGGACACCCACTGCACATTAATTGGCCTCCAGCCCATCCCATAATTCCTGTTTGAGCCACTCTGGTCATCACTTGCAAACTCTTTTGTCCTGTCCTTAGGTGACCACACGTCAGACCCGCCCTTTAAAGTTCCAGGGAAATTTGAAAATCCCCTTCCTGTTTGCTCCAGCCAAGCGAGGCGTGCTCTCAGGGAATCCTTGCAGGTGATCGTTCTGATTGATCATGACTCCACGTGCCATGCCTCCTCACAATAGGCGATCCCCAGCGTGGGGCAATAGTGAGTTGCTGGACCTCATTAGCTGTTCGGGGGAAGAGGCTGTTCAGTCTCAGCTGTGGTCTAGCGGCAGGAATTATGATACCTATGGGCAGATATCACGGGCCTTGGCAGAAAGAGGCCATGAGCGGGACACTCTGCAGTGCCGTGTTAAGGTAAAGGAGCTTAGGAATGCATATCACAAAGCCCGCGAGGCAAACAGCCGCTCCGGGGCAGCCCCGGTGACTTGCAGATTTTATAAGGAGCTGCACGCGATACTTGGTGGTGATCCTACGGTCACTCCATCGACCACCACGGACACTTCCCAGCCCACCAGTGAAGGGGGGCGTTGAGGAGGAGGACGAAGAGGAGGAGAAGGAGGCGGCAGCGACCCAGGGCACGGAGGAGTCACTGGACGCATGCAGCCAGGATCTCTTCTCAAGCCAGGAGGGCAGCCAGCTGCAGTGTCCGGCGGTTGCAGGGGGCAGCTCAGCAGCAGATTGCGGAAGTAAAGCTGCTTTTCTATGGGGAAGGCTGGCAGCTTGCGGGTGGAAAGGGATGAGGGGGGCATTCCACCTGGAGCTCTTCTCAAGCCAGGAGGAGGGCGGGGGCATGCAGCCAGGAGCTCTTCTCAAGCCAGGAGGGCAGCCAGCCGCAGCATCCGGCGGTTGCAGGGGGCAGCTCAGCAGCGGATTGCGGAGGTAAAGCTGCTTTTCTATTGGGAAGGCAGGCAGCTCGGGGTGGAAAGGGATGCTTGCATGCTTGCCTACACGTGGAATAGTGCATTGATGTAGTGTATCACATCGCGGTAATCGTCATCAGTAATCTCTTCAAAGGTATCAATAAGAGCACTTGCAATGCGCCTGCGCAGGTTTCCCAAGAGAGCCAGCGTGGCCCCCGTCACGGTCACTAGTCCCCGCCACTGTGCTACAATGGGTGGGGGGAGCATTGCTGCACAGAGGCAAGCTGCATATGGCCCTGGGCAGAAGCCGCATCTCATTAGAATCCCTTCCCTTTGTTCCTCTGTGACCCGCAGCAGCGAGATATCTTCCAGGACAAACACCTACAGAGAATGTTGGGACAGTGTTCAGAGCAGGGCTCCCGCCACTTCCCGGCACTTCCCCCCACCCCACCACAGCACAGGACGGCAGGGAAACAATCATTCCCCCTGCCTCTGGAGAGGACTCACCATGGCAGGGGCTCCATTGTTGTCTGTGTGCTCTCTGCGGGACAGGCAAACGGGGAATGCGGGGGAATCATAGGCATGTCTGCTGTTTACAAGGGAGCCACTGTTACATGTATCTTTATCTTTTAGAAGCATCGACTTTGAGCCCTGTGCCATCGCTGTTATCAACAGCTGAGAGGCTGAGGGGACTGAGGAAGAGGCCACGAAAGAGCATAGAGGATCTAGTACAACAAGTAATGCAACAGGCTGTAACGGAGAATCGAATTGCACAGAGGTGGAGGGAGGATCAGAGCAAGTTGAGGGAGAAGGCGCGGCAGGAGAACGCGAGTCACTGGCGGAAAAGCACCAATAAGCTGCTCTCATTACTGCAGCTTCAGTTGGAGACTATGCAGCGGATTGCCATAATTCAGGAGGAGAAGCAACACGCTCTCTGCCCCCTTTATCATTTGCCCCAAAACCCTTCCCCTTCTGGCCCTCTGTACCCTCCAGGCCACTATCATCAGCTATCTGGTTATCACCATCCACAGCTGCCTCCAACCCCTCTGTCTTCACCGAACAACGCCCAAACCCAGGATCCTTATCCACTGCAGTCAACCCCTAATTACATGCCTTATTGCCCTCCGCAAATGGGGTTCGGGGAACATGGCAACTCTGAGGGCACTGGAGACTCAGAGATCCGGACATATTCCAATCTCTGACTGACCCCATCCCACCCCAATTGCACCTCCCCCAACTTCCTCCTCACATGCATCAAAATATTTTCTTTCAGCAACCGAAGTAGCTGTTGAATAAATGAATTGTCTTCTTAATAAATGGGTTTCTTTATTCACTGTACGTAGATTATTAGTGGCTACAGAAAAGCAAATGCCTGTTCCTATTAAAAGAATGCACACTCCCTCCCTCCCTTCCTCTGCACCTCCCTTTAGAACTGGCTTTCAGCCTCAAAATGCTCCCTCAAGGCTTCTCTGATCCTAACAGCCTCGCGCTGGGCCCCTCTAAGAGCCCTGCTCTCTGGCTGTGCGTATGTGGCCTCCAGGCATTGAACCTCCGAGGACCATGCCTGAGTGAAGCCTTCGCCTTTCCACTCACAAAGATTATGTAGGGCACAGCATGCAGAAATTACCACAGAGATACTTCCCTCAGCCAAGTTTAGCCTCCCATAAAGACAGCACCAGCGCGCTTTGAGACGCCCAAAAGCACACTCCACAGTCATTCGACACCGGCTAAGCCTGTAGTTGAACCTTTCCTGGCTACTGTCCAGGCTCCCTGTGTAGGGTTTCATGAGCCAGGGCATTAAAGGGTAAGCGGGGTCGCCAAGAATCATGATGGGCATTTCGACTTCCCCCATGGGGATCTGCTGGTCTGGGAAAAAAGTCCCAGCTTGCAGCTTCATGAACAGGCCAGTGTTGTGGAAGATGCGTGCGTCTTGCACCTTTCCAGACCAGCCCGCGTTAATGTCAGTAAAACGCCCATGGTGATCCACAAGCGCCTGCAGAACCATGGAGAAGTACCCCTTTCAGTTAATGTACTCGTCTGCTAGGTGGTCAGGCGCCAGAATAGATATATGGGTCCCATCTATCGCCCCTCCACAGTTAGGGAAACCCATTTCTTCAAAGCCAGCAACAATGTCATGAACGTTACCCAGAGTCACAATTTTTCATAGCAGGATGCGATTAATGGCCCTGCACACTTGCATCAGCACAACTCCAACAGTCGACTTTCCCACCCCAAAGTGGTTGGCCACCGATTGGTAGCTGTCTGGGGTGGCCAGCTTCCAGAGCGCGATAGCCACCCGCTTCTCCACCGGGAGGGCAGCTCTCAATCTGGTGTCCTTGCGCCGCAGGGCAGGTGCGAGTTCAGCACACAGTGCCATGAAAGTGGCTTTTCTCATGCGAAAGTTTTGCAGCCACTGCTCATCGTCCCAGACTTGCATGACGATGTGATCGCACCACTCAGTGCTCGTTTCCCGTGCCCAGAAGCGGTGTTCCACGGCCGTGAGCATGTCCGTTAATGACACAAGAAGCTTCGTGTCAAACGCGTTCACAGCTTTGATCTCATCTTCAGACTCATCATTGTCATCCTGCATGTCAAGGATTAACTCCACTGCACACAGAGATGTGCTGGTGACAGTCGTCAGCATGTCCCTCAGCAGTTCTGGATTCATTGCAGCACACAAAAATGGAAGACAGAGCGTGCCTTGCTGAAACCGTTCAAAGATGGTGCCTGAGGTGGACGGAAACACAGGGATTGCTGGGATATGCCACGAAGCATCATGGGTAGTTGGAACAGGATGCAGAATGCCCCGCAAGTGATGCCCCCCTACCATAAGGCATTGCGCCAGATCGGGAAGAGGTGCACTGTGGGATACATGTCCTAATGGACTGCTCTTAATGCCGCATGAAGTGCCGCAAATGTGGCCATGCTATACTGCTGGCACGTCTCAGTGTGGACATACAATAGCGCTATACATATTGCTGCATAAGGGGACCGCTACAACCAATAGCGCTATAATCCTGTAAGTGTAACCATACCCTTAGTTGCTCCTTCCAGTTAGCCTAAAATAAAAATAGTTAGCACATCCATCAGCTTTACCTAGGAGTGTGATTGTCTGGAGATCAAAGACTTGTTTGATGGAAGCCATTAAAATCTTCCAGCATAGCTAAATTTAAAAGAATGTTAAATTTGAAAATTCAAACACTCAGAAGTTAAGAAATGCCAGAATTAAAATTGGCCATACAATCTTATTTTGACCCATTGGGTGCATTATATTTCTTTAATTAAATGATGACATACTATTTTTTCACAGAACCCCTGCTTAACTCAGTGCATATGCATATAATAATATATAATTTCCAGAAGCGTTCTAAATGAAGTAACATGATGTGCTGTGTGTGTGCTTACGTGTATGTCTTTTACAGCAGCACAGTTAATGTTGCACAGCATTTTCCATTATAAGATGCTATTTTCAGTTGCTTTCAACTTGGCCAAACTGTAACTGCTTTGGCTAAAATTTCCCCTGCTGGGGGCTGCTCATGCTGAAAATGTTTTGGGAACTTTCAGCAAAAACAATTAAGCCATTTCTCAGAATGATATTAGGGAAAATACATTTTTGCTCATGTTAAAAAACTTATTGCAACTGTTTCACTGAGAAATTCTAGCATCTCCATGTTTTGCAGCAGTGACTTGAAATTGTGCAGGAGTGAGGCTTGGGTCACTCTGTTGGCAGATGCCTTTTTTCATCCCTGTGAAAACTCACCTGAATTTGGCCTTGTTATTAACCTTTCAAAATTCACAGGTCTCACATGCTCGATAGAAACTGGTTAGTGTTTGGAAGCAAAAATCTGTGAAAAATGCATGTGCACCAACCATGATTCTTCTCAGGGATGTGGGGTCTGAGCAGGATTTTCCCTGCAATTGCTGCTCCTGGTTGTGCAGGTGACTGTGGCACTGGGCACTGGAACTGCCAGTAGGATACTCTTTCTTCATGCTTCCCCTTGTTGCTACCCAGGCAGCAAGGAAGAGGAGTAGGAAACAGTCACACCAGAATGCAGGCCTGAGATGGTGGCCCACACAAAACCAAAGGGTTGTACCCCTTAGATAAGAGGGAGGAACCACCAAGACCAAGTGTCAGCTGATTCCTGGGGACAACGAAAGAGAAAAACAGGCAAGGGAGTGCAGGTCAGAGGGTAATAATCAGGGATTCAGAGGGGGACACTGAGCAGAGAACCCTAGATAACACCCACTGCTCCTCAAAGGTGTGTAAGGAGTCAGCAGATACTGCCCAGATGCGTGATTGGATAAGAAAACGGAAATAGGCCCCACAGTCACCGACCCTCCTCCCCATCATCCCACTTCTTCCTCCTGGAGTGAAGGATGGCTGTCTTGGCTAGAACCTAGAGGAGGTTTATGAGGAAGTCTGGCGACTTTGTGGGGCGATGGATAAGGTGTGCCAGGATCAAGAGGTACAGGGAAAAGTGCAGCCAGAACTTCAGTAAGAAGTTCTAGAAGAGGGGTTGCAATCTGATACACTTTAAGTAGATGTGTGTCAGGGTTGCCCTCTCACTGCAGGAGCAGGAGTTCATAAACTCGGAGGAGTTCATAAACCACAGCAGGTACACACCCACATTCATGTCTTCCTGATGGAGCTGCCAACTAATATCTCTGGCAGGCCAGAGTGGGACCAGAGACCACTGGAAGATGTGTAGTGAATGAGGCAGGGGAATGCAGGAAGAAACAGGACAGTCTCCTTTCACCATGAGACTCTTTCTGGACTATTTCTGGAGAATTGGATTGTATCCACAGAGTTTGTGCCACAGAGTTCCTATGATGCTGAGTGAGTCATTTAAACCACACTTTTCGTAGTTGGCCACCAATTGTGTGTTCTTCATTCGCTGGGTGCCCAACTTGAGACATGTGGTGTTGGATTTGCAGGAGTGCTGAACATTCACAACTGCAATTCAAGTCAGCGAGAGAGATGTTCTACAGAAATGAAGATCTATAAAATGCTAAGTTCTCTGAAAAATCTGGCATCTCAAATTGGGCAGCCAGAATTAGTGGACCCTGTTGACACTAAAGACTGTGACTCAGTTTCCAGTCTGTAAAATGGGAAAATATAATACTGAGTTTTCTTAATTTTTGAGTGCTCGACATGGCAGCCTTAATTTTATTTGAATATAGGTTGTGGATTATTTTTTACACACACACACACACACACACGCACACTGGATGATGTGAGTTTGTTTTAACAATAGACTCAGAAGCCTAAGGATCCCTGATCTTAAAAGATCAAAGCCATCAGTGTTTGGTGTGTAGCTCATAATGCTGCCATTCAGATAAACTAGCACTTATCCCGTTCAGAATTTGAAAGTTACAACAAGCTTCTAGAAGCACCACAAAGCCCTATGTAGGGGAATGTCTCTGGGGGAGCACCAAAAGAGTTTGGATGGCATGATCGCTCCTAGGCTGCTGGGTAAGCACTGGAGAGTTATGCATTCTGCACCATCCAGAAAGATGGCATATGTTCCTTCTATGAAGAAGTCTTCTTGTGTACCCTTCGCCTTCAGTATGTTCATGCAATAGTCAATCACAATGTGGCCTCCCAGGAAATAATAGCTAGTGCACACTGATTTAATGAATGATATAACTGGCTTGGAAAGAAGGCTTGGAACATTAAGAACAAGGAACTTTTACATGGTTTATACTGTCCATCAGTTCCAAGCTGGCTGAAACATCACTTAGATCCCCAAGTACTATATTTTATAAGGGATTTAAGCTATGTGAAAAGGCTTTGGTGGGAGTGCAATGAAAGAAAATAGAAAGGGGTCCTGCCTCTGGCCAATATCTGTTCGTCTCCTTCCACCCTTGCCAATGAGACAAGAAAATAGCTTTAAATATTTCTAGATCCAGACAGAGTCTTTGCTAAATGATTCCCCAGAGAGGGTGCGGTCAGTTTGCTTTTGGAACACTTTATGGGATCCAGTATCCATACACTCATTTTTACCTAAAAGGGATTCATCTCTATAAGAAGAATTAAACTGTGTGTATAATTATCTTGCTCTCATAAAATCTGTCTCATTCACTGGAGAAAGGTTATTTGGATAAGAAAAAACATCTGGAAGAGCTCAAAAAAACAAGCTGATTTGTACCAGGGTATACTTCAGTTCTGAAGTGCTCCCAATAGAAATCTTTGAAAAGAGGAAGCTTTGATGCCAACATAGTCACTTGTACTGAAAATGTAGCTAAATAATTGCCTCTTTGACATGATTTGCAAGCATCACAAGTGGCTTTCTTAATTCTGTGCCTGCATGCCATTATTTGCAAGTGTTATCAGTTTATTTGTGAATAAATGGACAGAAATACTCACAGTTAGTCTGATTTGATTGGAAATGACAAGTGCAGACATTCTCAGTTGATTTGGGATAAGTTACATTTTCATACTTCCCTGAGGGCATTCTCCACAACACCACTCACTGAAAACTATTCCAATTTACCAAACAGACTGCCACTGTAGGCTATATATTTAAATAAATTGCAAAAAAACCCAGACTCTATTATATGACTTATATTTAAGAATGCCTTCACCTTGCAGTATAGGAAAGCGTTGGAACTTTTTTAATGTGGTACCAATATTTTTTAAAAAATGCAGTCAGCATGCAAATATTGAAAATGGCATGAAATGTCCTGGAATGATAGGAATTATCTCCTAAAAACATCCTGTTCATAGTCTCAAATCTCATACTGAAATCCTAACTAGGGCAAGAATTGCTGACATTCCTCTGCATTGTTTTTTGGGGTTAAAACAGAACTATTGTTCTCTGATGTAAAACCATGATTACAAACAATTCCAGAAGTTTTACTAATGCAATGACCACCCATCTTGATTAGAGGGCTTGACTCTATTTAATGAAGGGAGAAAGTCCTTTAGAGGTTTCTATTTATAACAAATTTGCTTAGTTTACCAATTCTCACATTGCCTATTCCAGATGGTCACTGATGTAAAATGTCAAAATATTATCAACGGGCTAACAGTCATGGGGATAAACACTCCCTGAAAGCTAAATAGAGTAGATGGATAATCATAATGTCATTACAGAAATCAAAGAGGGAAAGGATTCCTCATCCACCCAATTGATTCACTCATTAACTTGCAGTACAAATCACTCCCTGCTTTATTAATTTATTGTTACGCTGTTATTTGACTGACTGCATAACTGATTTGCTGCCTTGTATGTGCCCTTTCCGCTCTGTGGTATTAGCAATATAGGCTGGGCTCAGTGCTGTCTAGGGGTTTCAATAAATAAAACGTTTGGCTCAAGTCCCCACCCAAAACCTTATTTTCTCCCATGGTTATAAGAATTTAAATATTAACCCCCCTAGTCACCTTTTACAAGTGTTTCTTCCCTGTTCACCCTCTCAGGAATAAGAAATCACCAATAGCTTTTATATGGGAAAACAAAATAAACAGTTATTTATATAATGAAAAGAAATAGCAAAACCCAAACATTTTTTCCTCCTTTCCATGTACCTTTCCCCTTCAAAGCTTCCACCAATTCCACCTTCTTTGTCCCCACCCTCTTCTCATCTCAACAAATCCTTACCCCACCTCCTTCCTTCTTACTTCCAGTGGCATTTACCACTATCCTGGAATTCTGTTCATCCCTTCTCATCTCTTTTCCCACTACCCATTCCCTTGCCTGATACCACCTCTGCTCCCATTTCCCTGGTCTCTCTTCCTTGACAGGCCTTGAGAGACATCTTGTCTTTTTATCTTGTACAATGGTTATTATGATGGTATAACACGAATCCGGATATAGCGAGATTATACCTTGACTCCCAAGTCCTTGTTCTCTGTCCTGGGCAGGCGCGGGGGCCACGGCTTCTCTCCTTGCTGGGCACGCGGCGAGAACCTGCGGTGGCGCCTGCGAGGGACAGAGAACTCCAGACTGCAGGCGCAGGACTGCGACTTTTCTCCCTGCTGCCCAGCAGGGGAGAGAAGCTGTGGCCCCTCACCTGCCAGGGACAGAGAACTCCAGCAGGCACGGGGGCAGCAGCTTCCACAGAGAACTCCGGGGCTGCACTCTGCAGCCCCGGAGTTCTCTGTCCCTGGCAGGCCTGGGGCCGCAGCTTCTCCCTCCTGCCAGGCAGCGGGGAGAGAAGCCCAAGCCCCTGCTTGCCAGGGACTGAGACCCTGCTATAACGCGACCCCGCATTTAGCGCGATGGGATTTCTTGGATCCCATTTGTCACGTTATAGCAGGGCTCCATTGTAACAGTAAATTATTCTGATCATTTTCTCCTCTATTGCAACTAGCTTCAGTAGATCCCCTTTCTAAAGCACTGGGATGTTATGGGGGAAATTCTGCTTATGTACATGGCCTATATGTTTGGCTGCATGTGACTTCAATGGCAGCCATCACCCCATACTTAATGGCAAATTTTGGCACTGCACGATAAATATTCAAAACAAAGCACTTAAATGATACACACAATGTGTGTGCACAGACATTCAGACAAGTAAATGTGTTCACAAAATACACGTTTGTAAACAAATAGGGGCCAACGATGGACAGTGTTTTTGCACTTGTGTATATTTATGCACCTATGTTGTTATTTTGTATGCATAATTTCTTATCTGTGTACAGATATATTGGAAGTCTAAATTAAATTAGATGCATATTTTTTATCTTTTTATTGCAACGCCTGAAGAGGTAAAGATAGTCCTAAGCATGAACTAACCATAATCAAAGCAAATGAATGGTGAAAGTACAGTTGAAATTGAAGATGCAGTTAGGTTTTTTTACCTAACCCTCCAATCTTTGAACCCTTGTGTGATGAGTCAATACTGAAACAATCATTTTTCGTGAAGCTTGCAGTGAAATGCAAAAAGTTCTCTACAAATCTCAATTGGTGGGATTGAGCAGAGGCAGGCATCCTTCACTGTCATATCACGGGTTTGAACAGCCTTCTATTCGAACTACAAATGACAAGGAATAAGAAGCAGAGACTGTCATTTTTATTATTCCTTTTGGATGCAAGTTGACTGATTGCATTTGCATCAAAGGTAACAAAATGTTAGAAGTATTCCCTGTAGTTTGCTGTCCACTTCATAGACTGACCAAAAATAAGGGCCTTTTAGTATCAGTTTCTTTCCCTGGGATTGGACTAATGGGGCCAAACACTATATGGGAATATAGAAAAAGATGGGTATTGTATATACGTTAGAGTACAATTAAGAAACAGAACCTCCAGCACACCATGAAAACTGGCATATTCTAACTCAGCACCCTTGCTCTCTGTCTCTGCAAGTCATTTACTCACATTCCAGAGAAGAACAAGTTTTACCCCTATTAACGCTGCAGAACCTATGGAAGAGTTAGTCACACAGTTCATCAACAAAACTGTTAGCTAAGCTCCAGCTGCAGAATCCATATTACTGGTGCTTGATGGACAAGAAGAGGAAAAAAGAAACAGCTTGATTTTCAGATCCCAGGCTGTCAGTACTGGCTGTTACAAAAGCCTCCGGCTCTTAAATGAGCACACTGGATATAAAAGTGGTTAAAGGAGTAAATTCAGAACCCCACAATGTCATTTTTAATAGCCACTTTTTTGACTATAACTGCAGTTTAAGGAAGAATATGAAAACATGCAGCTGTCTTGTCACTGTAAAACCAGCTATTCAGTGGACTCAGGAATCAAAGCAAAAAGCGGAGCACTAAATTCTGTGGCAAAATCCACCCTTCATAATGCTCCAAAAACTCAAGGGCAAAGAATCCAAATCAGGGACAGCTCCTAACAAAAGATAATGGGAATTTAAAACTAATCATTAAAGGAGTTTCAAATCAGTTCAGGTATGTCTCAGGGTAGAACTCAACATGCCTTTTCCAGTTGACATTATTTCCTGTAAAACCCACAGACAATTTAGATTGTAAATGTATCAGGGTAGTCACGCTGTCTTCTCACAGTCTTGTACAGAGTTGCCAGCTTCTGTCAGATATATATAAACAATCATAATGAAAAATAAAGCCTGGCTGAGAAAGTACATAAAGAAGTTTTCAGATACAACAAAAAATATCAGTGACCATAAAAATAGCTAAGACAGAAAAGAAATAAATAGGCAATTTTCAACAATGAAAATGATTAGTTGTGGGGTGTTCTAAGGACCCACTCTTAGACCAGTGTTATTAAGTAAATTTATTAATAATCTGGAAAGGGTGAACAGTGAGGGCACAACATCTGCAGATGACACAAAATTATTTAGGTTAGTCAACAATGGTGAGAACTGTGAGGAACTTCAGAGGAATTCCAATGCCAATTAAAAGGCCAAACAAAATGCTGAGATGTTCAGAGAATGGGCTAGTGAATAATAATATACATATGATAATGACATTATCTAAATTAATGGTATGGCCTTTCCTGGAATACTGAATTTAAGTCTTACAACCTGCTCTCAAAAAAGAACCATCAGGAATAGAAGAGGACCAGAGGAAACAGGAAAAAAAAAATAAAAAAACTGGAACAATGTTCATGTAGAATAGAGTGAGAAGATTGGGGCTGTTTTGTTTTGACAGGAAAATAATAAGGTGACAAAATAGAGGTTTGAACAATAATGAATGATTAAGAACAGCTGTGTGGCCAATGGTAATTCCAATTTGCAGAGAATTTTGTCATTTGTTTTTCATTCTGTTTGCATCGAAAACCAAACATTTCATAACTTTCCATGAAACGGGATAAAAAAAACAAAAACAAACACATTTAGAAAATCAAAACTGCTCATTCCAAAAGGGGTGATTGGGAGCCAGTGCTCCCAGCTCCCTTCTAGCCTGCCAGGGGGCTAAAGGGGAACTAGGAGCCTGGAAACCCTGGGCAATCCAGGTCCAAGGCTCGGCTCCTGGTCCAGCTTGGTGTCTGGATGGCAGGAGAAAGAGGCACCGTCTTTCAGAAGAAGGTAGCAGGGAGCATCCCCAGCAAGGTAGCAATGCTGAGCGGACTGGAGTTGCAGCTCACTTTAGGAACCTACATGCTTTCCTTTGGGTCACTTCGTTAGGCTCTTGCTTGTGGATTGGCTGGACCCTTAGGACTCATTACCTCAAATGACTCATCAGGCTCAGAACACTCACCACACTGGGGCTTCCAAGAAAACTGTTGTGTTGAAGAATTTTCACTTATTTCTAGTTAAGACCCTGATCCTATACCTATGGAAAGACTTCCACTGACTTCAGTAGCCAATGGATCAAACCCATAAGAGGCGGTAAATTGGCTGTTTCTATTTATTCTCTCACAATGCAGGCCAAGTGAACTTTACCTATGTTAGAACTGAATCTCCCTTCATTGCTTGACCCTCTTTCTCTAGTCTCTTCAGGTGACTTTCCAGTTTGCCTTTCTGTTTGCTATCAGAATTTCTTTAGCCTTCAACTGCACTTTTTCATTATGTCTCCTGTGTTTGCTTCCTCTCTCACTTTAGAGATGTCCATGGACATAATCGTGGTAGAATTTATGCCAAAGAAATAGTCAACCCCAAAATACTTGAAGTAGCCATACAGAATCCAAGATCCTTATTTCTTTTTTTTTCCTGTGTTAAGTCTAGTTGGTCAAAAGAGTTTTTATTATTCCTAAGATTGTCCTGGACTGACCTAAAACTATCATTGCATCTACTAGTAAGTAACACCACTGTGTTAGATGTAGCTCTGTGGACTACCCAGAACAGTTCTCTGGTCCACCTCTTGAGACCCAATGCCACAGATTATGCCTATTGAACACTAACTGTATTGTCATTTCCTGCTGAAGCTGATACATGCTTTGAATAACAGTGCTCCATTATTTGCTCTGTGTGATTTTAGAAAATCCCATACAAGATTCCAGTGAACTCATGGCAAGAATAAATGGCTTGAGCATGGCATCCACTTGTACCCAGTATTACTTGTACCCAGTTCTAAGAGGAACATGCTCATTGGATGAATTTGTATCACTTTGAAGGACTCAGCAGAAACCATGAAGCTAAAACATCAACCAAAAACATTTAAAGAAGAAGGAAGTCTGCCTATATTTTGGGTAAGTCATCTCTTTAATCACAGAAAGCTGTGCAAATTTGCCAGCTCCTTTCCCCATACTGTAGACCATCCACACTATGAGCTCCTGCTACTGGCCTACATTAAGTGGTTGAAATTTCTCTTTTTTGTAGTTACCATGTGGTAATGGATAATCTCTATAATTTTTGGCCTGATGAGAGAAGACCCAAGCAGAATGAGAAGAACCACAATCTGCAAATTATTGCCCATATATTTCAGTCTCTTTTAAACTATTAAGAGGAGTCTAGTATATGAGGACAGCTCATTTATTACCCACAGGCTAGAAATAGTGTCAAATCCTGCTGTCAAATCTTGAAAAATGGACTTGAAATCCATGTAATGTAAGACAAGAGCTCTTTTTTCAGAGGCTTTGAAAATGAGATTTCTTCATCATTATAAGCTATTTGGAAATGTACAACTTCATAAAGAAACACTAATTATGTTACTGCAGAAAAAGGAACAGGTTCCTTTACTCCCTTATCAGGCCAGAATTTTAAGATAAAACAAACAACAATGAAATGTTACATATATGCCCAGGCTCACCTTCTCTGGCAAAATAATAAATAAATAATAAATAATAATAATAATAATAATAATAAAAAAAATCCTGAAAGCCTGAAACGAATCACATCTATGAATGTGAGTGAGAAGGTAACTGACAGTGGCTTTTATTGGTGGATGGAACCCATCTCTTGGGTAATGTTCTGCTAAGATCTTTGTGTTAGCAGAGAACCCAAATGAGTAACCTTTACTTGTCCATGTTCTGTCCTTGCTGAACACTCAGCATAAAAAGGATTTTTGCCAGTAAACAGCCATGTCAAATATGCCCTCTTGCATTGCTCAAATGCTAATGACACCTTCAGTTAGTTTCCCAGACACAGTTTCAGTCTTCCTCCCATTTAACTCCTTCTACTTGGAACCTTCTTCCACATTCTTTCCACCATTCTTCAACCCCCTCCTCAAAGTCTCTCTGTAAAGAATGCACAAACCCTTCAAACCTCTCTTTTGCAGTATGTTCACTTGAATGAGGGAGGGAGGGTATAAGGAGGAAAATTAAAATATGTTTACCTTCAGGATGCATGCATAACATCCAAAGCAATGGCACTATCTGCTATAGACATTATTCTCCTATTTCTCCTTATTCTCTCGGGGTTTGACAACAATCCCCATACATGCATAAGGTTTCAGCCATAGACTGCAGACTCAGTCAACTGTAGTCTGTGGGAATTTTGTTCAGTTAAGGATATCAGAATCTGGCCCTTAAATTGTAAACTTCTCAGTGCCCAAACAGCCTAGTTTATTAATATATAAAGCTCTATTCACATTTATATTACTGTAGACATTATTAATAATACTAATGATTCTGGGAATTGAAATCCATTAATGGGAGAAAAAATATCTTGAATTTTTGCATCCTGACAGTATAAATGATAGCTAGTCCCCCTGGTTAACTGATCAGACTTCTCCCTTGGTGTTGGCTAAGAGGACAGAAAGATCCTTACAAGGTTAAGGAAATAGGATCCCAAGAGGGTTAATAACATATGGATAGCCAAGCTGGGTCTGACCAATGGTCCATCTAGCTCAGTATCCTGTCTTCCAACAGTGGCTGGTGCCAGATAATTCAGAGGGAATGACATGAACATGGCAATTTATCAAGTGATCCATCACATTTTCTCCAGTCCCAGCTTCTAGCAGTCAGAGATTTAGAGACATCCCAAGCATGGGGTTGCATCCCTGACCATCTTAACTAGTAGCAATTGATGAACCTATCCTCCATGAACTTGCCTAATTCTTTTTTCAACCCAGTTATAACTTTTGGCCCTTACAGCATCCCCAGGCAAGGAGTTCCACAGCTTGGAACTTGTTTAATTGGCAGCTAAGAAAATAGTCTCTTTTATGCCTTTGGACCTTGCAGAGGAAAATATTTTAACTAAACGTGTGTTCTGTTTTTGTTTTTACTTTTTAAGACTCTCTGAAAAGTCACACAGCAGGCATAAGTTAGATGTGGTGGTAAAAATCTCATTTAAAACCTTTATCAAAGCAAGAGGTTCATTGCATACAACAGCGACTTCTAGATAATCAAAGGAAAATCAGTCTTCGTATTTGTTTCCTTTTTTGATATAGAACTACAAGAGGAAGTGTAGCATGATTTTCAAGAAGAATATTCTGTCTTTCTAGGAGTTATAGAAAATCTGACAGATAACTGTCTCAGCCTTATGAAAATTCTTTCTTTCCTTGAAAATGGCATGAAGATATGATTGGAAATATCTTGCTCCTTATGTACAAAATTCTGATCATCCATCATCCAAAATCAATTGTTTTATTATTTAGAAGCTATCTGAAAACAGAGACTGTACTCATATTTTTAACCATACCCGACATTACAGAGTATTTCAAATATCTTAATTTTCATGCACATATATTGTTTGTTTCATATTTTGGGGTTGGCCATGTATAAATTATTTCCACACACTGAGCAAACACTGTAAATAGACACAAAAAAGGAGACAGATATGCCAGTGAATATCATATATACTTTGTTGTGCTTTCGTATAATGATGCACAGCTAATACTACCAGCTCTAGCATAGTTAATTTCCTGGAAAACAATGTGCCCAGGATATTTCCTCTTGCATTGTGCCCAGGATATTTCTAGGAGTTATAGAAATTGGTAGTACGCTGACCTCAGGCAGCTCCCAGGAAGCGGCAACATGTCCCTCCGGCTCCTAGGTGAAGGGACAGCCAGGAGAATCTGTGCCCTGCTCCTGCCTGCAGGTGCCACACCCATAGCTCCTGGTTCCTGCAGAGAGCCCCCATTGCCACCCCTCTGCCGGCCACTTCCCGGGAGCCATGTGGAGCCACGAGGGAGCCTGCCAGCCCTGCTGTGCTGCCAACCGGACTTTTAACAGCCTGGTCAGCGGTGTTGACTGGAGCTGCTAGGGTCCCTTTTTGATCAGGTGTTCTGGTCAAAAAGTGGACACCTAGCAATCCTTCAATAGAATGCTGCTAATGGTGGTGGGGGAGCTGAAGAGCTCATGCGGATTGTATCTGGAGGCATCGGGCCTGTGTTATTTAAAGGCAGGTGACTCCCTCGTGGTAGCACACTGAGTAGCATCAATTACTAAATGTATACAAAAGGTGTCATGTGAGCTCACCTGAGTCCTGTCCTCCTCTCACTCACTGATGCTAAAAGAGAAGAAATATAGGGGGAGCAAACCGGTCCCAACATGACTCCCATTAGCATGCAGTAGGCTGCCCCTTCTATTCAGAAAGGACAAGCAGCCATGTCATGAATGGGTGAAGTGGAGCTGAGGAACATGGAACCTTTCCTTTCTTTTCTCAACCCACACTGAACCCACCAAGAGTCAGGTAAATCATTTTTAAGCACTTTGGGATCCATGTGGGTAAGAGGCAATATGCATAAACGTAAGATCTCCCTTAGAATTTAAAATGAGTCAGCCTCGCAGACATTTGCCTAGGGTTTCTTTAGCTGTCTGATAAAACACACTTTGCAGCCCATCTTTCATTCTCTCTTCTCTTTACTCATTAAAGAATATGTGAACGAGCATAGCACTGTATTATTAGTACTGATCCTTTCTGTGTATAGAGCTTCACATTTTAAATATGCCCCCGCCAGTCTAGTTATACACTCATTGTCACTGCACCACATTGAAAAAAAACTTTGAGTAACGCTTTTAAAAAGTAAAAATAATATGGTGTCTGTGCCATGGGATGAAAGTTGCTACATTTTCTTAACACTAGAACAAAATACTTCTGCATGCAACTAGAAGGAAGTTATTTGATTTACCGGGGTGCTAACTCATTGAAGTTGACTTTATCAGCAGTACCTCTTTACTTAAAAGCCTGCAGGAAAGAAGATCATGGTAGGGTTGAGGTTTACACAATTGGTACAACTCACTATTTAGGCTAGAAATTAAACATCACCCAGATTCTTCTCAACCTCATCTATAGAAGTGTAGGCATTTCCTTTACCGTCTGACACAAATTTAACAATTGAAAATATACAGAAAAATACATTAGATTGCTAGTGGAAACAGAGCCTACTGCAGAGACTATGGTCACAATCTGTCAGAAACAGAGAAAAACAGATGAGAAAGCTCTGAAGAAAAGCCATTGTTTACTCCTATCTATCTTCAGTCTCCATTTGCAGATTGTTGGACTAAACTCTATGACCTGTATTTGTGTACAGGGAAAAGAGAAGGAGATGTTAGAAACTCCTGACTTGTGGACTATACAACATTGCTGGGCTTTTGAGATTTGCGTTATACCTCAGTGGTTCCCCACAGTTTGACCTTTAAAGAAGTCTATGTGATTTGGCAGCCCAACTGCTGAAAATGAATGATACTTTACAGATTCTGGCTTTTTTTGTTTGTTTGTGTGTTTGAGCTGCTTCTAGGTTTAAGGGTTACATGGCTATTTGCTAGGAAATCCTGCAGTAGCTCAGCTCAAATAAAACAGAATCCAAGAAAAAACAAACAAACAGACCTTGCCATCCGTGTGTTTCTTATATATTTGGTTAGTACCTGAACAGTAGATTCCAATTTTAACTATGTGCTTTTATTTTGTGACAATTCTTTCAGTTTTTCTAGTCTCTCATTGAAATGTCCCTTTGTCCATTTTGTTTTCTGATACAACAGATACTCTGTTAAGTTACACGTTCTGATTACATTTACTGAGTATGACATCTGTGCTACATATAATCGTCAGATTCTGTGCTCACACCTTTGACAGTTGATGGAAATGTTGTTCTTGCTCTGAAAACAATAGCAGGGCTTAAGTGTAGGTGAATGTAAGAGGACTGATATTTAGACAATGAACAATTAAATAGGAATGTTAACTCTAATCTTACATATCTTGCAAGAATTATGTACTGGCTGTGAAAACAAGCTGTCACAACAAAGGAGAAAAATCCACAGTTTGGTTCACTAAGTACTGTCTACCAAAACTCTCTTTACAACTTCAGCAGGATATGAAATTGTTCCATATACTTTGTCCTTACAGTACTTCTGAGTAGTATTGCTGTGCGTTATCAGTCAGTTGCTGTGTTCCATCCCAGAGGTGGTGCATTATAGCCCAGACTCAAGAAAGACTTAAACATGTGCTTAGTTTTATCTATGCTTAACTTTAAGCATGTACATAACTTATATTGGAGTCATCAGAAGTTAAATACATGCTTAATTGCATTCCAGAATAGGATTGCTTTCCTGAACCAGGGCCTTGTTTACTCACCTGTTAGTTATTTTCAAATTTTAATAAAGCTAGAGCATGTAGTGAGAGTTATAGTTAAGGTTGTTGAAATATTTCTGTACTACTCCCCTATTTTCAGTTGCTTATATGTTTCAAATCTTTTCTCTATATCAGGGGTGGGCAAACGTTTTGGCCCGAGGGCCACATATGGGTATGAAAATTGTATG
Source organism: Dermatemys mawii (assembly GCA_007922305.1). Classification (NCBI taxonomy): domain Eukaryota; kingdom Metazoa; phylum Chordata; order Testudines; family Dermatemydidae; genus Dermatemys; species Dermatemys mawii. Next base: position 16,633,508 of record ML677363.1, read on the forward strand.
GCAGGCCATGAATGCTCACAAAATTGGGGATTGGGTTGCGAGAGGGCTCCAGCAGGGGGTGTGGGCTCTGGAGTGGGGCTGGGAATGAGGGGTTGGGGGTTCAGGAGGATGCTCTGGGCTGGGACTGAGGGATTCGGAGGGCAGGAGGGGAATCAGGGCTGGGGTATGGGAAGGGGGCAGGGGGCAGGCTCCGGGTGGCGCTTACCTCAAGCAGCTCCCGAAACAGTGGCATGTCCCCTTTCCAGCTCCTACCCGGATGTGTGGCCACGTGGCTCTGCATGCTGCCCTGTTCACAGCTACCACCACTGCAGCTCCCATTGGCTGTGGTTCCCAGCCAATAGGAGTTGCAAGGGGCAGCACTTGAGGTGGGGGCAGTGTACAGAGCCTCTTGGATGCCTCTACACATAGGAGCTGTAGGGAGGAAATGCTGCTGCTTCTGGGAGCCACGTGGAATGGGGCAAGACCCTGACCCCGCTCCCCAGCTGGAGCACCAGAGCAGGGCAAGCCCCAGACCCTACTTCCTGGCAGGAGCTTGAGGGCGGATTAAAACATCTGGAGGTTCAAAGAATGATAGGCTGTGCCAGACATGGCAGTTGAAGCCAACTTGGGAACCTTCTAATCACGTACTTAGGGTTTGTGTTTATATGGCAGCTTAAACCCAGGATAAATGTAGCCCATCATTTGTGAAGTGCTTTAGGATCCTTGGGAATGAAAGGTGCTATGCAATATTATGTTATATTTACTGCCTGAAAGCTTGCGGGTTTTAATAGACCCCGGGAGATAAGTAGTACTATGCTGCACTGCTTTATGGTTTTGCCTTGGAAAACAGATTGCAGAAAAAAGGAGTATGAGATAGCTTCTGGTCCTGAACTTCTACCTCCAATCTGGCAAACCTCCCATGTTTACAGGATCTAGTAGCACAACTCCATTCGGGAACATTGTTTAGAGTAGAACATTAATCAAATTTAATATACACATTCAAAACATTTATTATTTTCTGGACTGAGTATTCACAACCAAAAATTGCAGTTCAGACACACAACTCCCATTAACATTGGAAATTGATTACTTAATGCACCAATTAAGAGAAATTTACCCCTTTAATGCAATCTTTAAACTCTATATTGATATTTGTATGGAGAGAGCTATTTACCAAGACAATTCAGAGTTATTTCACTGTTTAAGGAATACAGATGTTTGTACTTACTATGTGAGAACTATAGCCACAGCATCATTTAGGACACTCTCTCCAAAAAGGAGGGTATACAGATCTGTATCCACATGCAGCTCATGGAAAATAGCCAGAACTGTCACTAGAAGGAAACATACAGAGCAAAGCAAGCTTGTTATTTTCAAAACTCTAGGATAGCTAATGAACTAAAGGGAAGGGAATGAGTTTTGATAAACATGTTTTAACATCTAAACAATATAATATGACAGTTTGCCCATTAATTGAATGCAATACATTGGAAAATGGATACATTTAAGTACACCAGCTCCCTAAATCCAGCAATAACTTAAAGAGTTTTGCTGCTTTACATGAACTAGAAATGTCCACTTCCTCGCTGCCACATTTCAGTCAAACACAGACTAAAAGTATACCTTTGATTACCCCTAATATCAGGGAAATAGCCTTGTGACTAAAACACAAAACTGGAGGTAAGGAGACTTGGACTATCTCTGGCTCTCCCATAGACCTCCTGTGTGATCTGGATTTATCTATTCATGAAGAAGACAATGCTAATACTTAGATTGAGAGGCTTAATTCTTTGATTTTTATAAAGCACTTTAGTGCCATTAATTTTAACATTTTTTCCCCTAAAAACATGTATTTATATTTTGAGATTATGGATGAAATAACTGATTCAATTTGGGCCAGAAGGAAACTGATGTTTTGAAAGTCACCTAGCCTCTTTGTGTTTCTGCTTTCCTATCTGTAATATGGCATAATAATGTTAACCCATCTTTGTAAGATGCTTTTTGTTCTATGGGTGAAAAGTATTGTGCCTGTGTTCTGTATTACTATTCATATTCACTGTTTTCATGAAACAAATAGGTTTCCCTTTCTACCAAAAATTTAAAATAAAGCTTCCTAATGATTTGCATGTTTGGAAAATTATGCAGGATATCACTGCATTTGCTTCACTTGTGCTCTTTATGGTACATAATTGTGCAATTGACTAAACCTACATAGCACAAGAATCCTGAAGTTTAGAAGTGCCTCCAGGGTTTCAGGTTTACATCTGACATTTCAGAAAAGGGAATTTTTACACGAAAGCTCCCAGTGAAGATTCACAAACCAACATTTGCTTTGTGTGGGTGATTTTTTCCTCTTTCTAGAACTTTGGACCTTATATACGAAATATTGTTAGGACTGAAACCAGTGCTGAAAGGATTTTCCAACAGGTGTTCAGCAACAGGAGTGTTTGGAATCTAGTATTAGTCTAGAGTCCCAGTTCTGATGTTCAGTTCTCCTATGGGGTTTTAGAAGATTAACCCAGCACCTTTGAAGTACCACTCTGGATGACCTATTCCAGTGGTCCTCAAAGTTGTCTGGCCGTGGCCCCTTTCCGCGGTGCGGCGTCCACTCACGGCCCCCGAGGTATGTCCACCAAAATGCTGCCGAACAGAAAGCTTGCACTTTCTACAGCGGCATGTCGGCAATACAAAAATAGACCGCTGCTGAGTTCAGCAGTCTCCTGGGCAAGATTGGCAGTGGTGCCGGGGTCTCGCACACCCCACTTTGAAGACCATTGCCCTATTCCACAGAAAAGGATTCAGTCTCCCATATCTGTGAAAAAAAGCTTTTATCATTTCCAATATTAAGTTATTGGCAAGGTCTTAAATGCAGAAACTGTGAAATAAGTAATAGGAAAAGTAACCAGTAACCAAGGTGCAACAGAAAAGCTTATGATAGATGTGGCAGGCCTAACCAAAGATCCACTCCTATGAAGTTATTTCCAAGAAAACAAACAAAAAATCTTTTCCCTTTCAAGTATCTTCTTCCCCCAGCCTTCTGGAAGTTATCAGAGCCACTCTCTAGAGGGGTCTGACTCCAAGTCTAGTCAAATGAAATGAAGACCATATCTATACCAGAGAGCTTACAATGGCACAGCTGTACCAATGTAGCTGCTCTGTGCTGACAGGAGAGAGCTCTCCCATAGACATAATTAAACCACCCCAATGAGTGGTGGTAGGTAGGTAGGTGGGAGAGTGTCTCCTGTTGAGATAGCACTGTTCACACCAGCACTTCTGTTGGTGTAATGTATGTCACTCAGGGGTGTGTTTTTTTCACAGCCGTAAGTGACAAGTTATACAGATAAAAGTGCTAGTGTAGACATAGCCTAAAATGCATGAAAGTAATGAAGAAATCAACAGAATAATGAATCACTTGCCCCTTCTTCTGGGAGAGACTTCTTCTCTCATCCAACTCTCTCAAAGTTTCTCCCACATTTGAAGGGAAGGCAGAGTTTAGACAGATCCTTTTTGCAACATGCCCTGCCCCTGGACCAAGCCTATAGTTTGAATGCCATAGAACAGCATTTTCCAGCAATCCCTGAACAGTGAGGGGAGAGGGAAATTCCAACAGTGTTGAAGGGCTGGTCTGCACTAGAAAACTGGGTTAACCCAGCTACACTGCTCAGGGGTGCAAATAATTCACATCCCTGAGTAATGTAGTTAAGCCAACTTAAGTCTCTATGTAGACAGCACTAGAAAATTAGGTAAACCCAGCTGTGTTGCTCATGGGTGTGAGTAATGCACAACCCTGAGCAGCACAGTTAAGCTAAGCCAAGTTTCTGTGTAGACAGCACTAGGTCAATGGAAGAATTCTCCTGTCAACCTAGGTACTGGCTTTTGGAGAGGTGGATTACTTATGGCTTGGTTACACTGGCACTTTTTAGTGCTCCAGCTTCCTAGCTCAGAAAATCACCCCGCCTGAGCAGAGCAAGTCTGAGTGCTTTAAAGCGCCAGTGTGGACAGGCTCCGAGCGCTCGGAGCTAATCCCCTTGTGGAGGTGGATTACCAGGAGCACTGGGAGAGCTCTCTCCCAGCGCTCATGCATGGCCACACTTGCTCTTCAACGCGCTGCCATGGGAGTGTTCCTGCAGGAATGCTTTTGAAATTTCAAGTGTAGCTAAGCCCTTAGGCCAACAGGAGAACCCTTGCCATAGGCATAGGAAGTGTCTACACTGAAGCAGTGCAGCTGCAGTGCTGGAGCTGTGCTGCTATTGCATTTTAAGTGACAAGCACTTAGTGACCGGGATTTCTTTCCTAAATCACAAACTGCCACATTGATTCCACTGCTTTTCCCTCAAAGTTTATTAAACTTCAGATCCAACCCCAATAGGGCTTCTTTGGTACCAAAAACAGAGGAGAGAGATACCCAGCACCCCGGTAACAATTGTCTGTGAGATTGCAAAAAAGGGACCCTACATGAGACAGAAAAACAGAGAGAAAATGAGCACTGAGTGTCTGTTCAGTTCCTTCCGTGGCTTTCTAGAAAGATTCCCTTAGTTTGGGCATGAAATCAAAGAGCTGTAGTAGTTGATGCTGAGGGCTGCAGGATGAGGTGTGGATTTCCACCCACGTGCACCTGTGTTTCTAGTTGATCCTGAATTCCACATAAGAAATGTTGTTCTAAGGCAAAGTTCCCATACACCACTTTGGCTTTCCCTAATAAAGCAACTTGTAAATGAGGAGTGGAAACAAAGAAAAGGGAAGGAATCTTACTGGGAAATAATTAAAATGCTGCTGCATTGGAAGGTATGAGATAGTTTTTGGATGGGGGAACGTGTTCTCGCTTGCTGTCCCATTTTCAACAAGCAACCAAGAAGCCACCATCTATATCTGGTATTGAACATTCAGGGCTGGACTCAGTGTCTACATGGTGAACAAGTATTTAATAATGAGCTCTGCAATCTAGCAGAGAAAGGTATAACATGATCCAATGGCTGGAAGTTGAACCTGGATAAATTCTTCCTGGAAATAAGACATACATTTTTAACAGTGAGGGTAATTAACCACTAGAACAACTTATCAAGGTTATGGTGGATTCTCCATCACTGGGGATTTTAAAATCAAGACTGTATGTTTTCCCTAAAAGATCCGCTCTAAGAAATATTCTGGAGAAGTTCTACAGCCTGCGTTATAGCAGAGGTCACACTAGATAACCACAGTGGTCCCTTTTGGCCTTTGAATTTATGAAATAACTGTGCCCTTTGTCCCACAGGAAGGCCCCCTGAGAACAACTAATGTTGGTCCTGGAGGATTCTGCCACCAGGTTTAAAGGACAAGTAAACCCAGAAAAAAACAAAAAAACAAAAAAACAAAAAAACCCACAATGTAAGGAATCAAGAATCCAGGCTTGCACAGGGAAATCTCTCTATGCATCTCTTCAAACAAAATGAATAAAAGGGTAGAGAAAAATCAAAACAAACATTACAGACCAGGAAGCTCTCAAAATATGAGAAGAAAAAATAAGACTTGCAATTGTAGATGACCAGAGATTGTTGTCTAGCCTAGTATAGATTCTAGCAGTCTCTCAATTAGGAGTTCTGCAGTTGTAAACTACAATGGCTTGCATAGGCGTGTGCAGCCTGTTTCATTAGGGTGTGCACCCAGGGAGCCCAGCCCTATCCACTCCCTCCTACTTCCCACCTCCTGACTGCCCCCTCAAAACCCCCAATCCCCTCTGCTCCTTGACTGCCTCTCCTGAGACCTCCTCACCCTGACTGCCTCCCTAAGATCCTACCCCCTATGTTTCCCCTGACTGCCCTGACCCCTATCCCCCCCCCAACCCCCACTCCCTGACAGACACTTGGGACTCTCACACCCCATTCAACCCCCCTGCTCCCTGACCATCTCCTCCAGAGACCTTCCACGCCTAAGCACCACACTGGAACCTCACCCCCATTCCCTATACCCTGACTGCCCCCTCAACCTCTGTCCCATCCAACCCCCTCCCCCTTACCATGCCGCTTACCCGTGTCTCCTGGAGCCTCAGTGCACTACGTCCAGTGGGCCTGAGCTTTTACTGTTCAGCCCACCAGAGCTCGCAGCCCCACGCCCTTACCACATGGCTCCGAGTGGTAGGAGCTAGGGCCCCAATGGAGCCACGCCTCTGAAGCGCTGTCCAGGGTGGCTCCTGGAAGTGGTACACTGAGGCTCTGGGGGATGGGGAAGGCAGGGGGGCAGGGCCAGAGGGAGCCTCCCTGGCCAGTAGCTCAAGCGCGCCAGACAGGATGGTCTTGCCCACCCCTGTATTAGGGTGCGCCTGGGCACACCCAGCACACCCTGTCCACACGCCTATGATGGCTTGTATTTCATATTGACCTGGGTTAAGGATCCAAAGATATTCTGTATGATTATTTTGAATCAAAATTTGCAATAAAATTTAGACCGGAGTTAATGTGAGATTTATATATCTATTTTTATGGCATGTACTTCTTTCCCCCCCATTCTATAGATTCTATAGAGTCCTTCTGCTGAATGGCAGGTCACAGCGTTAACTGTGAGCTGCTTACAGGAAACCATATGTGCATATAAGTAGTAATCTGGATGATGCATGGACCTACTAAAATAACTTATGAGTACTTGTATACTTGGGGGAATTATATTTTAAATTATACTACAGTGAGAATGTTCTTAGAAAGTAGAATGATCTCCTTTAAAAAGTCATTTGCCAACAGTTATCACAGTACCTCTGTGATACCATAGTTTTACCTTTTACTTAGAAGTAAATCATGGTATTAGATGATACATTGTGTTACTTTTTGAAGACATTTAAGAATAGATACAGCTGGGTTTTATATGGTATGATAAATAATCAAGTATTTTGGTACTTCCCCAAATACTTTAAAGTGAATATGCAAAAGTCAAACTATTTTGCTTAAAGAACTTAGCCTATTTCAGGATTGAAATCTTGCTCTCAGATATCCATGTAATTATAAGTGGAGGGCTAGATAGATATAGATATTGCCTTGAGAACTGCACACAAATACTTTTTTGATGAAGTAGAAAACTGCCATAAGTGTAGATGGCATATTAATGTCCTGATTCCCAACACATGGATGATCTTAATTAAAAAAAATATGGTGACAGGAAACCTAAGCTGATGAAGTGTCTGGGAATTTTTTAGTATTTCAGCTAAAACAAATCTGGTTCTCTCCTTCCTGTATTTCATAGCCCGAGGTGACATGTGTTCGCAAATGCTCAATCTAGCAAAATCTTGGCCCTACCCAAGTCAACACAGGTGTCTATTAAGTTGGTTTGCAAAGGATATTTTTGGCATACATGGGATCAGCTCCACTTCCTATTAATTTCCTGTAATTAATCTCCTGTAAAAACATTCTTGAAATGTCAAGAAATCACAGCAGTATTCAGACTAACAATATCCAATACTTTCTTGTTCTGTTGCTGAAAAGAACTAGGAGACCCAGAAAGTAGAGCCACAAAATAAATGAGATCAGTATATGTGATTTAGAAAAAAACGGTATGATCAAAATAAAAGTAAACTATATATAAAATGAAATATTAAATACTGTAGTTGAAACAATGATCAAAGGGTCTGCCATTGTCTCTTCTTAATCTTCTGATTATAACAAAGCTAACAATCATCTGTCAGATCTGATAAGCCCAAATCCTAACAGGCAGTTCAATGGCAAACTGGAAGAAAATAAGATGAGAGAAAACCCAGTTAAACCACTCATACAGAAAAGACTTTCCTCTAAAAATAACAGTTCCCATTTTCATTGTAGAGTCCTGATACTGCTAGTCTCCCATCCTACTCATGCTTTAGCACAATGAGAAAAAGGGAGAAAGCATCAAAGCATTTCAATTACAAAGATATTTTAAATTTACATTATTTACACACAGTTTATGAAAATATCTTACCACTGTTTTTATGGATTATCTTTTTAAACACACAATGTGGTGATTTTGTAAGGTGCCAGAACTGATTTAACTAGTGGTTAATATCTATTTTTATAAAAGAATCCCCACACGTCACAGTACAACTCATATCTTCTGTGCAGATGTAACCATAGTAACTCCAAATAGAAAAGGGCCTTGTGATTATCAACATGACCAAAGGTAAGGGAGTTCATGTAGCTTTGAAATAGTTATGCTTCAGCAAACCTCTGAAGAGGTAAATGTACTTCCCACGCTTTAAATATATTATATTATAGATAGATAGATATATAAATTTTTGAAGTGCGACGGGTAAGTAAAATGCCTTTAGACTGGAATGCCATTTTACAATAGTGTGCTAATAACAGTACCCAAAACAAAGCCCTAAAGCAGCACTTTCCAGCAATTCTCCCATTTTATAATGGTTAAGCCAAAGGTCACCCATCATCACAATGAAAGGGGGAAGCAGGCCTGGATGTATAGTCTTTACTATGGTAAATGGGGTCTATGATGCACTTGTAAGCATAGCAGATCTTAAATTATATGACACATATGTATTTGGAAGACTGATATTTTTGTTTCTTCACCTGATAGAAACAATATTTTCAGACTTACTTATTTGAATTAACTATTTCCATCTGTGTCACTATATACAATGAGGCCCAGTACAGCTGCAGAGTACTAGACTGCCTGTGGAAAATAACCCTAAAGAGGGGTTATCTAGAGCAGGGAAGATCATCATGGCATATGGGGATCACAGGTGGTGTAGAGCTACATTAACTGTGTGCGAGTCTTTGTTTCCCTCTTATGCTTGGACAGTTAACAAGTTTATGGGTCTGCTACTAGCTGTCAAGCAGTAGAGGGTCATGCTTTTAGATCCAGAAGTCTCAAATTTAGTCCTTGCAGATGACCCATCCTGGTATACAGTTACAAATAATGTACTGTATGGGATCTCAACTGATGTGGATGTCTGATGCTCAGGACAAGTTTCCACATTCTGGCTTCTAAGTTTCCACCTGCCTGCTGTTGGTATAGAGGAGAGAGCTGGTGTGCTGAATTTTGAAATGACAAAAAACAGGAACAAATTTTTCATGAAAATATTTGCAACCAACTCTGTTGGGGAATCCATACATCCCCATAATTCCTAGCTGCTGCATCAACCTCGTAGGACTGTTGGCAGAATTATAGCTGAGAATCTGGGCCTGAATATTTCCTCACTCTATAAGTTTGAATAATGACACTAGTATGAATGTGGCATAATGCAAGATCAGCCAGGAAAAGCAGGCAAGCAGGACTAAATTCCTCTTATTAGTACTTCAATATTACTGAAGTATCTTATTTAGTTAGCCACAAAACTTGAAGTTGCACCTCTAATAGCACTAATTATCCAGTTGATCACAAGAGTTCTCTGCTTATTGATTATGTTCTTCTGTAATGAGAATAGATGATACCTCCAATTACATCTGATTTGCTTTACTTTTGATAAATTATGCCACTTGAGCAGCATTATAAAAAATATACACATAACTCTGGTGTTTAAAATTATATTTATATAAGCACAGAAGGGAGAATTCTGCATAGGGAAGCCTGTGCTTTTCAAAATAAAATATCCATCTAAAGGTTTGCCTGGAACATCATTGTTTTCTGATAATTCTAAAGAATTATTAGGGGAAGACATTTTGTAGAATGAAAGATTCACTAGGGACAGACAGAACTTGTTTTCTTAAGGCCATAGAAAATAGAAAGGCTGTATTGTAGAGATGATGTTGTTAGATTCCAGAAACTAGAGGGGATTTCCCAGATATCCCAAAACTTCTTGTAATTTTTTTTAGGGGAATTGAACAAAAAAAATTAGGCAATGAAGAATATTAAAATGTATTTCAGGAAATTCTCAATATTATCATTTTTCCTTCAGAGATGAACACGTTTTCATAAGTCTCTATAGCAGCCTTCAGTGTTTCCAGATTTAATCTGTATTAGATATATTTTCAAGATGCTCAAACACTTTCCCCAGTGTGTCCAAACACAAGTACAATGGTAGTCCAGGTCCAAATGCAAGTTTAGTAGGAAAGCATCTTGCACAGTGGAGAACCTCCTCTTTATTGATTTTATACAAAACTATGTATGAGAAAGTAACAAAAAAAACCCCAAGTCCTAGACTCCTACATCACTGTCTTCCCATTCTTGACATTATGGCACAATATTCTGTACCTCTCACTTGCACATTTGTGTTTACCTTTCTAAGAGCTATATTCTTCACATATAATATAAAATTGTTCCATTTTGTCATTAATCTAATAAATAAGAAGCTCATATGAAGCAACTTCTGCCTTGTCAACAGATCAGTTTTTACTACCTTCTTAGGCTTAATCTCTTTTCACAACCAAGGGCAATTACGACCCATTTATTTAAAAAACAACACCTTGTAATCCAATGTACTGATGAAAAATCGGGTGGAAAATACAATTTTTACTCAGCTAGTGATTTATTATTCCATCTTATTTCTATAACACTTGACCAGATAATTTCTTTTGTTAGGAGAACACCAATCATCATGTGTCAAATTGCCACTCTCATTCCTAGTCTAGCAGCACACATCAAGGTCCAGTATTTGAACACTAAGAAGTAGAATAAGTTCTCCTATTAGTACAGTTTTTAATGGTTATCATTCTATTTTATGTCCACTAGCAGATCCTACACCACAGTGAAATGCTTGTGACCACTGCATGTCATTAAAAAAAATTAAGCATTTAATTCAAATTCCCATATCTTTGAGAAATTGAAAAAGCATGGATAGAATTAAAGGGACCAAAATTATACTGTCTGAAATGTTTAAACTGGATGAGAGACCAAGGCAAGACTGAATATTAGAAGAGCTGTTGGAGATGGTTGGGGTACTTTATGTTAGTAAGCATTAATTACATGCAATATTGGTTGTTGATTGCTAGAGTTTGGATCTGGATCAGAACTTTCCCAAAGTTCAGGAATGTGTGGACCTGGGGATTTAGTTCTGGACCTTTTCTAGATTACATATATTATTACATAAGCAATAGACAACCTATTAGAAAATCTACAAGCACATTGAAAATTAAGGGAAGGATCTAACTCCTATTAAAATCAATAGAAGGACTCTTATTGAATTTACTGGGAATTGGATCAGGACCTAAAAAGGGTGAGGAAGCCATGAGCGGTGGGGGAGGGGCCGGAGGGTACTCCCACTTACATCAATGCTAAATTTCACCCTAGAACAGAAGGATCTATCTCCTAATAGTATATTATTCCTTAAATCTTAGTGACACTGGGAGGCATCCTAGAGCTTGGCCCATTTCATCATTTAAAAGTTTGTGGACTACAAGCACAATTAAACCAACTACTAACATAATAAGAGAAGAATCTTTCCAGCTAGCAAAATGTTTCTCTTGACCTAACATTTCTGGGTACAAGAATATATATCAGCTATTTAACAGCTAATGGAGTAAAACCAGGAAGAGCACAGGCAGATGGAAACAATATATTCTGTTTTCCACATTTGACAGTTTTGTGGCCAAAAGATAAAAAAAAAATTAAACAATTACCTGGGTCTGTAGCAGACATCAACGAGCCAAAAAATAAACAGTCTGTGAAGTGAAAATCCCCTCCTTTTAACTGGCCAACATGTAGCATGGCCTTCACAAAGCCATACATTATCAACCTGTGAGAGAAAAGAAAGACAGAGAGGCAGACATAGAATTTCACTTTTACTCTCTTCATTTCACGACACTAAATAGTTTCCTGTTTAAACAACTAGGTTGTCTTCTCCAAGTTCTTTCAAATACATCTATTGTATGAGTACTGAACACAAATTGTTGCTGTCATATAAATCCACTTCTGTTTCAGCTGTTGAAATATTGTATCAAAATTGTGTAGACATTTGAAGAGCAAAACCCTTTTACTGAACATTAGCAATTTATTCACCTGCTGACGGATGACAATACATTTAGCCATTTAATTTACAAAAATAAAATCAAGTCATCTAAAGAACAGATGATCAAAAGTGATCTGTCAAACATTATAGAGCCTTCAGACAAACATAGTGACATGAGTAGCTGTGTTGACTTGTTCTGATGTTCTTAAACGGATTGTTTCCTCCTTTTGAGGGGAGGTGGGCATGTGTGTGTTTATTGCTTCCAGTACAGACTGAGTTAAAACCTCAGGTTAGTCATCACAATGAGATGGATATTTAACACTCCCCAAAACAATCAGTCAACAAGTTGGGTTTTAAAATGTGGTGCTACAGTTCTGACAGTTTCACAAAAAAATTACACTACAGAGTTTACACTACAGAGTTTTGTCAACAAAAGAGTCAATACAAACCTTGCAGAGTCTTTTCCACATGTAGAGCACCCCCTCCCCATCCCCCGCCAGCCCACATTCAACATGTTTTGGGTGTTTATCAAGATGTGAGTTTGCCAAAGATCAATGAGAAAGTGATTGTTATGTTACCAGTGGTGTATTTTACTGAAATATTTCAGTGCTGTGCATGAACTGTACAATCATGCTTCTATGCATTGTTCCTTGTGCTTTGGCAAATGTGGTGTTGAGTCAACGCTTCCACCCCCACCAGCCAAGTGTCACCTCCAGATAAAAAAGTGCCCCAAGATGGAGCAAAGAAGACAAGTTCTGCGAGGTACTGTACTTCTCCATTGCAGAGAAAAGGGAATGCAAGGAGTGGAGGGAAGCTGAAAGGTAGGACAGAAAAGCAAATCAAGAGTTTGTTAAGGATGGTACTGTGCAGATGATTAAAGTCATGGCGGAGCAAATGCAGATGCAAATGCAGATGCAGAAGTCCTTAATAATGCTGCAGACTGAGCAGACGTGTGCCTGACCTTACCAATAGCATATTCAGAACTCTTTTCCATTTCCCCTCCACCCCCCACAAAACTCCACCCGCAGAATCCTTAATGCTTTATGGGACTTCTCGGCTTCCTCTTCACTCCACGCTCTGGGACAACTTTCAAAACCATAGTGGACCTACACACAGCTCTGGAAATCTGCCCTTCCCTGGTAACTCCTTTCCCATCAAGTGTCTGTGTGTGTTGTTTCTTGTGCAGTAACAATAATTATTTCCTACAAATTGCGATAGAAGGCATGACCAGTACATACACAGGTAGTTTAATCATTTGCTACTGGAATGTAAGGCCCCAAATTTCACCATTGCTCCCTAGGAAAACTACAAGTAACGTAACATTGCAGGACCAGTCACAGAGATATACATTACTGGTTCTCATTTTCAGCCAGATCCACCTTCCAAATATGTTCTTTGCTGTGAAATGGAAATGTTTGTACTACCTTATTAACTAATCATTTCAAGAACCCCATTATTAACATTGATCAGAAATAAATTGCATCCTTGCAAAGTGTCCGCTGTTGGCTTGGGACAATCAATGGTTTTCACATAATAAGCTCTACATGTAACTGACTGTATAAAATGATAAAGGTAGGCTGACATCTTCAGCTAAGAAGAATTGATGAGCAAGAAAACAGAGGGAGAGATTCTGATCTCAGTTACTCTAATGTAAACCTGGAGTAACTCCAATGATTTTGAGTGGAATTATTCTGGGTTTACTCTGACTTCGAAATCTGTCAACTGCATCTGATTTAAGTGGTACCATGGGTATAAGTTTGTGTAAATGAGATTAGAATCTGGCTCACTATTCAGTATAATAAATACAATGTCATTTCAAATGTAAATAAAACAAACTAAACAAATAACATAGCCTGTCATATTTCCAGGCTATGTTATTTGTTTAAAAATAAGAAATAAATAATAAAGAGAGAAATAAATTCATGTACATTCATGTCTGTGTACTTCTATTTTCAAATTTTATTTTATATTGTGCTGCAAATGTATAAATTATTTCCTGGGGGCAGATCTTCTGCTGGTGTGAATGGTCATAGCTCCACTGATGACAATTTACACCAGATGAGAATTTGGCCTATATTGCTTTTACATGTGAATCCAAGAGCAGTTAGGCTGGACCCCTGAGCTTGCAAACCTCTGCAGAAAGGCAGAGGGAAATAACTGGAAATGGTGGAGGTGTGGTCTCCATTGAAGAAAAGGTCACAGCCCATCAGAGGATCTAGGTGTTCCTGCTGCCATCATCACCCCAGGCTTCTCTGGCCTCACATACACATTGAATTAGAGGGTGAAAAAAATGGAACCCTGAGGGACCTCGTGGAAAAGTGAGGGAGGAAGGCGGACATGAGAAATTACCCAACACGGCCCTTTCAGTGGAGCTGATGCTTCACACAGTACAGACATTATGAAAGAAATATCAGTGTTTCTGCCCTGTTGCATTTTTAAATACAGCCTCTGGAAGGATAGCAGTTTTCTCTGACATTTGACATAGGCTGTTACTGTGAACACACAGATTTTCAGAGCTTGCATAACAAGCCTTAGGTACATGCGAGGTGAAACTAAGCGCACTAAATCCTAGAAATCTTCCCTGGAAAAAATTTGCTCCAGTAATGCAGTCAGGTGGGAAAATGTATTGTTGAGTCTTGCCTCAGCTGGATTAAACTGACCTAGCTCCATCTGACACTCAATATCTAAAGAGAGACAGGAAAGATGATATGACAATAAATACAAAAAATTACATACATTTATATAGTGGTTCTAAGATGCCCTTGATTAGTAGCTGATTACCAGGCAAGCTACAGGGAAAAGTAATTAAATGGAATGGAAGCCGTCTTCAATTTAAAGTCACAAGGGATGTAATTAAAATTTAATAGAAGCCACTGCTTCTAAATGAAGATCTACAGCATACACATTGTATGATCTATGTAGACATCCAAATCTATTTAATGATGGTGAGTCAACTATTGATGTTTCTCCATTTTTATTGTTTAGCAACACATATTTCTACTGACCCTCATTGTTAATAATGTTTTTATTGTGTTAAAAGGTTTAAAAAGCATAGCTCCTGACTTAATGTTTGTACGAATGTGCTCTTTAGCATGACGGAGACTTGTAACTTAAATCTTACTTGTCAGATCTGTTTTCTGATCCACAGAGAATTTTTCATTTCTTTTTTAATTCCCTAAAGAATCTCTCTGCACCTAGACATGATTATTTTGTATCCTGCAGCCAACGGATGGTGGCAGCAGATTGAAAGCACAGAAGTAAAAGATACAAAAATATTGAACAGTTCCATTTATTTCTTTCCACAGTGAATAGTCAAATTAACAAAACTACTGTGGAAAAAGTATAAGAAGGTTGATTTTATTCCTTGCATGTGTCAGGTTACTTAGTGATTGACTGATGATTTATAAGTAGTAAAAGGAGTTACTAGTCAGAATTAAGAATATGTCACAAAATGTAAATAGCAGAGATGAAAATAAAATATCCATTCCCTTGCCCCGATTTTTCCATTTCAACCTTATCAGTATATTCTTAAAAAAAATTCTAATCGAGAGGAATGTTTCAAATGATCTTTTTTGGTTACAATGAAATGACTCATTATTTCAATGCACTCTGTCTAGCTAGTACAGGGGTAGGCAACCTGTGGCATGCGTGCCAAAGATGGCACATGAGTTGATTAATTCAGTGGTACACACACTGCCTGGGTCCTGGACACTGGTCCGGGGGGCTCTGCATTTTAATTAAATTTAAAATGAAGCTTCTTAAACATTTTTTAAACTTTATTTACTTTACATACAGGAATAGTTTAGTTCTATATTATAGACTTATAGGAAGAGACCTTCTAAAAAGGTTAAAATGTATTACTGGCACGCAAAACCTTAAATTAGAGTGAATAAATGAAGATTCGGCACACCACTCCTGAAAGGCTGCCAACCCCTGAGCTAGTATGTACTTTTTTTTGTCATTCTTCAATTCAGCTTTTGCACCAGAAAAGGTATTTTCATGGGTTTTCCTTTTTAAAAAAATGTTTATTAACTAAGCAAATACAGAAAAATCAACTAAAATGTCTCAGACAACAATAAACTGATAATACACTTACTCTGAACTACTCCTTACAAATCCCACATGCAAAAAAACCCTTTGGCAGTACAAATATCTGGTAGAACAGAAAAGAATATGATTTCACACATCCTTTTGTTTTAAAGGTTACCCAAAACACTTTACAAGCATCTGTAGCTCTGGCGTAGGCCAGAACCATTCAACAGTTCAGCTTCAGGACTCCATACATGGATTCTAGAAGCTCAGTTCCTGAATACAAGCCTCAGGGGGACAGGAATACTTGTGGCATAAACAATGTGGTGTGGGAGACACTAAGCCCTGGTGCCATGGAAGAAACCCATTTGCTCAGCATTATCCACCAAGGCAAGGAAAATATCTGCTACCAAGATTCCCCTCTCACCACAGGTGCTGACTTTCTCATTTCCCGCTCTGCCTCAGGCCCTACCCCATTCCACTCCTTCCTCCAAGGCTCCACCTTTTCCCGTCCCTGCCTCATCTCTTCCCACCTTAGCTCTGCCCCCTCCTTCCAGCTCCTCCTGCCTATAGTCCAGTGGGCTAACTTGCCTTTATAATATTTACTGCTTTGCATTATATTTAGCAGTAATACAAGAAATCCAAAGGCCTGGATCCGGTAAGGCATTAGCTTCACCAAGTTACCACAAGGCTTGCAACCTATGAACTTTGAACAGAAACTCTGCACAGATAAATGGCCCAACGGAAAACCCTAAGTATTTGGGGAGCTGAAAATAGAGTTTAAGGTGAAGTTCTGTCCACAGGGAAATAACTTAACCACAGAAGTGTCCTGGCAATGAACTGATGTATATAATAAGTACATGAGATACATCTAAGGCTAGCCTGCTTGCTCGCCTATATATCTTTCCTTATAAGTTTCTTATTTTCTTGTAGGTTTGATTATTTGTTTTATTATAATAGGTTTATAGGTTTAGAGTATATTTTGCTTGTAACAATAGGGACCTGCAGGCCACATCTTGTATGTTGAGCTAAGGTAAAGTTAGCAAACCTATGTTTGGGATCTTTCACCTAGATGAATGATGATGAGCTAAAACATAAGGGTCCATATATGGTTGCGACCTTTAACATAGAAGATGCATTAAAAAAGGTTGGCATAGGAGCTCTCCTAAGTTCATACCTTTTTAAAAACTTAGCAGGTACACCAAAACTTGGAAAGAACCAAAATAACCAGTTAGGACAGAAATAACAAATGTGATACTTAATCACAAGAGGCCATGGTAACAAATTGACATATATGATAATAAATTGAGATTACTGATGGGAAAAAAGACACTCCAATATTAGTAAGGTGAGGAGTAAGGAAAAGGGGAAAAATCTCATATTGAATATGCATGAAACATAGCCCTCCTTCCTGTCCCATGAGCAAGAAGTTGGTAAGCATGAAAAAGGGATACAGGAAAGAGAAATACATCTCCTCCTAGAAACAGGAGGGATGTAGGAATGGAGTGAGAAAGAGAAAATAGAAAGGTTACTTATCAGCAACTGTGGCCCTTCAAATATGTCAGCTCTGCAGTCTACATTCTGACATGAACATGTGCACGTGGCATTGCTGGCCCACAACTTTCTGGAAAGCTGTGGTCATTCAGGGTGATCCAAATGCCAGATGGAGAGATACTGAGTTTGGATGGAAAATCCAGCCATACTGCTTAGACAGTGAGTCTTGGGGCTATTGAAAACAGCCCTAAGATGTCTATAACAGTGTAGGAGGTCTGAATACCAACCTAACACGCTAGAGGGGGCTCTGTTAGTATTTACTGCCATTTTGCAAGGTAGAAGGTACTGGAGAATCAGACCTTCAGATTTACTCATTCCTTAGTCAAGAAAACTCCATTAACTTCAATAAGAGTTGAAGGTTCTTAGTACCTAACACAAGGTTGGACTCAGAGACTAGATATGCAGATGAACTTCTAGGTTCTCAGAAAAACACTTTATGATTCTTTTGAAGCTCATCCATCATCACATATTTAAGAAGCCTTAAATATTGCTCAAGAAAAATGAATAATTGTTACATTCAAAAAGAATTACCTTGGCTATTGCATTGCTGCATGTATGACCATGGAAAATAGCAGTTAACACAGATGAGCCTTTTGGACAATTTCAGATATTGGGAAAACACCTCACTCACCCCTAATATCGCAATGTGCAGTTATAGTTCCGTTAAACACTGGCAAAAACTTGGTAAAACTAACTAAAATATAGCACACACCTCTTCGCTTAACACAGTCTATTCTTTCTAATACACTGTCACTTTGCCATAGATAATGAATACTGTTATTATTCTGATGCTTTCTTCAAACACATTTTTAGCAGCTTATATGGGCTTTACAGTTATAGTTTTCCTCCTGTAAATATGTGTTGCATATCCTGGCCTTGATCAATCGTTTACAGAAAGAGAGTAATGGGAAAGCCATTATAGGCTTCTATATAGAACAATTTTGTGGTGCAGTGAAATCATGCAGCTCTTTTTTACATGGGCTTGACATAGGTTTAGGCCACTCAAATACGTTGTATTTTCTTCCTCACACGGCAGTCTTTGTCTAAAGTAACCGGTTTCACTTTTGAGAGCTGCAACTCATTTCCTCCGTTCCCTATTGCCTCAATTTTCATCATGCCTCAGGAGATTAGAGAGGTGTGTGTACGGGGTGTTGGGGAAGTACTGAATTATACTAAGGTCATTAAACACAGCTGGAAATCCCTGAATAAACTGGGCTCCCACTGTCTCAGGTTGTTTTTCTATCAGTCCTTAATATACTATTGTTTCGCCACATTTTGGATTAATGAGATAGAAACCAATTCCCCACAGCTTACAAGTACAGTATTGTTTAATGCATATTTGATATTCCTCTAATGACTAGAACACAACTTCAAGATCACTGTATTCCTGAGCTCAATTTAAATCAGAGGTGATATACGGTATGTACATAAAAACCTGAATCTCTTTGCAATGAAAAATATGCACTTGATCTTTGAGTGCTGACAAAAATCTCCTAATCACTGAGGCAGATGGGGCATGAAACATTGTTAAATGTAGAATGTCCAAAATATAGCACCATTGAATAGTTCATCTTGCTGCAAAGGGTTTGAACTTTAAATCAAGGTCTACCTGCTTGAGTATTAGTTATAGAGAGAACCTCCAACAAAAAGTCTAGCAGACTGATAACCTAATGGAGTACGTTTTTAAAAAAGCAAGCAAACTCTGATGTTGGCATTCCATTAAAAATTGATAAAATCTACAAATCTAGATACAACTATGAGTGCATCCAGAAAATACAATGATGGATGGATGCTTTAAAAATGCATGTAGTAATTAATAAATATTGATTTTGTAAATGAAAAGGGATTGAGAAAGTTATTGCAGACATGGAGAGACTTCCATATGAAGAGGGACTGAAGACATCAGGACTGACTAATTTGGAGAGGAGACAATGGGAAGGGACATGAAAGAATGATACAGAATAATCAATGGCAGAGAGCACTTAGAGCTGCGGGCTGTTGTATACCCTCTCATAATACAAGACAACATGACAGTCAATTAAACTGAAAGGCAACACATTGAAACCTGACAAAAAGAAGTGCAATGTACTACAATGGCTAATTAACCTATAGAAAACTCATTGTCACATGGTACTGAAGACACTTGAGCAGGATTACAAAAAAAAATAAAAAATTTCACATGCATATGTATCATGAAAATATCCACAGGTTTGTTAGAGAGTAGGGCTGGATTAAAACAAAACAAAAACCGGAAAACAATGAGAGGGCTCATTCTCCAATCCTCTATCACCCCCAGATCTCATCTTTCAGCTCCCCCACTATACTCTAGTGTAGGATGACAGCAAAAGCTACATTGTTTGATGACCTTTATGTGACATTGGGTTTTTTCCCCACACCTCTGCCATGAAATTTACTCAAAAATGTCATGCCAAAATCATAGCCTTAACTACAAGTAATCCTGACTCCGTAGCACACACAGCAGTAGTCACATAATCTGATGGGATGGAACATCAGTTTGTTGGTCAAATGGTTTCAATTGGGCTAATTAGCTGGTTAATTCATTCAATTAATCAGTCAGCCAATTCAATGATTAATCATCATTTTTAAAGTTCCTACAACACCCAAGATACTTTACAGACATATACAAGTCAAAGTCACTGTTCCAAAGAGCAATATATTATATCTATTAGACATGATATGCAGTCATTTTCCATGTCTTAATATAGCTAAAATAATGAAATATTGGATATATAAGAATTGTGCTCTTTTAAAAACAAGTGTCATATTGCTGCTTGAGAACAACACAGTTTGACTTAGACTGTATTTACATGTGCTTTATAGAAATACAGATATTGACAGCCT
Organism: Dermatemys mawii; assembly: GCA_007922305.1. Taxonomy (NCBI): domain Eukaryota; kingdom Metazoa; phylum Chordata; order Testudines; family Dermatemydidae; genus Dermatemys; species Dermatemys mawii. The sequence continues at coordinate 16,653,765 of ML677363.1, forward strand.
GAACCAGCCAGTGGTCCGTCTATCTCAGTGCCTTGTCTCTTACAGCAGCCAGGACAAAGTGTCTTTAGAAGAAGCTTCAAGAAAGTCCAGAGTGCACATTTATCAAATGACTTGCCCATAAGATATGTCTCTTTTCAACCCCTGGCAATTAGTGGTTGCCTTATGGCTCGAAGATTTCAAATGCTGTCTAGCTGGATGTTCTCATTATCCATATAAATGTCTAACCTTGTTAAGGATCCCACTGAGCTCTCAGCTTCAATGACATTGTGTGGCAATGGGTTCCGTAGATCAACTTTCTATTGTGTTTTATATGTTGTCTTTATCCTGGATCAGTTTTAAATTTGCGGTTTTTCAGCTTAATTGAATCTCCTCTTGTTCTTGTACTGGAGAAAGAGCAATTGGGAGGCCCATCAGATTCGGAGCTTGGTCACATCCATTTAGCACTCCCTTTTTCATTATATTGATCCTTTTGCATCTTTTATTGTTGATAGAATTGTTTTGTCTATTTTATTCCAGTAACATTCTCTATGCAGGGAAACGCTTTCTGCTCCACTGCTCTGGAACTCATGCTGACTATAGAAATGCCATTTTCTGAAGCAGATCAAAGAATAGCTGTGAGTTTTAGGGAATAGAAGTAAAAAGCCAATCTTGAAGTTGCTGAGAGCCCTCAACCTTTCTCTTCCCATTCTACATCCTGACCATAGTCAGAATTTTGGGTATTCTACATCTCTGAGGATGTGCTCAGTACTTTGCAGAATTGGACCCTGACAGACAAAAAGAGTAAAATAAAAGACTCGTGTCAGCAGAAAACAACACATCTTGTCTAAAGACAGTGAGAGCACACAACCTTGGAGACTGAAAAAAATGTCCTCAAAGAGTGGAGAATCTCTTTGTTGGATATTAACCCTTCTGCAGTGAAACTCAGGGGAACACAGAATACAATTATTATTCACCCTGATCTAATTCATGAATAATTAAAGCAACTGTGCTCTGACATTTAAAACAAAAAAACTCTATCAAAGAGCACTAAACACCACTATTTTATCTCATTTATAAAACAGTCACATAAATGTTTAATAGCCCTTTTTGAAAATGGAGAGCTTTCTTTCAAAATATTTGCAAGGAAAATACACTAACCCTTCCAATGTTCCTATATTGCAAGGATCTACTTCGTGGTCTTTCTCTGAAGCACTTGTTGTTTTCTTTAAGGGATTTTTTTTTTACCATTAAAAGATAATTTAGATTAGTTTGTGACTCTCAGAGTAATATAAATTAGATTAGAGGATACCCCACTTCAAAACATCGCATGAATTTAACTATAAGGAAGCATGTTTGAAACACTTTAACATTTTTATTGCATTAGCTCAAAACATTGCAACTTGAAGGATCAAAACATAATGACAAGAGATGCTTGAGTCCTCAACAAAAGCAAATTTAAAAGTGGCTCCTACTGACCTTAAAGGGACACTGCCAGATAACTGACATGGAATGTTTGCTGTAGGTTTCATAAATGACACGTTTCCACAAAACCTAATATCAATAGAAATGTTTTCATCGCTTTGAAAATTACAGAGAAAACCATTGTTTGCACAGTTGGGGTTGAGTGAATGAACAAAGAAGGAGACTTCCAAAGTTCACATACCAGGCTTCAGTTCAGTCCATCATAGAGATAAGGAGCAGTCACGAAATTCTCATTGGAATCAGAACTTCCCAAAATTGGGTCTGTTCCAATCCTGGGACTTGGTTCAGCCCTGAGCTAGTCTTTAGTTTGGATTTAAACATTTTCCAGCAGTGTTTGAAACCCAACCATTACACCTTTGTGTACATGCATGGGAATTAGAAAACAAACAGATTAGAACGTCACTGGCACAGAAAAGAGAAATGGACTCATCTGGCTTAGTTGTCCAAGCAGAGTGAAATGATAAGGTAAAGCTGCAGAAGGAATGAGAGAGCCGTGACACTCAGAGACGTACAGAATGGAGACTGAGAGATAGCCCTGGCCCCACAGAACTCAGATTCTAAATTTTCTTTCTCTCTCACCCTCCTGGTCTCTCTCTCTCTGCCATACACATTCCGCACAATGTGGGGAGGATGGTCTGGTGCTCTGGGCATTAATCAAGCACTCAGGAGATCCGGATTCAGTTCCCTGTATTGCCATAGAGCTCCGGTGCAACTTCAGGCAGGTCAGTTAATTTCTCTGTGTCGTAGTTCCCCAGCTGTAAAATACCTCACATGGGCATTGTGAAGATAAATTAAAGTTTATTAAAATTAAGTGTTGTGAGGTGTTGGATAAAATGGTAAGAACCTTTGCCTTCTGTGTACCACTCCCTTCCTCTCTTGTTATTGCTAATGTCCTATTTATGCTGCTAATTAACTTTAATGACAAATGATGTTCTTTTAGCTCCATCAGCCACTATGATGCTCAGTGTCATTTTCCGAGGCCCAGCTGTCCAAAATCATCCTGCCTCATCTGTTAATGAAACATTGACAACAACTAGTGAAAAATATTCCAGACAGTAGCTGCTACTATAATGTGGTGACTGTTTTTAGAGTATTAGCTATCCTAGATCTTTCTTAGATTGAAAATACTTTGAGGCAGGGATCAGCTCTTCATGTGTGTTTGAAAAGTGCCTGGCACAATGGGCCCACAACTATTCCTAGGATCTTTGGTGCTAGCTTAATACAAACACTAAATAATAATAGTTCTCCAAAAAATGATGAAAGCCTTTATGGCATATTCTGGGCTTTACTGCAGCGCTAGTGGAAAAAGGCAGCTTTTTAAGGACTCATTCTTACTCTTGGATACTTGAGTATGCACAACCACTTAATTTACAAACTGGCAGTGTGCTTGTGCATCTAGAAGCAAGATCTTGGCCTTTAGAAAGCACAAGAGTTATGGTGATCAGCCTATGGGCTGGGAATTTCGTTGTACTCCTGATACTGCCACCCACTAGGGGTATGATCCTGTAGAAACTGTCTACTTTTAAGTAGCTTACTATTGTGAGTAACCTCATTGAAATAATAAGCACTATGCTCAGGAACAAGCATTGGCAACACCTTGCCCTTGGTCAAATCATTGTTAACCTCTGCCATGAACCTCAAATCCAGGAGTGTAAATCCAGTGAAGTTAAACCAGGGATGAAACTGGCCCTCTGTGTCCGAGTTTCCCCGTCTCTAAAATGGAGTATTAAATACTTACCTACCCCACAAGGATATGGTGAAGCTTAGTTAAATAAAGTTTTGAAGCTCTTTGAGATCCTCAGATGAAGTTATCTCCTATTGATAATAGTAAACTAAAGGTGCTGTTACTGTACCAAGTCCAAAAAAGAAAACATCCCCTTTTACTGTTTTACTGCAAAAAAGCTGAGATGTGCTTCTCAGTTCATTCATGTTAATTCATGGGCATTTGGTCTGACAACTTGAACAATGAATTAATGCCAGTCACAAGTGAAGACGTCAGAGATCTAATTTTCTAGAAATTAAAATGGGAATTTACTGAATGACAGACCCTTAACTAACATGACTCTGATATAGTGAGAAAAATGCTCAAATAGGAATTTTCCAGGGCAGAATGTCAGTTAATTGTGTCTGAGAAAATGAAAGTATTAATCAAGAATGAGTCAGCAGCCAACTAGTATTAAGAATGCAGCTACTTAACCTGTGGTGAATAGGTTACCTCCCACTTACCTGACATTCTTAATTGGACAGGAATATTCTTTAATAAACTTAATGCATCAGCAGAGCCCCAGATTCTGTGCTACTGTATTAATATTGTTTGATTAAAAATAGTCATAATTAGTAGATTTGCAGCTTATGGAGTAATAAACCCAATAAGTATCAATGTCATATTGAAAGACTGGGTCTGCAGTGCACTATGGGAGTTGTAGTCTTCCCAAGCCCAGTTACATATCTGTGTCATAAAGATAACATTGTTCAATGGATACACACACATTTTAATCACTCCTTCACACAGAACTGTCACTTCTACTCCATGGCAAACAGATCTCCGTTTATTATACTTTCACTATTTCTATACCAAAATGCTGTTAACGTGCATCTGTTAAAATAGTTCCATAACTACCGCTAATTACAGTAATGACACTGCCATACTGAAGATTCAGATTTTTCTTTATATAATGCTGCAAAATATGTATGGGAAAGATGTTACAAACAATATTTACCCCCATTTTGGGGAGGGAAAGCAGCAGAGAAAGATTGGAGCTGGATTATGAAACAAAGAGAATAAAACCACTTCCACATTCACTCTGGTTAGTCCTGCAGTTCTTGTGCAGAAACTCTCCAAAGGCCCAGACATTGCAAGAGTAGCAGCCAGAACTGCTGCACCGGTGAGGGAGAGTAGAGAGTGGCCTAGCGGGGACCAGTCTACAGTAGAAAGACTCACTAGAAGAATAAAATCCCAAGAAGCCTTCTACCCTTCAGACATGTTGGCTGGGAAATGAAGAACTTGTCTCCAGGGGCAGGGCAAGAAACTGCACTAACAGTATCTAGAGCTTCTGCACCGGGCGAAGAGCAATTAAACAAGTGGACCCATGATCCTAAGATTTTCTTGATCAATTCTTCTGGATACTTGTGATGACCCCCTCACATGGCCACCTCCTTCCTCAGGCTGTACAAAGGCCAAATAGACCCTGTACACTCATACCATCATGGCCTGATTTCCCACACCCTTTATGCACACACCCAGCACCATGTGGGGGCAGGAACCCTCTTCCTCCTACCACATGTGAATTGGCTTTACTAGAGACATTGCTAGCAATCTGATCAGCAAGCACGTCTACAGAGGTTGGGAGAGGAGCTGAAGTTTTGCAGAATAGATGTGAAGGATAGGAGTTCATTGAGAGAGGAAAGATGGAGGGAACAAATGATGAGAGCAGATGGAATGGGCTAGATGCTGAGAGGGAGTTGGGTGGCGAGTTGGATAGTGATGGAGCCCATTGGGTAGTGGATGGAGAAGATGGCACTTTGCTCTGGAAGGGGATTGTAGTGGTTTAGGAACTCTTTCTCTCTGGAACATATTTTGGAAGACCTGTGCATAACAACCAAGCAACATTTGGCCTTATTTTTATAATCTTTATCTTTGCATCCTCCTATTGCTTGTCAATTCCCTTGTGTCAGTCTACCATTGATAGAGATGGTTGGAAAATGATAATTGTTTTTCATATGAAATGTAGGGGAAAAATCATTTTTTTTCAAATTTTCTGTTATAAAATAAAATTCATTTGTTTTTCATTTTTTCATAAAAAACAGAACAAAAACCCAGAAAATTTCAACTTTTTTTTTGGCCAAAACACCAATTTTCAATGAAAAAAATTGTTTTAACGACAGTTTTTCAACTAGCTCTAATCCTTGAATAGTAAATTCTTTGTAAGGAGGGACATATCTATCTACATACCCATTAAGGCACTCCCATGTAATAATAATAAATCATGTTACAGGGTAAGCAACTGCACTCAATGAAGGCAAGTAGAGGTAGTGGTAAAAAAACGCTGAAGCTTGGGTCCTCTATATTTAGACGTTTTTATGAACAAATGACAAATTCAAGATACTAGCAGTGCTAATGAATACACAGCTAATTTGAATGGTGAAAATGCACCTAGCACAGAGGCTGGCAAACTACAGCCCACAGGCCACATCTGGCCTGTTTTGTGCATTGCTCTGGGGATTAGACAGAATATAGGCACCTGGTGCCAAGAGTGAGGCATCAGGTGCCTATATTCTGTCTAATCCCCAGAGCAATGCACAAACCATGGGGGAGATAGGCGTTCATCTGCCTAAGTTCTGTGCAGGGCCAAGGCTGGAAGGTATACTCAGAGGTTGCTAAACTCTACAACACAGCTGGAGGAAGTGGAGGAAAGAGAAGAGAAAAGGTAGCTTTCTCTTATAACCTTTAGCCTAGACAGTAAGATACTCACCCAGGATGTCAGAGACCCCCAGTCAAATCCTCCCTGATGAGGAGAAGGGATATGAAGAGGGATCAGCTACTACTCTGGTGAGTGCACTAACCACGAGGGCTATAGAATACTCTGATGTGGGTCTCCCATAAACTCTCCTATTTAAATTGTTCCTCTTTAATTAAATAATTAAATATAATGGGGCTAATGAAAGAGTTAGAATGACTTCATAGCCTAGTGGTTAGGGCACCACTTGGGAGATGGGAGACCCTAACTCCTTTCCCCCTGCTTCAGTTACTCTTTCATTATTTATTACAGTGGAACAGCTTCAAAGGAGAGACAGAGAGTCCCACATCAGCAGCTCAGAGGCAGAAACAGGCTTACAGGGAATTTTGACTGCAAAAATGTAGGCACTGAGAGAGGTTAGGTGCATACAAGGTTCAGCAGCAGCTAAGTGGCAGCTTTGTGGATCACCGTGGTGCCTATAGGTGCCTACCTCTGTGGTTCCCTAGCCATTTTCTGTGAGGGGACAGAGGGCGGAGTTTACCCATTCCCATTGGTCAGCAAGCGAGGGTTTTTGCCCCATAAATTTGCAGAAGTCCCAATATCTATACAAGTGCCTCTCCATAACTTCCCAGCTCCTTCTCCCTGATAGCAGGATGGTCATGGCTTCCTCAGAAGCTGCACTCCCATGTGGGCCATGGGGACAGCTGCCTCTGTATCGCTGCCATAGCAGAGAAGTGAGGAGCCACAGTGCATAATAGATGGGATCGGCCCCTCCTTCAATAAGTCATTATCTTGCAGTTATGATATTTCCAGATAACCATATTCCTTGGGTGCTGAATTCCCTTAGCTTTGGGTCCCAATTTTTATCCTGTGTTTATTGTGGTTTATTTCTTTCAAGCAAACTTCCATTTGCTAGTGCTAAAAGAAAGATCTGCTGTAAAAAAACACATACAGAGTCAATTATACATGAGAGAGTTCTCCTCTGAGGTGTTCTGAATACATGCATTTTAGTTGAACTAACACAAATGAATTGAGGAGCACATCTCCCACCAGGCACCATTTTGGACTCAGAATCTTGCACGATGCCCAGTTGTATGTGCCCCTGTCCCCCTTATAAAGCATTCATAATATCTGTTGTACGTCATGCTTAGACAATAATTAGAATTTACAGTTCAGTGCTCTGAAAGCTGTAACAGGGGGCTGGCGAGAAGATGCTGAGCCAGCCCCTGTTTCCTCTGTTAGCTTGGGTAGCGAAGGCTCTGCTAGCTCAGCTCCCAGCTGGGGGAGTTAATTGGCTTGCAGGGTGTGGCCCTGAGGAGAGTGGGTCTTAAGGCAAACCACCTGGGAGCCTTCCAGGCCAAAGCATAAAGTTCGCAGGAAGGAAGTCATAGGAGGGGACGGAGAACAGGGAGGAACAAGTTTGTTGTTCCTCCCCCCTCTCGTCAGTGGATTATCTTATGTATACTTGTATATAGGTGATGGTGGGGGCTTGCACAAGGGAAATAAAGGGACACTGGTGCTTACAACAGTGGGGTCCTGACTCATTTGTGTACTGAGTGGAGAACGGCTTGTTTACACAGCTTAACAGTGTTTAAAATCTAGGCTAGTACTGTACCTCTTTAGTAAAAATGATTAAGTGGAAAATTGCCTTAAATGTTTCCTGGGTGAGGCAAATGAATGATGATTAAATCTGGAGGTGTGGATGTGAGCTTTTGGTTGTTTTTCACATTAACCCTCCACTATGCATACATTAATTGAAGAAGCTTTTAATGAGAAGGGAATGAGATATTTATCTGAATGATACAGTCTGGAGCAAATCTAGCATGGGATAATAGATTACAAGGGAGGATATCCTTCAGTGTGTATTTAAAAATCCCAAACTCAGGGACAAAACCTACTCAGCTGACTCATGTGAACAGAGTCACTTAAGTCAACTCAACTACCTGTATGAGTAAGGCAAGTATGTGTGCTTTGGCCCAATGTTGTTCATAAAGAGCATTAGTTAAATGTTAATGGAGTTTCTTGTCTTTATGTTGATATGATAGAATATCATGGGCTAGATATTCTGCTCCATTAATAGTGGTGTAAAACCAGTGTGAATTTGTGAAATGAATGTGGTTCTTCCCATTACATCAGTGTAACTGAACTTGGTATCTGGCCTAGGCCCTTTGCAGCTTTTTTCTTATTGGTATTTTAAAATCTCAGAGAGAGCTTAGCACAGAGTTTTCTAAACAAAGCAACCTTTTTTGCAGGCAGATGGATATATCAGATATATGATTAAGAAACCTTGTTTATATTAACAAACCCATGTCACTGAATAACTTATTTGTCAAAACTAAGCACTACAAGACACAGAACTTGTCTATACTGGCAAGTTTCTGAGCAGTAAAGCAGCTTTCTGTGGTGTAACTTCTGAGGCATTCACACTGCCAGGCTACTTAGTATGCAGAAACTGTGCAGCTTCAGTGCTGTAAAAAAACCACCCCGGTGGGAGGCGTACAGCTTTCTGCATCGGGGCTACAGCATTGTGGTGCCAGAGTGGACTCCCTGGTTGATTACAATGCTGCAATTGGCGTCTGGGAGGTGTCCCACAGTGCCTGTTCTTGCCTCCCTGATAATCAATTTGAACTCTACTGCCCTGCCTTCAGGTGACCAACTGTGAGCCTCATCCCTTAAATTCCTTGGGGAGAGGAGGCTGTTCAGCCCCAGCTGTGTTTCAGCTGTAGGAATTATGATACCTATGGACAGATTTCACAATGCATGACAGAAAAGGGCCATGACCAGGACACACTTTAGTGCAGGGTCAAAGTGAAGGAGCTGCGGAACGCCTACCACAAGGTACTGGAGGCAAAATAGTGCTCTGAGGCGGTGCCCACAAGCTGCTGATTTTACAAAGAGCTGGATGTGATACTTGGTGATGACCCCTCCTCCACTGCAAAGGCCACTGTGGATACTGCGGTGGTTCACGTGCCAGTGGGGGGTGGACCGAACCAGGAGGATCTGATCTGGGGAATCACTGAAGTGAGTTGAGAGTAGGAGGGTTGCAGAAAGCAGGCCTGTGTCTATATGATGCATGTACCACCACATGCCTAGTCTGAGCAGCAGAACAGGACATTGACTGACTCCCTTACTTCATGGGAATCTGCCTCAGAAATCTCCAGCAGACTCTCATGGAGATACTGGGCAATCCACTGCTGCAGGTTCTTTGGCAGAGCTGCTTTGTTTCTTGCCTCATTAAGAGTAACTTTCCCATGCCACTCTGCCATCACTGGGGGGAGAAGAGCACCAGTGTTGCACACAGATGAGCTGCATAAGGGCCAGGGTGGAAACTGCAGTTTTGGAGAAGACCCTGCCTTGATTCCCTGCTCACCCTCAGCAGCAAGATACCTTCCATAATGAACAAAGGCTGTGGAAAATGTGGAGATGGGAATGATCATCAGGCCCCCCTATAGTGCTGGCTCTGCCTAGGAGCCACGTGCCCAGAGTACAGTAGGGTCCTGGAACACTGATTGTCTGTGAATGGCAAACAATACGGCTTCTGTAAAATGTTGCAGTTTGCCTTCACAGCTATCACCTTGGGAGCCCTTTCCTCTTTGTTATCATCGGCTCAATGGCTGCGCAGAATTAGAACATGGCCACGAAGAACTAAAGAGAACTTTCAGTGTGATGGCATGATGCACTCTGCGGCTGAAAAACAGGAACTGAAGGAGTGGCGGGACAGCGAGAAGAGGGACCGAAACGAGAACACAGTGTGCCAGAATGAAGCCATGGAGCAGCTCGTAAAGGTTATGGAGTGCCAAGCAGACATGCTCCATGTGCTACTAGCACTGCAAACCAAGCAGCTCTGTGCCCACCCTCCCCAGCAGCTGCTGTTGTAAAACTCTTTCCCACACGTGCCCACCCACACTGCCAACACACTCATATCAACCTCCTGGCTCTTCTGTACCCACTGCATTCCACTCCTGCCCTATCACAGTCTAGCTCTGTGGACTCCCATTACCCACTGCACTCAACACCCATCCCTCTGCAGTTTAGCTCTGCTGAAGCACAGTACCCATTGCACTGTACTCCAAAGGATGAGGCTGCATACGATACCTGGACGTACATAAATCTTTAACTGACCCTACCTCTTCCTGGGACCCTCCCTTCCCCACAGTGCTGATGTGTTTTTTTGTTTCTCTCTCCCCTCCCGTTGTCTTTTCTTTAATAAAAGAATTGTTTTAGTTTGAAAGCAAACAGGCAATTTTCTCAAACTGCCATAGTGTATCATCTGCACCAATCACAATCATAGGCTAGCATTACAAGCCCTGCACTCCCGAGCATAGCAACAAATATTAATGGCTTTCACCTTCAAATTGCTGCCACCAGGAATCCCTGAACCTTATGGCCCACGCTGTGCCCCTCTAATAGCCCTGGTCTCTGGCTGTTCAAATTCAGCCTCTAGGCACTGAGCCTCAGCAATCCAACCCCAAGGGAAGCTTTCACCCTTCTCTTCACAAATATTATGGAGTGTACAGCACACGGCTACAAACATAGGAATATTGTCATCAGCCAGGTCCAGCCGCCCATATAGGTAGTGCCAGTGGGCCTTTGAATGGCCAAAAGCACACTCTGCAGTTATTCTGCATTTGCTCAGCCTGTTGTTGAACCTCTCCTTGCAGCCATCAAGTTGCCCCGTGTATGGCTTCCTAAGCCATGGCATTAAGAGGTAGGCAGGGTCTCCCAGGATCACAATGGGCATTACGACTTCCCATATGGTGATCCTCTGATCTGTGAAGAAAGTCCCTGCTTCCAGCTTCCTGAACAGACCAGTGTTCCAAAAGATGTGTGTGTCATGCACCTTTCCAGACCAGCTTGCATTAATGTCCATGAAATGCCCACAGTGATCCACAAGCGCCTGGAGAACCATAAAGAAATACCCTTTCCAATTAATGTACTCAGTGGCTAGGTGGTCTGGTGCCAGAATTGGAATGTGTGTGACATCTATCACCCTTCTGCAGTTAGGGAAGCTCATTTGTGCAATGCCAGCCATAGTGTCACGCATGTTGCCCAGAGTCACGGTCTTTTGGAGCAGGATGTGATTAATGGCCCTGCACACTTCCGTCAACAAGAGCCCAATGGTCGACTTTCCCACTCTGAGCTGGTTAGTGATTGGTAGGTAGTAGTTTGGAGTAGCCAGCTTCCGCAGTGCAATTGCCACGTGCTTCTCCAATGACAGGGCAGCTCTCTTTCTCGTGTCTTAGGGCCACAAGGCTGGGGCAAGCTCATCACACAGTCCTATGAATGTGACTTTCTTCATCCAAAGTTCAGTAGCCACTGCTTGTTATCCAAGACGTGAACCACAGTTCGATCCCACCACTCAGTGCTTGTTTCCCGAGCCCAAGAGCGGAGTTCTACTGTGGTCAGCACCTTGGTGAAAGTCACAAGCAATCTCATGTCGTGGCTACCACACATGGAGAGATCAATGTCTAACTCCTCTTGCCTTTGTAGTTTAAGGAATAACTCCACTGCCACTTGTGACATGTTAGTCGGAGCAAGCAGCATATTGGTCAACAGTCTGGGATCCATTCCTGCAGCCCAAAGAGGCAGGGCATGCAATATACAAACTGTTGAAAGATGGTGCCAAATGTGGACAGAAGCAGAGGGATTGCTGTGGTGCAAAGCAATGCATAATCGGGCATTGAGATGGGACCCAGGATGCCCCACGACCCCCTCTGCCTTCCTATAAGTCTTAGCGGCAGAAGAGAAAGAGGTACTCTGTGGGATAGCTGCCCAGAGTGCACTGCTCCGAATACCGCTGCAAGTGCCACAAGTATGAACATGCTATTGTGCAGGCAGCTGGCAGTGTGAACACACAACAGCAGTTTCCCTTCAGTGCTCTCTGAGTGGCACTGTAATTCCCAGTGCTGTAAGCCTGCCAGTGTAGACATGCCCATAGTCTTTACTGTTGAACATAAATGAATTAAGAGGAAGAAGGTTCTAAACAGACTCAACACCCCTGGTAAGAAATGTCTTGAATATTTCATTGTGTCTGGTCTTTTTAAAATCCATGGAGCAGAGCTAAGATAACAATGCATTTAATGGCCCTAATCTTCTGGTACATTGGGGCTGCTCCAAACTGCACTCAGCTGCACCAACAGACCTTTGGGGGCTACTGAGAAGCATTAACAGCTGGAGCACAGAAGCAGTGATGCATCCATGCTTTTGATATCCTCAGCATTGGAGCATTAGGGAGGGGAGAAAGGACAACAAAAAACAGTTCTCTAGCTCGGTGCTGTTCAAGCAACCTTCCTTTTCCAGTGTTACTCCTAAACTGGCCAATTTATGACTCCTTTGCACTGGTAGAATAGCAGAAAGGGACTGAGGATCAGAACTTACAACTGCGCTTAGCCAAAGCTTTTCAGCACAGTTTAAAATGCTACAACTGGGGCACCTAAGTGGAAAATTCTGATTTGGTACCAGTTTGCACAGGTGTAAATGACTGCACCAGGTGCAATTTAGTAGAGAACCAGGCCCATTGTATGTTCATTCTTTTCACTCCTCACTGTTGTGCAGACACCGAGTGGAATGCAGCAAACATTTAGCTGCATATATCAACTCTGCACAGCATTTAGGAAACAAAGAATACAGCAGTCATGTTGCCCGGAGTGGCTCAGGGCAGACTGTCATAAAACAGGGCAAACGCCCCAAACTGGTGGCATGATTTCACCAAGTAACAAATGTGAACTCTTGAATCACTATCCCAGTCATAGCATGGAGTCACACAGAGTCCTGGTGTGGCTTGTCTGCACTACCTGCTGGATTGGTGGGCAGCGATCCATCCAGCGGGGGTCGATGTATCAGGTCTAGTATAGATGTGATAAATCGACTGCTGAGTGCTCTCCTGTTGACTCCGGTACTCCACCAGAACGAGAAGCACAAGCGGAATCAACAGGAGAGCCTTAGCTGTCAACTTACCACAGTGAAGACACCGTGGTAAGTGGATCTAAGTACGCTATTCACATAGCTGAAGGTGCGTATCTTAGACTGAACTCACGCGGTAGTGTAGACAAGCCCTTAGACTTGCCAGTCTGTCTTGCTACTGAGACAAATGGAACTTTGTGATAAAAGGTTACTTACACCAAAAATCACAACATATTTAGGTTGCTTCCAGTTCCAAGAGACCAGTCACTTATCCCAGATACATAGGTATCCGAGATCTTACACCAAAGACAATGCTGGCGGCCAATTCGACAGTAAATTAACAAAAGGTTTATTAGCTTAAAAAAAGGAAATGAGTTATTGAGAGATTAATATATATGTAGAAGTGAGTCACAGTCTATAATTCCAAATGTATCAAAGATGTAGTAATTTGCAAAAGTCTCTCAGGGCTATCCAGAATAACTCTGGGGATCTCCATATTCTTGTTCAGTTATTCCCTCTGTTAGAATCCAACGAGTCCAGAGATGAAGGATTTTTCCTTGAATCCATACTTATAACCTCTTCTCACCGAAACAAAATGACAGGGTCACTACCCACCTGGGCTCTTCCTTTGATGACAGTGAGTGAAGAATGTATTTAGAATTTTTGACCTTTGATCATCACATACAACGACCACTTGATTTGAAATTAGTATTTTTCTGTTAAAGTTCTTCACTTGCATTATACAGGTCTTCTTTCTCATTTGATGGGTTATTTAATTAAAGTTGCATATATAATGTTATATATACATGTATATATAATGTTAACTTATATTGGATACAAATAAGTCAAAACAATGCAAGTAACATCCCATTAGTTTTCATGAAGTTTCAGCACCAAATACCTCTAGTACATGTAACAACTACTTTGATCTATAGAAATAGACAAGTGAACTGGCCTGGGGATTTGGTATGATCTGGCACCTGGTCAGCATCACAACAGTGACCAATCAAAACTAGAAGGGGAATTTGGGTAGGCAAAATGCACAGTAATTATTACAGCTAGAGCCGGCCAAGACAATTAGTCTAGCACTGTGAGAAGTTTACCATGGGATCCTTATAGGTAAATTGTTCAGGACCTCAGTCAGTTTTACAGCTCTTCTCAAACTACAGTGCTCATCCTACACTATGCCAGGGGTCGGCAACCCTTCAGAAGTAGTGTGCCATCCTAGTGATCACATCCACAGTGCTCACATCCACTGTGCTCACCTGTGCTCACCCTACAGTGCTCACCTACACTGTGGATGTGAGCACAACCACACTATGTGGATGTGCTCTCATCCACAGTGCTCACCCTACACTATGCCAGGGTCAGCAACCCTTCAGAAGCAGTGTGCCATCATTTATTCACTCTAATTTAAGGTTCCGCGTGCCAGTAATACATTTTAACATTTTTAGAAGGTCTCTTTCTACAAGTCTATAATATATAACTAAGCTATTGTTGTATATAAAGTAAATAAGGTTTTTGAAATGTTTAAGAAGCTTCATTTAAAATTAAATTAAAATGCAGAGCCCCCCAAAGTGGTGGCCAGGACCCGGGCAGTGTGAGTGCCACTGAAAATCAGCTCACATGCCATCTTTGGCATGCGTGCTATGGGTTGCCTACCCCGGTATTATGCTGAGTAGTTTTCCTCTGGGGAAAAGGGCTACTTCCTGAATCACCTACTCCACAGCATTAGCCTGTATACACTTGCTTCAAAAATCCACATGAAGACCAACATAGATGTGGACCAGTCCATCGGTGGAGTTCAGTGGACTAGGTAATAGCACTCTGAAAACAGATATGGATTGGACAAGAGAGAATGGAAAATATTTTTCCTGTGAAAGGTCTTATTACCCATTCACAGCTGGAGCTGAAGTACTGTAGAAATGCAAATAGATCCGTCTGCTATAATGGCAGCAATTACTCCTTAGCTGCATCCCCAAAGCTGGATCAAAACTGTGTGGAAAAACCTGACATTTCTACACACTAGAATTGTTTGCTAGTCCTTTCCATGCTCCGAGATTATTATGTAGACTGGACAAAGCACTCATGAATGTACTGCAAAGCAGCCTTTTAGGGAAGGGGGAGAATGCTCTATATGGTCTAGTAGTTCTTTTCTTATTCTAATTTCTATACCTCCATGATCTGCTCTTTCATCCAATGACTTAAAGGATCAGAAAAGGCTGATTTATTAAGGGGAAGGAGAGAGCACATTGCAGTATAAATGTGCATTCTATATCTCAGGGCTTTGCCCATCATGGACTATCACAATTTATGTTTTTGTTACTATTATATGACAAAGGTAGACATGTCTGAGTAATACATACCAAATATTAGGGGAAATCTGTTCCAGGAATGTCATTTCAGAAAAAGCTCTGGGGCAGTTGTATCAGCTTATAGATCATTACATATGATTCTATTGTATTTAGAAAAGTATGGAAAGGCACAAAGATGAAGAAATAAAGGAGCATACATAGACCTATGAAAAGTCAGGGGAGGGGAAGAAAGGAGGGCAGGGCAACTGCTTCCCTTGCCACATAGTAAATGACTCCCCTGATCCATTTTGACTTCTTGGGAGAGGCTTAAGTTGCAGAGCTCCTTTTTCTACCCAGCCTATCAGTCATTCAGGGTGTTTGCCAATGAATGCCTATCACATGCACTGAAGCAGGGGATTCTTCATATCACAAAAGAGCTTTTTTGTTTTCTAACAAACAGGCTCCAGTGCAGCATCCTGGTGAAAGTATTCCGAGACTACTTACATAGCTCATCAGAAAGGAAAACATTAACTCTTTAGAGCTATAACAAAGCAGAGCCACAAGTGAGTGTTGTGTGAATATTTCTGTGATTCATAAACAAAACTAGAGAACTAGCTTTAAAATCTTTACTCCTGCAGGTTCAGAACCTTCACCAATATATTAAATTGAACACATGCACATGCTTTATATCTACATATACATTTTTTTTTCACACAGCTTTCCTCATTGGCATAAGGCACAGAACCCTGATTTTGGTACATAAACAGATTTAAGGCCTGACTCTGATATACTTGCATACCCCAAACACCTACTGAAATCAACAGGGATTTGGGATATTCAAGACATTCAGACTCAGGCCCTTAAGTGATGGGAACATTTCTCTTTGTAGAATAAGATTTTAAAAAAAGCAGACAGACAAGACAGAAGAGAGCAGGGATGTTCCCAGTTTAGAAGGATTATGCTAGCTGTCCAGTGACAAGGGATCAGGAGGATAAGTCTTGACCCCACATGATGGATGAAGAGGCTTCAAGATTGGAAATGGATTTGAACTCTCCTTCTCTGACAGGGATCATGATGGACTACAGAGGATCAGACTATATAGCCAGGTTCTGAATATGTTTACAAGTATGCCCTGCTGTCCAAATCATATAACAGCAACAGCTATTAAAACTTTTACCAGGCTGCCAACTTACTTGGTGGCAACTAAGCTTTCTGGAGCACAAAGGTGAGAGGAAAAGGATGGAGGTTTGTAAGGATGATAACTGCAGATGCCTTGTGCCTCACCAGATATGCTACCTCTTTAATTACCTTGAGTGTGGCTGAGGTTAGATTTGCAGGTCACGGTAGATCATCGAGGGCTAGGCAATGGGATCTTACTGAAAGGATTTGGGAAATTTTTTCCCTGAAAACACTTCTTTGTGTTTGAAGAGGTTTGGCTGTTTCAGGAGAAGATTGTGTAAGGTGGAAGTAGGTGACTGGCAACATCAACTTTTTGAGGTAGTATGTCCTTTTCGATCCTTTCCATTGGTTGGTACTCTACACACGCATGCAGCAGAGTGTACAATTCTGCAGCAATCAGGGCTTTCCTTGGAAGCTGGAGAGTCAGAGAGAACTATAAAGTGCATCACTAAAGAATATCCTTTATCTTCATTATAAGGAGACTGGGCCCTGCAATTCCAGAGGCTTCATTCTAAAGGATTCCATCCTGAGAGTGGGCAGCAAAGAAGGCTAACTTGTTCACAACATGTGCAAATTATGGACGTTGGTCTAGACATCTCACTTGGCCCAGGGCCTATGGTTGAGACAAGACTCATCAGGAATGAAGGCAAAGGGGTTTTGCTACTAGAGTTTCTTGATGCAAACAGACTCTGAAGTTCTCCCTGACTCGTTAGCTCTCTAACCTAGCCTATGCTGCCAAATGTCACCACACAGGCTTTCCCCATGTCTTGGACTCGACTAAGCAGTCATAGAAGGGATCATTCCCATCCCTACCCTACACTTCTCCAGTCTAGAGAAAATCAGAGCAGCATTTGCTTCTAAAAAAAGTACTATTTGTACCACCTGTTGGTAGAATATTTCAATCTCCAATTATTTTTAGTGCTTTAAAGGGATAAGGAACGGATGCAGAAGCTCCATTTACATTCACTGGGTCTTGCATTTATTTGGTGGCAGGTGAATCTGCTAGAAGCTCTCTAAGCAATGGCTTGCCAGAAAAAGCACAGATGAAAGAAAAATTGCAGTATTAAGAATTGTAAATTGCACTTTGATGTTCAGCTCTCTCTCCCCACCGCTCGCTAGCACCAAGACACGGGACTCTGTGCTTCTAAGTGGTCAAAGCTGCCTCCAGGCAGCCTCATCACCTCATCTTCCTTGCCACACTGGAAAGATCATCTGGCTCCTCAGCATCTGTTCAGAAATGATGATGATCAATGCTCAGGGAAGAGAAAGGACATCCTTATCGCAATTTCATCCACTTGAAATCATGGGCAAGGCTTTCAAAATGGGTTAGCGGGAGGAAATGAAAAATGGGGTGGGAGAACATAATGATGAAATAGTAGAAGAGAGGAAGAAAAAGAAAACAAAAAGCAGCTCTGAAGTTATCCTATATAAAGGCAGAAACAATAAAGAGCAGGAAATGGGAGGGCACAAGTGTGGTGACATAACACTGCAATCATGTTATGTGGTGCTGTGAGACAAGGAGCCATGCAGTATCACTGTGGAGGACAGCACTGATGGGGTATTGGCTGAAATCAAGGTGCAGTATTTCCAGACATAAGTCTTTGAAAAGCACCAGTAAGGCCTCAAAACTCATGAGATTAAAAAAAAATAATTTTGCATTCTTTTTATTTGCCTTTGGTTTTTCAGGTTTTAGGTGCACACAGGTCACGTTTTCAATTATAAGGATTATAAACTGACTTCTTTTCAAAATGGAAGATTTGATTCTCATGTAATTACAGGGTTCCAGGTGCTGGGCTTTAAGAAAAACACAAATATCACAAGACTCACAATAAAATCAGGAGAGCTGGCAATACTGACTGACCCATCGGAGTGCTGGCAAAGACCAAGTAACCTTTATTTTCTGGCCTCAGTCATCTGTCATGGGTAGGGATCACAAAGGTTAAGATCCTTGTCACATGGACAGAGTCAATATCCAGTGTCGCCAGTGATTGCTGTTTCATTGTCAGAGATGGGTAGACAGGGTTTGAATAATTTGTCCCTTTATAGATAAGGCTATTCAGAAGCTAGCACTTACCGAATGGATGCGGAGGAGGAAGAGTTTGTTTTGGCTGCTGACTAATGTTTATGTCATGTTTATGCATGAGCTGAGAATGTGAAGAATGGTCAAGCCTCAGACAGGCTGGGCTCAAGCTACAGCCCTTTCCTCTTCTCTGCAGAGATTTACCATCTAAAGTCCTCCCCAAGGCGCTTTAATCAGGGGAAATGTTTTTTTGAAAAGATTCTAAGCATTATTTGTTCTTTACAAAGTTTTGCAGACAATTATTGGCAAATGTGTTAAAGTGGCCATCAATGTGCCTTATTGATGTGGAAGCCTGCCTGGATGCTCAGAGGAATAGGCTTCCCCCAGGTGAACTTAATGAAAGAACAGCTTGATTTAAAAAAAAAGAGTTAGAGACAAGCAGAATGGGAGAAGCTTAAACTCAGATGGAAAACATTCACAGGTTTAAGAAGCCAAGGCCTGTGAAACAAAATCTTCAACAGAGACTTAAAAGAGAAATTTGTCCAGACTAATGCTGACACTATAACGAGGTCTTTCATACTAGACCCAACTTGGGGGAAATAAAATCAGCTTTCAAATGAACAGAAATGTACTTGGACACCATTGTTAAAGATTTCCCTCTTCTCATATTAAATATGGGTTCCGCTCTGGTCATGCCAGCATCAATCCAGAGTAGCTCTGCTGGCTTCAGGGGAGTTACTCAGATTTACACCGGTGGAACATTGAGCAGAGTTTGACCTTGTCAGGGTACTGGAATAAGAGTTTTCTCCCTTTTAGCCTAGCTTTTTGTGTTTCTGGATCCTGCAGTGAAATCCTACCCCTGCATTTACGATATGTGGCCAAGTGGTTATTAATTCAGCTGGGGAGAAAGGGTGTTTGTTGTGTGGGGAGCAAAGCCTGAGTGGCTTATTGTGATGAATTCAGGCTATGTGTGTACAACTTATGAATTCTTGATATTGTGAAGTTGTATTATGAAAAACTGCTTTCTTGTGAATGCTTGCATGTGTATGGGTCCACTGTTGCTGACAGGGCCTGACAGGACATCAGACAGATACAAGATAGAGTGCTTAAGTCTCAACAGTCCTATTCAGGACCTAACTCCTGGGACAATGGGCAAGCTACTTCCTTAGAAATCCAGTGAAGCTGACTCCTCTGAAGGGAGGGGTGGAACAAAGCCAGAGCTGTTTAAATAGCAAGCCACACAGGAAGAGAAGGACTGAGAAAGGAAGAGGAGCTGTGAGACAGGACAGTAAGGTGATCCAAGCTGGACAAGAGATTCCATGAGGTCGAGGAACCAGTCAATATGTAATAGCCTGTGTGAGGCAGGGTACACCAAGTCTGTTTGCCTGCCTGGACCCAGATAGTCCCCCAAAGACTCACAAGGGAAGGAACATTGTGGTTTCAGATGTTGATGGCTTTGTACGACCCGCACTCTCCTGTGTTTTATATGATTTAAGTATAAAGGAGCAACTGCGCTAGGCTGGGCAAAGTTTGAGTGTATGTGTTTGTATGCATCACAATTGAGTGCCCCTCATAAAGTTACACTGTAAACCATAAGCTCCACACCTTTGGGATGGAGTTCTAATTGACAGGAAGTATTTAAGTATGTGGGGATCTTGGGAGGTCAGTGCTGGCCTAAGAGGCTGAGGGGTTTCTTCACACAACACGCAGTCAACCCGTGGAACTCTTTGCCAGAGGATGTTGTGAAAGCCAAGACTATAACAGGGTTCAAAAAACAACTAGATAAATTCATGTAGAATAGGTCCATCAATGGCTATTAGTCAGGATGGGTAGGGATCGTGTCCCTAGCCTCTGTTTGCAAGAAGCTGGGAATGGGTGACAGTAGACGGGTCACTTGATGATTACCTGTTCTGTTCATTCCCTCTGGAGCACCTAGTATTGGCCACTGTCAGAAGACAGGATACTGGGCTTGATGGATCTTTGGTCTGCCCAGAATGGCTGTTCTTATGCTCATTTCCATGAAGGAGTAGCTGACTGAGAGTCAGTGCCCAGGAAATGTGCCAGAGAGGAAACAGAGCTGTAGCCTGCCGAGACCCAGGCAAGCATATAGTAGCTAAGCAGAAGAGAATTGAGTTCCCCCACAGCTGTCCTAGTGAACAGCCACAAAAGGCTGCTTTCTAGGATCTGTGACCATTATGCAGTTGTCAATTGTCCTGATATGGTAGTGTAACCTCCTAACCAGTTGCTGTAGATCAATCAGTGTTGCTATAGTATATAATTTACCAACATGAACCTGTTTCAGTGGGACACTTGGTGCCACTCGCCAGCAGTCCATGCCCCAAGCCAATGGTACTTTCCTCACTGCTGCAGCCTCAGGGCTCATTACCCTGGCTTCTCCATGGGATAATGTTTGGGGCTCTTTTCAAAAAGAAGTGCTATTGCTCCCTCGTTAGCGTGCACAAGTTCCAGAGACACTGGGGAAAAGATGATAAGATTCCTTTACAGACAATCACATGTATCACATGTACTTCCAGTCAGGCTGCTGCGTGTCTGATGTGTGATTGTGCACTGGGGGCAGTGGGGCATCCATTTGTGTGAGACCTGAATCTAATTATACAACTCTCATAGATTAGTGTGGTATATAAATAAGACAATTTATATCCCGTATAATAACTGTTAACATTACCTTACATTAATATGTAACCTGCCAATGTGTCATTAATAAATTTAGCTATTCCTCTGTGAAAAAAATTACATATCAAACAGCAGGCACTGTTAATGAGACAAGTTAATAAGATTTTCTGGAGCTTTTTTATATTGCACATCTTGCCTCATGGAGAAAAAATGACAGGATTTGTGAACTCAGTTATCATTAGATCTTAATTTCTGTCAGATGCAACTACTACCTTCTCTTGCCATTTATTTTTAAATGAATTACACGTTTACGAATGATGCCAGCTTGACAGCCCCAGGGACAGAAAGCATCTGCTTAGCCATAGAGGAAGTACAGTTACAATGTTAGCTTCCTCCAACTTCCCCCAAACAGTGCTTCCATCCTAACATTGAGGAGCTAACTATAGGAGTGAGCTAAGGTAAAACCAGCTCCATGCCATGATTGCTAAAAGGATACACATTACCAATAAGGAGTGCTGATTGTAATGGGATTTATGATGGACATTTGTGCATTAGAAATTGGACTATGATCACCAGTTCAGATGTTATAAGTCTTTCTATATTTATTGTCCTTTTTTCATACGTGTACTTAGACCAACATTTTCAAACTTGGGTTCTTAAAGCTTAGTTACCTAAATCCATCCTTAGACAACTAAATGAATGGGGTGATAAATCAGGTCACTTATTGAGCTGTCCACATTTAGGCATAATGTATGAAAATTTGAGCTATAGTGTTTTGGTTTGCCTCCATCAACGGCCCTAATTATACTAAAATATTTGACTGGAAATAGCTTGTTGGACTACATTACCTTAAGAGGAAGTTGGGTGGGTCTATTTTCAAAGAATGAAATATAAAATACAATTGAGGGACTGTTAGCTGCAAATCTCAACTCCTATCTTCTTTACTACATTCAGTAAATCTAACAGGTATAAATCTTACATGTATGCACTGTTCGGCTACATCTATACTACAAGTGCTTCAGGGGCACTCCTGAGTGTTGCAGCTATGGTGTTGTAGAGTAGATTCTTCCTATATTGATGGAAGGGATTTTTTCTGTTGATGTAATTAATCCATCTCCCGAACAGTTAGTAACTAAGTCAACATAAAATAATTCTTCAATCCATCTAGCTGTGTCTATACCAGCTCTTAGATCAACCAAACCTAGTACTCAGAGCAAAAAATATTCATACCCCTGAGCAAAGTAACTAAGATGATCTGTTTTTTAAGTGTCGACCAGGCCTAAGGAACCACAGTTATATGGGAGGTCTTGGAGTTGTTTAAAACAAGCTGTGTTTATGTTATTGAAGTCAGCCATTAAAACTTGTCAAACTCTGATTTATCTCTATGAATGAAAACAGTTGACAAACCATAGGATGTGTGTAGAACAAACACATGGGAAAGCTAAAATTATCTACATTCATTCAATTTAGCAAATATATTTGAAAAACCGCCCATCTCACTTGCCCAAGGCAGCAACAGAGCTGGGACAGAACCCTGAACTCCACTTTCCTGTCATGTGGTCTAAATGCAGGACCACCCTTCCCCCAATCCTCTTCCATACACCACATGTAGAGGCAGTATATATAGTTTAATGCATTGGTTCTCAAACTGGGGGTGGCGAGCCCGTGCAGCCGGCCCCGACCCGAGCCGCTGACGCCCTGGGACCTGAGCCCTGGGGACTGCTGGCGGCGCCCTGGGCCCCGACTCCTGCCGCAGCGGGCTGCCGGCGGTGCCCCTGGCCCCTGCCCAGGGGGCAGGGGGAGGGCTGCCAGCACCCACCCCAGCCTCACCCCCCCAGCCCAGTCCCTGCCCCAGAGGGGCTACCAGCAGCCCCCTGAGCCCGACCCCTAATGGGAGGGGTTGCACTTAAAGTCCTGGTGTCCAAAAGGGGTCACCAATACAAAAAGTTTGAGAACCACTGATTTAATGGCTAAAGCTCAAAAGTCTGGATATTTAGCCACGCCTTGTGTCACTCACTTGGGTGTGCAAGATTGGGCAGGAAATGTCTGGTTCGCTGCTTCTATAGCAATCCAGCCTGGCACCAGGATGTTCAAAAGCAGGAAAAATAGGAAAAATATATAATGAGAGATATAATGGGAATGGACCTCTTGATTTTCAAACGTTTTATCCAAATCATCTCAAATATATTTCTATTCAAACTTAGATGCCATCTCTGGAATGGTTTTGCTCTACTTTCTCTGATATAAGAATTATGGAAAATGCCCAGCTATACCACTGATAAATTCTACTATGCTTTGCTCCTTAATGATTGTGTGTGTGTGTGTGTGTTTGTGTAGCACATACACACACTTCAGAACAGAGTCAAACCATTCTTTTACTGGATTGGGATCTGTAGTATTATACAGCCTATAGATCTTGAGCACCACCTCGTGGATTTCCCAGAGCAATGTAATCATTTCCTTTGAGTACACAATTCCAGAATTGAACCCATTAGTTTAAATTGTAAAACATTATAGGGCTTGTTCTCACTTACACCCATTGATTTATATAGAGTTATTTTTTATATACACTTGTGGAAGAGTGTAATTGGGCTTTTGGTATTGTTTAAGCAAGGATTTTTTTAAAGTACTGTAGTATTTATCCAATATCAAATGTTTTTAAAACATCCAATTTTCTCCCACTAGCTACACCATAGTAGTGAGAATGATTTCTAATCAAGGTTCTGTTTCTTCTTCTCAGAAAGTCTCAATACATATGAACAGAAATGTAGCTGGCCTAAAATCCAGATGTCTAATGGCTAGGGAAAGAATGCTCAAATGCTACAGTCAAACATCCTACCTATTAAAAATATGACAAGTTTCAAGAGTAATATGGCAGCATCTTCAAACAGATTCTGTAAAACACACAAAAAGAGCTTTCTTCTGTTGAGTGAATGATTCAATATCCAGGACGAGCATTCCTCCTTATTCAGAACAGAGCTTTCAGACTCATCATCCTAGAAAGATGCTGAATGTGATTTAGGTCAGCTGGCGTGGTAACTGACCGACATTTACAACCCCTCTGGTTATGACATCTGTGGCCAGCATAATCAAAGGGCCACCACAATTACCCCTGTTCCAGTGTATGTTTCGAACCACCACTTGGATGGAGGAAATTAATATCTGAGAGATGCTAGAGTTATATTGTGGATGTTCCATCCTAACCTCATGCTTAGAGAGGAAAATTAGCCATTAGCCCACAGATTTGGTATCTTGGCTCTGCCACTGTCATACAGTGTGACATTGGGAAGTCCCTTAAACTTTTAGTGCTCCAATTTCTGGTGTCTGTAAAATAGGAATAATATTTTCCTACCTCGTGGAGGGATATGAAAGCCAATTAATATTTGTAGAAACCTTTGAGATCTTTGAATGAAAAGGCCCATGAACTTGCCAAATGAACACCATAGAGCAAAACTTCTGAACGTCTCTAATTCTAACTATAAGAAACAGATCCACAGAAGGAATATCTCTTCTTTTAAATATCAGTAAGATGGACAGCTCATTGTTTACATTTCAGATGGAAGGGATGATCCAGGTCAGCTCATTGGTAAAGACACGGGTCTTAAGGAAGGGCTTTTATACTGGGGATTATTCAACAGGGAAAAATTACAAGGATCACCTTTCTGACTCAGGTAGTGCTGTTAATTTAATGAACACATTAGACAGCAGCTGTTCAAGCCAAGTGTCACGACTTTGAACTGAAAGAGGACAGAGCAACATCTGATGGGGCAGACCAAAAGCTCTTTTCAATAAAACCTTTCCTAGTCTTACTCATGACATTCAGACTCCAAGCAGATTGCATAAGCCCACTGCAAATGCAGATTCTTCATACAGCGAAGGGCTTTGGCTGTCCCTGGCAAGCCCTTTCTTAGCCAGTGATGGGACCAGGAGAAGAAGAAGGAACAGCAGACCGATCAGAACGCAGACTGGAGAGGAAACTTCAGGAAAGCCCAGGGTGTCAGAAGTGTTGTTTTTTATTTCCTTATTAACTGGTAATATCAAAGTATTAGAGGTTTGTTGTATCCCTCTTGTGGGGGGTGGGAATGGACATCCCCCCAACCTTTGCCCCGATCTCACTCCTCTTTCTGGAAAAACAATGTAGGAATGGTTTCCTTCACCACAGAAGGCCTTTTAACCCTGTAGAAGAGTTGCAAAATATCTCCTTATGCTGCATCATGAAATCCTTAGTCATAGCAATACATTGACCTCTGTGAAATGATCCTATATATTATTTATCTATGTTGCTGCCTGTTTATTTTCTTACTCTCCAAGGCTCTCTGCCTATTCTTGAAAGCAAGATGAACTCTGGAAAAATAATGGAGTCTCTGAATCTCAGCTACAGAAAGTAAGATCATTATCTCAGAAGCATCCCAAAGAACTTTCCAGAGGACAAATGTTCACTTTGTGCATTATCAGTGTCAGAAACTTCTGCAATCAGAAACCAAGAATCAGAGAAATCAGGAAGATTACTCTACAGGAAAGATTACTAAACTTGATATGCTTATATGCGGACTCACTCTAGGATTCGCTTCTGGATAGGTGAAATGGTCTGTGAATAATCGTTATTCTCCTGCAAAGAAAGCCTTCAAATAAGTCACCAACACCAATAGTACCTCTCAGCAGGGGAAGAAAACGTTTTTAATTTGCCCTTTTTGGCCAAATTTGGGTAAAACATCATCACCCCCCATATATTTTTGTTGACATACTATCTTTTTTTCATTTTGCAGGGTCTAAATCAAAAATATTGTATATGGACCTACATTCTTACTGGTGATTTTAGGTATTTGTCATTGTCCTTTTCAAAGAGGAAAGTTTCTACCAGTAACACTCCACTTCCTCACAGTGCACAGACTAACTGTGACCGAGGATCAGCTGCGATGGAGACACACACAGTCCTATTAGGGGAAGAGGCCAGTAATGGGGGCAGAGGCTGAAGTGGTTTAGCATTAAGCCCTGCCACTTCCATCTAGCTTGTTCACTGCTCAGCTCCACAGAGGAGCTAAGCAGCGTGGGGAGGCCCAAGGTTAGGCAAGGTACAATCAATGGCTTGGGGGGAGTGATTTCCAGTGCATCAGGTTTGCAGCTGGCTGTGAGAGGACCAGGATCTAAGGCACCCAGTCTCATGCGAAAAGTTTTTGATGCAGAAGGAATCTGTATAATCCTAGTCATTTTCTCTCCGTGAGCCCTTTAAAATAGGGAGATTGGGAAAAAGATAGGGGGTAAAAAATAAGGGAGGGTAAGCAGGCATAAATGATGACCAGAGAGAAATCATCATTTTAAAGCAAAAACAGAACAAAAGAAAAAAATGGGAGATGTACAAAACAAGAAGAAAGAAGTGGGAAAGTGGGAGGAGGGGGGAAAGGACGTGCTCAAGGGGAGTGCTACTGCTTTCTATGCTTGAAGCACCGGTGTGGCAAAAGTGAAATGAGTGATGTCATATTCTGTGTGCATGATCTCTCACCAGATAGGGCTGCAAATTGTGTTATGTGATGAGTTTCTGCTCAGATAGCATGTATGAAAAGGAGAGTAAAGTCAACTAAGTACATACTCTGGCAGCACTCCATAGTGCTTCTGAAATCTTGAAAACAACCTGACACCAAAGCAGAAGGAAGTCTCCTTTCTATTGTTTTTAAATGTCATTTCCCTTCCTTGGTGGGCAACCTGCTGATCTGACTAACCTACACTTAGGTATTCTGGCTGCACTGAGAGACTAGGGTGTTCACCCCAAGGCTGAAATGAAAACTAGAATTAGCTTCCCTGTAAACGCATTCCTCACAAGTCCACCTGTGCTCCAGAGTGCACTTTCACAGAGGGGGAAGTACAGCATGGGGACAAGTTGGTGGGCAGAGACAAAACAGGAAGGTGGGAAAGTGATGGTGGGATGGGTAGGCAAACCATCCATTGCTCCTGCTTCTGGAGGCATTTACAAGGAAACACAGGCAGAGGCCAGCTCTCATGTTCAGCTGTAGGTCAGATGCATTGATGAGCCTGTGCATTTGTAAATGTAGGTCAGCTGTTTGTCAGGCTGGCAGTGAGTGAGTCATTTTTGATTGTCCAGGCTGCCAGACTAGGCTAGGAATTGTCTAGTCTGCTTTAAGTTTCTCTCATGCCTTCCATCCTGAAGCAGCCCAGAGCACTTCACAAACTGATATACAAACTCCTGCATCTGTGAACGGGGTCACTTCATTCCCCTTCCTGCCTATCTCCATCTAGGAGCAAGCAGTGCGTAGACTGGATGCCATGACTCGCTATCCGAAAGTAAACTTACGATGTCTAGAATGGATGACCCAGGACATAGTGTGATTCTCTCTATACCCCTGGCCTATGCACAGATCTCCCATTCTGTGGAGAACAGCATAGGCAACATATTCCTCCTTCCTCCTGGATTCTATGAATGCCTCCCTTTGGGTCTGGGGTCATTCCTGATAGGACTGTGCAGACAGGGTACAGGGTCAGGCACATCATCCACTCCACTAGCCCTGTAGAGGTCATCCCCCGCAAAATAACATAGCCCCAGATGGTATTTCTCTCCATGAGCCCCATCTTGCTGGTGGGGAGATCCCAAAGGGAGTTGCAGCTGGAGAAGCCTGGCTGCATGGTTCTTTGGGAGCTCAGCTGACAGGGAATCCAATGAGTGGTAAGTTTGGCTGCGCTGCAGAATTAGCACAGAGGTACAGGAAGTTGTCTAGCTGATCTCCAAGAAGACATGCTGCAAGGTTCTGGTGTTTAAGGGCAGGTGTATGGGCAAACCCTAACACCCAGGGGGAAGTAACTCCGCCAAAAGGAGGAACCTTATGGAGATTTCTTCTTTCTTATTCAAATCCCCTTGTGGGGTTTCTTTGTGGTAGGGACTCTAACTGGAGCTTTTTTTTTCCCTATTTTCTAATCAGTGCAGTCATTCTCACATTTTGCCAGCTGAGGGCACAATAAAAGAAGTCACTGGTTAAATACAGAGATGATGTACCCTGTCCAGAACGGAATCAGATTTCATTCTGTCCACACTGTATTGGGCTCTCATTTCCCTAGTGGTGGTTGTTTTTTACCTTTTAATATCTGCTGGAATGCAGTTATTTCACTATCCTTTATATGCTCAAGGGTTTCTCTGTGAGATGCAAATAATGTCATCCTGCTGTTTTCCATATCTCTTTATGACAACCAAAACAGCATTTTTTCACACTGCAGATCTGTCCCAAGGAGCAGTGTCAGCTGTAAATTGAAACAGTCTCAAATTCTAGTCTAACCACTGAACTTGCATCAACAGACATACTTGACTGCACTGAAATAATCCTGGAAATGCTTTCAGGTTTGTGTGGGTGTTAATGGTCTGGAAAGCATTTTTTATATCAGTACCTTAATTTAGCACATCCTCTTATCCATAAATCCAGAACATTCATAAAAATTAGCTATTCACCTGCCTTCCCTAGTAAAAGCTTATCACAAGAAATCTATAATTAGAGATGGACCCAAAGCAAATTCCTAGACCCTACCATCACTAAGCATGTATGCTCCAGCTTCTCTACTCTCATATTCAATCAATCTGTTTTGTGTTTGCCATATTTATACTTATACATTACAGTTAATCAGGAATAGTTCCCCTGTAATCAATACAGTTTCTCCTCTTCATTGCATTGATATAATTTAACTTGACTGTAACAGAATTACTCAATCTTGCACCAAGTGGAGAATCAGGCGCACATCCTGGGGGCAGTAAATAACATGTTTACCTACAAATGCACCAGCTGTTCACATGCTGGTGATCAGCACTAGGTTGCCTCCCTTGGACAGAGGATAGGACTGTTGTTTTTTTAATCTAAAACTCTTCCTGTTTATCTGGCACAGCTCAGAGCAGACAACATTGTACTATACTGGTCCATAGCCAAACGAAAGTCCATGCATTCAGATGTCGGTCTAAGTTGGACCAGGAAGGCAGTCCACAATACAGAGTACCTTACACACATAGTATTCACTACATGGTTTACATCACAAAGTGATGATCTCCTTCATGTTCCCTTCTTTCCAGACTTTCGGGTCATATATGGGGCTTCAAAAGATTATCAGTAATCATTAAACTCTAACATCTTCATTGGGTTTAAGGGATAATTACTTGAAACTTTTTTTTTAGTTCAGCTCCAGGGAATTC
Source organism: Dermatemys mawii (assembly GCA_007922305.1). Lineage (NCBI taxonomy): Eukaryota > Metazoa > Chordata > Testudines > Dermatemydidae > Dermatemys > Dermatemys mawii. Next base: position 16,682,892 of record ML677363.1, read on the forward strand.
CTCCCCCTTCCTTCTCCTCCAATTAATCTCTGCAGCATCAAGCTACTTAATAAGTCCCCACAATTTCTGTGCCTGCCACAAAGCTGTGTGCATGGGCTGTGAAATAGTGGAGACAGCACATAGCTTTATATATGGGCAGCGTGCACAGGAAGAGCAGGCTCTGTTGTTCTCCTTAGATCTCTTGCTGGGAAAAAATAGATTCTTTTAATGAGGAATGAGATGTTGATTAACTTCACTGAGGTAGCTCTAAACTAAAATTCAGAAATGATCCTTTGGGAATACAGGAGCTACATGATGCAGCCGTAGATGCTACTTGAATAACATACTTGCCTAACTTAGAAAGTAGAGAGCAAAAGGTTTTCCTGTTACCCTTAATATGGCCCCATCATTCTCTGCAAGGAACAGTTTCCAATACTCAAAAGAATCACATAAGCCCTGATTGTACAAGCATGAGTAGATTCAAGCCCAACAACATTTGGTTTTGGTTTGCTGAAGTACATAGCAACAGATGTTTGGTTTCCAGTCATACAGCTACCCGTAACCTAAGAATAAAGTTAGATTATAAACTTCACATTGTTTCAGCTCAGTATGCACCATTTGTACAATTCCATGGATCTTGAGCCTGAACGGAATATAAAATAACCCCAGAAGCTAAGTGCAAAAGTAAACACCCACCTGACATTTGCCAAACTGTCTAAATATCTATGAAGAAGTTTAGGTACAAAAAAAAAAAATCAAATCCCCAGAGTCTAGCCATGCATAGTAAGTGTAAACTGCTGTTGCATGCTGAACTCCTATGGCGTGGGCTGAATGCTTAATGAGAAATGGAAGCAAAGAGTCTGCTGAGAGTATGTCAATATCATCAGCAAGTTCAGTCTCATGTTATTATGGGGCCAGAACAGCTTAACTACTGTGGAGCAGATGGACAAAGTCAGCTTCATTTTCAGGAAGGAAAAAAAGTTGACAAATAAAAAGGAAAAAATCTGCAGGGAGATCTCACTGCTATTTCTGCTAGATAGAGCATTTCCAGCTAAAACTCATTGAACACAGTGTGGTTAAACTGCACATCAGTGGAAATCATATATGCCTGTTAGCCCTAAAAAGAGAGACTTAGAAGCAGCAGTTTGGAAGTCTATATTTTCAGAAGTACAAACCCACCCTTGTTATGTTCATATCTAGATACACTCCACTCACATAAATCCTTGGAATCATGAAAATGAGATGTCAAGAGAAAAGTCCCCAGCATTTCTTGCTACTTTCACCTTGCCTGCAACCATGTCGACAGCACACCCCAACACTCCGTGAAGTATTCACCACTGCCACCTCCAATAGATACAGAAAAACAGTATGTATGCCAGCTTCATCTCACGCACTTCATAAGTTTTATCTTGACTAAGATTTAAAGCTGTGGCAACTAATGGTTAGATTACAGTAGCTAACACAAACTATCAATAGGGCAAGTAGAAACTGTGCTGTAAAAATTATTTTCAATGGTAAATTGGATTTTTGAATAAATATAAATATTTATGGAAAATGTCTGCTTTCTGAGAAGTTTTGATTTTTGACCAGAAAACTAAGATTGCCAATTTTATTTAATTAATTTATTTATTTTTGCTGAAAGCTGATGTTTTCTCCAGACATTTTTAGTTGAAGTTTCCTGTTTTGGACCAAAAACATTCAATTTTCTTTTTTTGATTAAAAGTAAAATTTTCAGTAGGAAAAACCAATCCATTTTCCAACCAGCTTTAACACTTTCTAAGACTCTAATCAAGACATGTAAAATATTACTTGTGTAACCCACATCTTCTGTGTGCAGGGTTCTGTCTCATCTAGTGGCACCAAGACCACTTACAGAGAGTTAAAATGAGCCTACTCTACAGCCTTAGCTATCAAGCACTTGGCTTTTTAGCTCATGCTATAGAGGCTCATGCATTAAGCTCTACAAGTCCACAGTTCGATCCTGCCCACTGATGACTGGGGTCTGTTGGCGTTACACTTGCACCTATCTATCCCCCGCAGACAATAACTCTGTCAGTTTAACAGAAGCTAAAGTACAATCAGCCTTGTCTTGACTACTGTTTTAGTGAGCTTTCTACCAATGGGGGCTGAGGAAAGCAGCATGGGCTAAGGGATGCACTGGTTGCCGCTTCCCACAGCCCCCATTGGCCTGGAATGGCGAACTGCAGCCAGTGGGAGCTATGGTTGGCTGAACCTGCGGCTGCTTCAGGTAAACTGTCCTGGCCCACCAGTGGATTTCCCTGATGGGCTGCGTGCAAAAGGTTGCCAATCCTTGCTATAGAGTATAGTGTATGCTTCCCTTGATGCACATGGAAAATTCCCCTTAACTTTATTGGAAGATGCACATGCTCATCAGGATGAAAATGACTCCCATGTTTCAAAGCATTTTTGGCGGGATGGGAGGAGAGGGAAGTAGGATTTGGGTTGGAAAACAGATGCAAACTGTTTCTAAATGATGATCCATGGGTTTAATCTTTGGATTAAGAAAATTTTATACAGGATAAAAACAAACCACTTGAGGAGAAGATAATATTAAGGATTCTAAAACAGGCCTGAAACAGTTCTTAACATCTTACCATAGGAGAGAAATTTTATTGCAATATTTTCAGGTTCAAGAAGCTGAGTAGTACTTATATAGGAAAAACGGAGCTGAATGCAGGAAAAAGGTGAAGACAAGTTAATGTTCAACTAGTAAATTTAAATTTCAGACATTTTTGTCACCAGTTTGAAACTGTTATAAATCTTCTGAGTAATCTTCACACGTTGCAAAAATGGCTGAGGGAATTAAAGTTAAAGGTGAGAGCAACAACAAGGGAACCCTATATTTTTGTATTACAAACTGCTACACTCTTAGCTCAAAACATAAACAGAAGTAAAGTACCACTATGGGCCAGGAAATGTTGACCTTGGAATAAATCCTTATAACATTGACCACATGTGCTGTTTATATTCCATGATTTGTCTTCAACAACACAGTCATTCGTATTCTGAGACAAATCCTGATGTCCATACTCAATTTTACTCTTTACTTAAGCAGAATTCATGGCAGTCACGAAGGCAGATCACACTTGGAACCGAACTTCCAGCAAATACTTTTTCTGTTTGAGTGACATATTTCACACAGCTCTAGATTCCAAGAAAATGATATCTCCTTGCCAAGGCTAACAGACAAGCTGGAAAAATATGAGTAAGTGAATGCAAAAAGTACTGCATTCTGAATATATGAAATGTGTTATTGGTATTGCAATCCAAGATAACCCAAGTGAAACCAAATCAAAAATCTCTGATAAAGCCAAGTTCAAGAAAATAATCAGAGTTCTCATGTGTTGACAGCTTGGCCTTGGCCTGGAATGAGGATGCTGCTCTGGAGAACAACGGTGTTTTTAAGAAAAAATAACCCAAGTTTTCCTGCTCCCCCTGCCACTCACTGTCTGGGCTATTGCTTGAATAGGCACATAGCAAGGTATCAGAACTTTTACAATTAGTTGAGCACTCATCCAGCTTCAAGAAAATGGAAAATACCTACCACAGGCATTGATTCATATTAGCAGAGCTATATTAAAAATAAAGTCTCAGAGAACAGAATGCCATCCAGGCAGAAGTTAGCAATAGGGACCATTATTTAAAGACAACTAACTCCACCAAAAATTCAATGAAAGCAAAATACTACCCTGCCCCCTGTGTGATAGTAGGGGCCCACCTGGAGCAGAAGCAGTCATTGCACTCATTATGGATGGGATCCTGCACACTCAGGATTTCTCCTGCATCCTCATACAGAAGGGCTGGGGGGCTTGACCTCTGGAGAAGCAGAGATGAGGCCAATGCATTTGCCACTCTGCAGTCTCAGCTGCCATCATTTTCCATGGAGGTGCAGTAGCAGTTTTGCTGAGGATCCACAGCTTGGAGGGAGGATTTCTTCTCCTTTCTACCGATCTCTCTGCAGTAAGCTTCACTACTCAGACGTACTCAGGTGCAAAAGGGAAGAATTGGCCTGAAGGGCAAGTTTTGTAGTTTCGTATATGGTGTGTCTGTGAGTGACAAGCATGGCCTGGCATACTTTAGCATGGTATTTGGTTTAAAGCAAAGATGCCCAAGCAGTACTCATCACTCACAATAAGAGCTCATGGTCCATTGTCTCCCACAACATGGGGCACTGGATTATGGTTTTCCCATCCAAGTGCCACACAATTTCTCTGTCCAGCCCCAGAAGACTCGCCCTGTCTTGCAAAAGCAGTGATTTACAACAGAGATGGCAAGCACGATCTTAGCTAGTCCTGCCAGGTCACTCTTGGGAGCTCACCAAAGGCTTCTGCCATATATATGAGGTTTCTTTACTTCAGATCTGCACCAACTATCTTGTTTTTTTGAAGAGATCTGAGGTGACCGATTGTAACCAGCTGCACAGGCGAACAACCATATCACCTATCAGGGCAGGCACTGGATTGTTTACAGTGAGCTGCTCTATAAGTCAGTAGGACAGAGAGCATGGGGCAAATTCACAGTCATAGAGTTTAAGGCCAGAAGATACCTCCATATCATCTAGTCCAGGGGTGGCGAACCTGTGGCTCTGAAGCTACATGAGGCTCTTTAGAAGTGAATATGTGGCTCCTTGTATAGGCACCGACTCCGGGGCTGGAGCTATAGGCACAAACTTTCCAACGTGCCAGCGGGTGCTCACTGCTCAGCCCCGGGCTCTGCTGCAGGCCCTTCTCCACGCCACCTCTTCCCACCCCTTCCCCTGAGCCTATCATGCCCTTGCTCCTCTTTCTCCCTGCCCCAGAGCCTCCTGCATGCCACAAAACAGCTGATCGGGAGGTGTGGAGAGGTGCTGATTGGCAGGGCTGCTGGTGGGTGGGAGGAGCTGGGAGTGGCTGAGAGAAGCTGATGGCGGGCTGCTGACATATTATGTGGCTCTTTAACAATGTACGTTGGCAAATTCTGGCTCCTTCTCAGGCTCAGGTTGGCCACCCCGATCTTGTTTGACCTCCTGTGTATCTTAGGGCACTAAATACCACCCAGACACCCTATAGTAAGCCAAACAACCTGAATTGGAGGGGGAAGACTGCAGCAAAGATATACAGACATAGATACTTGCCTGTGTGCTCATGCACACACACACTTTAAATATATGGCTAATATTCTGCAATAAGGAACGACTGTACTTCATTTTCAGTCTTTTTGCTGTCTACTTCCTGGTTTTTATTACAACAACTAATTCTCCCCTACCCCCACCTATTCTCTCTCCTCGTTTTGGGGTTTATTGTCTCTCTTCTTTCTACCAAGTTTTTAATTTGCTTTCCTTTCCTCTTTCTTTTCCATTTCTTTCTCCGAGTGGGTGCACAGTGCAGACATACCAACTATCCATATGGATTGTACACCCCACAGGCTGCTCCCAGTTTTGAGCAAGCCTGGGCAGAGTTACATTGCCAGGAAGAAACCATGAGACGCTCAGTGATTTCAAAGAGTTTCATTTCTATTCAGGTAGGTAATTAGCCGGCCACCTCCCACCACTGTATTGTTGGGGCACCTCTCAGAGTGTACTGGAGTCAAATCCCAAAAGCAAAGCATGATTCAAGAACTGGATCCTCACACTTGACAATGCTGGGGAAAGGGTTTACATGCTCAGACTACTGCCTTTCAGCAGGGCTCAAGCCTACGGGCTTTTTCAGCATTAAAAATGACAATAAATCTCATTTTGTATTAAAAATAGTCTTTCTGTCTAGACACTCATATTTCAGTCATTTATTTCAAAGTGTAGAGGGGTTATATTGCTTTGCCATAAACCAATACAATGTCAGTCTGACTGTGGAAAAGGATGCAAGGCTCACTGGATTGGCGGGCAAAGATTCCTGCAATACCAAGGCACAAAATATTCTCCTTCGGACATGCTGCCTGGGAAATCACAGGAGAAAACTTTAAAAGTTCCAGTTATTTTAGCTATTGTCCTAAAAATAGAAACTACCCCGTCTGATAGAATCTTTGAGAAGACACCTCTGATCATGTGCCCTCCAAGCTTAACTGTGAAACTTGGGAAGAATTTGTATCTTTACAGCTCTGTATCCAGGGCCCATGTCCTTCTCATTAAAAGGGAGAGCTCACTTCCAGAGAACCATGTATCCTAGAACTTCCTACATACCCTCATTCCCTGCTGCAGCAAGACCAACAGAAGAGTGGAATAGTCAAGGGGAGGGGTGCCACTTCTCATGGAAAACCAACAACCCTAAGAAAAAACAGGGCTCTTTCCCCTGAATCTCACCCATCTGTGCTCCCTTAGGCCTGCTGTGTGACTAATAGTATGGCTATCTCTATTTCTATGCTTCCATTGTTCAGCTTCCTAACAAACCCCACGTTTCGTTGCCCTACCCCTTCCCTGGTGTCAGAGACACAGACGTGGACTTATAAATCATGGTGCCAAAAGGACAACATGCCAGAGCAGTTGTTCCCTCAGCTCCTCCAGCCAGCCAGCTGTACACTGCTCTGGTGGCACGCTGTGGTGCTTGTGGGGCTATATAGGTAGTGGTGAAGAAGCAGGATTCTTTCCCCTTTGTATGGAAGCCATGAGACACTCAACGGTTTTTAAAGAGTTTTGCTTCTATCTACCTGGATAATTAAATGGCCTCCATCACTGAATTATCCAGGCATCTCTTGGAGAAACCCCTAGGCTGCAGGTTGCCAGCAGTTTTGCTCATTCGATCACCATGTGAAGGGGGGAATCAAATACCCCTAGGTTTTGCGCACTGCTATACTACACCACACAGAGTATTAACAAACATTAAGATAGAACATGGTTTTCGATGAGAGGAATTTAAAGCTGTGACACGAGCATCTAGTAAGTATTGCTATACTCTTTTTACAAAAGGAGAAAATGAAGCACAAGTTGGTCAAATGACTTGCCCGATATCACCAGGGAAATCAACGGCAGAGCTGAGAAGAGAAGCCAGAACACCTAGACGTTCAGTTCTTTGCTTTAATCACTCGAATGTCCTGTCTCTCCTACTCTAATCATGTTCACTTGATACTGTGCATATAACGACAATGTACATTGAAGTCATATGTGCAGATCAGCACAAATCTAGGAACGCTGATGTCTAGAAACAGAAGGCTTGGGGAACATGACATGATTTTTTTCTGACACACCATTGTGGTTGGCCAGCTTATGAAATTACAAATAAAACTGGCTGAGAACGGCCAAGGAGCATTTTGGACACCCTCAAGAGTATCTTTTACAGTGCTTGGAAGGGTATTCGAAAACCTTGAAAACTAATCAAGTTTATCTTCTACTAGAAGGATCCCTTTAATTGAGTTTTCAAAGTTGTATTAAGTTATTAAGCTGCATTAAAAGACCATAAAAATACACATAATCATTCCCACCCCCAAAAGTTATCTATTGCTTCTCTTAAAATCAGCCAGTGTCCAGTCACTAAGCCAGCTGTAACAGCCTATAATTTACACAGTGTAATAAAACAAACTTGGTAAGCGTTACCTCCAAGATAGAGTAAAAAAGACACATTGTTATGTGCTTTTATCACTGCATGAATCAAGCAGACTTATGAAGTCCTGGAGTGCTGAGTGGTTGCATTAGAAACCAGGGCAAAATGTTAAGAAATGTTACATATACATATAACTTCCCCTGACTTTGCCAGCATCAGCCCCCAGTCAAACTTCAGAGAATTCTATGGCAGGAATAAGCAGGTCTGGCACTCTGTCTTGCACTCCCCAACCCCACATACACACTCTTTTCTCAAGCTCTCCTTAACCACATCATTGTCTCTAAATTGAAAGGAGTGATAACATCAGGAGGCCAGGTCGGGCCATAGAGATCTGCATATAGGCATGCTGTAGTTGGAACTCCCTTTTCTATGTGAAAGAAATAGGCATCTTCTCTACCCTCCAGGCCCTCAGGAAGCCTCTGATCTGGAAGGAAGGATTTTGACTGGGTAGAGGGACAGACTGAATGGGATGGGTGTAGAGCTGAGAGGGGGGATACACCTTATTCCTCTGCAGAATTAGGCAAATGAATTAACTTTCTTTAGCCTCTCTTGGGTGCTCCTAGGGCAGCTGCAGCCTGGAGGAGGTAGGAGCAGTTCCTTCTACAGTGATTCCAATGGAGCTTTGGTTTCAGTGATATAGGGGGCCCTGCCATGGGTCAAACCTTGTGCAGAGGCCCCTGGATTCTGTGCAGATGTCCCTTACCTTCTGTGGATCCCGGGGGTCTGCCAGGTTTGTGGCCTTTTCCATGAGGGGGTGGCAAAGTCTTCCCCTACTATCGGATGACCAGGGGGAATCTCAGCAAGGAGTTCATCATGTAGACCCCCTCCCACCAGGGATAACTGGGGCCATCTATTGGCAAAGAAGGGGCCACAGAGATTATGTCAACTCTGAATATTTTCTCTTGATATATTGCCGTTGCCTCTGTGTTTTGCAGACAAAGACAAGCAGTTAAAACCAACTGCTTAAGAGAAGAGGCAAGAGGGTGTAATAAGATCAGGCAGTCAGGGCCAGTGGCCTTGCATTGGGATTATTAATATGGTTGCATGGAAATCTCTTGTCACATCAGGAAATTGCTTGGTCATCACTTGGGTCCAAAAATGAATGTTCTGGGACTCCACTCCTGCTCACCCAACACTCCACTGCCATTTCACACTCTTACTGTGGAATTATATAGCGCAGGGGCCAAGTTCACATCCAGTGGTGTACACCGGTACAACTCTACTGAATCCAGTTGGGGTAGCTGAGCAGAGCTGATATAGCAGGAGAGGATAGATAGTGCTGGCAGCACCTGTATGAGGATATCAGTCTAGTTAGAGAAAGAGGTGCTGGATAAGGAGAGCTAGAGTGACAAATTGTATGTGGGGGATGAGTGGGAGGTGGGAAGACATTCAGAAGGAGAGGTATCCAGGCCCAGAGAGGTTGGCAGAAGTACTGGACCCTGGAACAAGACTCCAGGGAGGGGGAAATGAGGAGACTGTTGCAGGGAGGGCAGGAGCTAACCGTAACTTGACATAATCTTTTTGAAAATATCTATCAAATCCTTTATATAAAAAATAAAAACCAGCATTATCTGGCAAGAAATTGTGAACATTATTTGGTGAATATTATTCAACCAGCTGCAGTAGTAACAAGGTGGAGGAAAACTTGAAAGTGGAAATAACTCAGATAAGCATCTAAATGGAAGTCCAGACCTTTGGCGATTTATCCATTAGTCCTGGTGCCAAATAAATGATGTTTTCATAGATAAGACCCAAAAGTTCTTATCCCTAGCATGCCATTTTAACAAGCTTCCTCACTTAAGTTCTCCAGGTTCCAGATATATAGCTGCTGTTACTTGCATACACTGTAACACCAATCTTAAAAGTTATTCGGCCTTTTGTATATACATATTACATGCACTCACACAGGAAACTACACATTAACTCAGATACTTTGGGCTGGATTCTTAGCTGGTAGAAACTGGCATAGCTCCACTGAAGCCAATTTATATCAGCTAAGCATTTGGCTAACTGTTTACACTGTAAGATACTGCCTGGTGTGCTTGTGTAGCTCTGCCCTATACTAAAGGGAATCAGAATTGCTCAACTGAGATAGGAGCTGTACAACCAATGGCTAACCCAGACTCTTCTTCAGCTCATGTGACAGGGACCTGTGCTTTTGGAGCAAAATGATTACATTTCTCTCTTCTGTCAGTGAAATTCTGAGTGACTATCATAAACTAACCTAATAAAAACCAAAGAATCCTAGGTGATGGTGGTTTGTTATAGTACGTACAAGTTGTGTGTGCTGTTGGCACCTTTGAATCTTAAAAGAAAGTTAACTCTGCTGTTGAGTCTTCCACTGAAAGAATAGTTTTAGCAAGTATTCCACTTTGAATTACAGACTAATCAATCAGTCACTGATGTTTTCGTAATCCTGAATTGACATTAAATGTAAAAGTTCTGTCTTATGATGATGTTGAAAAGGAAAATATATTTTGACTCCACATATATAACTTTACTTAAGATCTGTTATAAAAAAGCAAGAAGATAGGAGTCAAAGTTAATTTCTTTCATAATTTGAAAGCACCCTGCCTAAGATCAAAAGTCTGATCACTTCTACAATAAAGCACATGCATAAAACTGACGCGCTCCCATAAATCCTTGTGCACCATGCTGAATAACTTAAATGGCTTATTTAAGAGTTACACAGACCAGAATCTCAGGTAACCTACAAGATTCAATGAGCCACTAACCTGAAAGTTGAATAATCAGTAAATTCCCAAACTTGTAATCTGTAAAATAACAACCCCCTCCTTCAACTCCACACAATCCCAGACAGATGGCTGATGAAGTCTTAGGTCCCAACCCTGAAATGAGCTCTGCATAGGCAGACCCCTGCAAGAAGTTCAATTAGCTTCACAATTAGCTGTGTAGAACTTATTGCAGAAACCTTGGTACAGAATCAGTTATTTGCCTTTTACTGTTGTGGGAATTTTCCTAGAATTTCCCAGGACTGAAGCTTGTCTCAGAGTTGCATTGACTCCTATCTATTTTCTGCATGTGATACTGGATATCCGCTACAGTTCATGAACCTTAAAATTCCTCCCATCTTTCTGGAGATTTCTTGCCCTGTAAAGGGAACGCCATTAAAGAACAATGTGTTCCCCCAAGAAGAATGCTCCCTTCTTGCACGACAGATAAAATGTTAATTCTACATGACTGGAAAAGGCAGCCTGTGCCTATATAAAGATCACAAATTGGGGCCCACACGTGCAAGATGCTGAGTGTTTCATGGAAAGGGTTTGGCCTATACCATGACTGCATCTTCAATTTTCCATCTCAACCTGACCTGAAGATAGAACTTCATTGCTTAGGAAAGTCATTAATATATAGTGTAGGAAAATGCCTTCATATTAGATTAACACCAATGAAGTAAGTCATATGCCCTTTTATCAAGAAAATTGACTAATATTAAACTTGAACAAGAATAATAGGATGTGAATTTCACTTACCCTATAACAATGCAAGAGATGGCAGTTCCCAAAAAGGCATATGTTAAAATTGATCCTAAATTACGAAAAAAATGTCTCTGGGGAAACAAAGTATGAAAAATACAATGTAAATTTAGCAGAGTCCATCTTAGAAACCTAAATTCAAGTTCAGACACCGAGTTTAGGGGTCCCATTCAAGCCATTCTGGCAGTTGCCACAGTAATTCTTCAGGATTGGATAAACAAACAAACCCATAGGCTTCAAATACGCTTTTGAAAATATGATCTAAGACCCCCTCCTGTTCTCTTAATGTGTTTATATGTCACTGATCTTCCCTTTTTGCATATCAAGTATGAATTGCATATTCATGTATGAAAGTTAGTGGTCATAATGAAAGCTCAGGTTCTTTCTGACCTATATAAATATTCTAATGAATCCTCTGCCTTACACAGATGTAGGTCCCAATTCTGCATGGTAAGAGGACTGCTGCACACATGAGGAGCCTCATTGGCTTCAAAGGGACCTTGCATGGGCACAGCAATCCACCCACACATAAGATCAGAGCCTTACGCAAGCATAACAGAGAGCAGAATCAGCCAAGGGTTTGAAGTCTTAAATAATTATTTTTCATTCTCTTCTCTGCTATCAATTGGCATAAATAATTACCATGCAAAAGAATTTCAAATGGACAATTACTTAGATTCTTCTCTCCACCAATGTAACAGTAGCACTACAAAGTAGCCATCAGACCAGCCCACCTTCTGTAATTTAAGAGAGAAATCACTTACCTTCTTTAAACTATACCCAGCGTGAAATATAATGGGTGGCAGTAAAACATTGAAGAAGATCGAAGGATCAAATGTCATCTGCCAGAAAAGACAAAGATATAGATTAAAGAAAAAGTAAAACAGCTATTCAGTTTGGTATGGAAGGTTTAAGTGAGAGTCAGGCCATTTTAAAATCAGGATTAACTATGGTGCCAGCCTTAATAAATTACTCTTGAAATTGTGGAAACTGGACAAATTACTCACAGTTATTATCTGAATAAATACTAATTTAGAGTTCCCTGCTGCATGTGTATATAGTACAATATTTAGATATTTTTGTAAAAAAATATTAAACATAAGAAATAAGTAGTGCTCTGTCAACACAGAAGACAGACAAATTACATTTCACATGTTAAGAAGAGTAATGAACTAGATGGCCTGGTAGGTTTGGTGGTGGACTGGGGACTTGGGAGTCCTGTCTTTGACTCCTGGCTTAGCCACAGATTTCCTCTGTGATTATTGGCAAGTCACTCTGTTCCTCAGTTTCCCATCTGTAAAATGGGATAATACCTTCCTACTCCATAGATGTTTTGTGAAGATAATGATTCTGATGTGCTCTGATACTGGGATAATGGCCATACAAGTTGTTACATAGCTAGAAACTGCACACAAAATTAAAAGGAAAAATAAATCCTTCTTGTGTTTCCTTGTTCCATCGCATGGGAGGATATTCTCCTTCTTCGCTTATGCTTATTTACTTTTTATTTTGCTTTACCAACTTCAGTACTAAAACCCCCATCAGAATGGCAATTCAGAGTCAGATCAATGGTTCATCTAGCCCAGTAGCCTGTCTCACAACAGTGACCAGTGCCAGATGCTTCAGGCGGAATGAACAGAATAGAGTACTTATCGAGTGATCCATCTCCTGTTGTACCATCTCAGCTTCTGGCAGTCAGAAGCTTAGGGACACCCAGAGGATGGCATTGAATCCCTGACCATCTTGGCTAATAGCCATTGATAAATCTCTCTTCCATTAACTTATCTAATTCTTTTCTGAACCCTGTTATAGTCTTGGCGTTCACAACATCCTCTGACAAAGAGTTTCACGGGTTGACTGCATTGTGCAAAGAAGTACTTCCTTATGTTTGTTCTAAACCTACTATTACTTTCATTGGGTGACCCCTAATTTGTGTATTATATAAAGGGGTAAATAACACTTCCATATTTACTTTTTCACATCATTCATGATTTTATAGGCCTCTATCGCATCGTCCCTTAATCATGTCTTTTCTAAGATGAACAGTCCCAGTATTTTTAATCTTGCCTCAGATGGAAGCTGTTCGATACCCTTAATCATTTTTGATTCCCTTCTCTGTACTTATTCCAATATATCTCATCTTGAGATGGGACGACCAGAACTGCATGCGATATTCAAGCTGCAGGTGTACACGGATTTATATAGTGGCATTATATTTTCTGTCTTATAATGTATCCACTTCCTAATAGTTCCTAACATTATTACCCTTTTTGATTTTCATTGCACACTGAGCTGCCGTTTTCAGAGAGCTATCCACAATGATTCCAAGATCTCTCTCTTGAGTGGCAACAGCTCATTTAGATCCCATCGATTTGTATGTATACTTGAGATTATGTTTTCCAACTGTCACAAGGTCTGCAAAGGTTTCTCTCTTTCTCCCTTGTGCCCTGTTTTGGCTGGTACAAATAAGAATCCTCACACCTTCCTCTGGTGCTTCACCCAAGTGCCTTTTATTTACAGCACAGTCCGAAGTCTCCAGTGCAACCAAGTGGTCCCTTTATCCTCCAACAGTAACCCACCTTCAACCTTGTTCGAGGGTCTCCAGGCCCCTGAGGTGTCCTGCCTGTGGTGAGGAGACAGAGCTGCAGCCTCGTGTCCCTTTCCTGGCTTGCCTCCCCAACTGAGTTCAGCCCCAGCTGTGACCACTTAGCCCAGCCACACATCTTCCCCCTTCACTGAGCTGCCAGGCTCCACTTGCCCCGTCTCTTCTTGGCTGGACAAAGCCACCCTCTAACAGGCACTCTTGTACCTCTGCTGTGGGTTCCTGTGGACCTTCCCTGGGGTCCCCAGGCCCTTCCCCACATCCCTGGTAAGGACAGGTTTCCTGCCTAGGTCCCTTCACCCGGCAGAGTCCGCACCTTTGCTCGGGCGGTGGCTGGTGGACTATGTACCCTGCATCAGGGTTCTGTTCCCCAACACTCTGATCCTTGTTTTCCTCCGGCTCCAGAGGGCCTCCTCTGTGAATGTTTTTTCACTACCACACAGGTAGCATTCCTCCAAGCCTTTGCTTTGTCCTCTAGGAGATTCCCTTCCTTCCCCCACTTTCCCCTAGCTGTGGGGGAGGGGGTTCTTTCCCCTTAGGGAGTTTGAGGCTTCCCTCACCTCCTTCTGCCCCCTTGATTGGGCACCCCATAGTCCCTCCTTCAGGCCCCTTGCCCGGACTCCGGGCCCCACTGGATAGGGTTCCAATAGGATTGGGTATGGTAATTTCCATACCACTCCAACCTGCTGCCACCAGAAGTGCTCCTGTACTTCCATAGGCACCCGGGCAATGGATATCCCCGAGTGTCCCCATGGATGCATTGCAGGGCTACCTTTGCCCCTGGAATTACCCAGTGGGGCTTCCCTAGCCCCTTCAGCACCAGTGAGTGGATGGAGGCAGAGTCCACTACGCCCTCCCAGGGCTTCCCCCCTAACAGCACTGGTATCGTGGTTTGGCAGGTAGTGAAGTTAGGCTTACCGGCCTAGAACTGCCAAGATTGCCTTTGGAAACATTTTTTTAAAATCGGCATAACATTAGCTATTCACCAGTTATCACGTACAGCCAGTGCTTAATTTGTAATGAAAGAGGTGCTGGGATTCAAGCAAAATTTTTTTTTTACTTTCATAACTGATGCGGGAAGCCCAGGGATGCCGGAGCTATGAACTGCCAACTCTAGAGATGCTAGAGCTGAGCCCTGGCACAAATCAGCACTGCATAAAGCGGCAGATTTAAGCGATAAGTTACATACCACAGTTTCATATTTGAGTTCCTTCAGAACTCTTGGGTGTATACCATCTGGTCCTTGTGACTTGTTATTACTGTTTAATTTGTTCTAAAACTTCCTCTATTAACACCTCTTTCAGGGACAGTTCCTCAGATTATCACCTAAAAAGAATGGCTACAGTGTGGGAATCTCCCTCACATCCTCCCCAGTGAGGTTTGATGTAAAGAATTCATTTAGCTTCTCTGCAACTGCTTCCTCTTCCCTAAGTACTCCTTTAGCACCTTGATTGTCCAGTGGCCCTACTGATTGTTTGGCAAGCTTCTTGCTTCTGATGTACTTAAATTTGTCGCTGTTAGTTTTTGTGCACTTTGCTACTTGTTCTTCAAATTCTTTTTTGGCCTAATTACACTTTTACTTATACTTGACTAGCCAGAGTTTATGTTCCTTTTTATTTCCCTCAATAGGATTTGACTTCCAATTTGTAAAGGATGTCTTTTTGTCTTGAACCAGTCTCTATTCCTCTGGTGTTTAGCAGTGATAGAATTTGTTGGCCCTGTTACTGGTGGTGGGCTATTTATTTATTTAGGGAATATTGTTTGAATCTCTATTATGGTGTTTTTTAAAAGCTGCACTCTTGTGACTGTTGCTTTTAATTTCAATTTAACTACTTTCCTCATTTTTCAGTAGTTCCCCCTTTTCAAGTTAAATGCTACTCTGATGGATTTCTTTGGTCTTCTCCTCATGCCCCCCTTAAGAATGTTACATTTAATTACAATATGGTAGCTATTACTGTGCCACTCAGCTATATTCATCTCTTAAGTGCACCACTTAGGACTAAATCAAGAATTGCCTCTCCCCGTATGGATTCCAGGACTAGCTGCTCCAAGAAGCAGTCATTAGAAATGTCAGTCATCTAGAAATTTTATCTCTGCATCCCATCCGGAGGTGACATGCTTCCAGTCAATATGGGGATAGTTGAAATCCCCCATTATTAGCTAGTTTTCTGTTTTTGTAACCTCTCTCATCTCTCTGCGCATTTCACAATCACTGTCACCATCCTGGTCAGGTGGCGGGTAGTGGCGGGTAGTATATTCCTATGGCTATCCGCTTATTATTCAGGCATGGACTATTGATCCATTCTATGGTACACTTTGAGTCATTTAAGATTTTTACTATATTTGACTCTCTACTCTCTTGCACATTTAGTGCCCTTCCCCACCAGCATCACCTAGTCTCTCATTCCTGTGTATTTTTTACCCTGTTGTTAACCATGTCCTATTTATTTTCACCATTCTGCCAAGTTTTGATGATGCTGATGATATTCTAATTCACCCCTTGGAGTAAAATGTTTCCAGCTCAGTCACTGGAGTAGCTGGTGAGTAGACTCAGTTTTAATTTTTTTCCCCAAACATAACTCTTTGGGAAAGAGTCTGTGTACCTGTCTAATATTCATATTTCTAGATTCCACAGAAAAAATACTTGTACAGGAGAATTTTGTTTCTGCCTGCACATACTGCAAACTCAATTTGAGTTCAAAGGGTCAAGCTGGGTTCTCTCAGTCTCACATCACCTCCAGGCACAAAGATCCAGCAGATTAAATTAGTGCCTCTGCATTGTCCCACAGTTTGAACTATAGGGGAATGAATGGCACTGTGCACTGAAGTGCTGAGCTGTAACTCCCCCAGGTGGGCACTGAGGGCAGGAACTAAAAGGTTCCTAGTTTATCTGCAGGTAATCATGTTTGAAGAGAACTACAAGGTAAAGTAGGAAACTTCTACTTACCAGTAAAATGTAATTTTGCCAAGATGTGATTTTGCCCTTTCAGCAAGAGAAATATGGTGGAAATATGGTAAAATTGCACTTGCACTAGGAAGCCTCTCCTTTAGACTTCAGATGTTTTGTTGTTTCTTTTAGGAGAGTATATTCAATTAGAGGGCTTTTAATGTGCTTAATTATTAACCGTTCAACTAATTTACCAATTACATCCTGTAGCTCTTCATTATCATCTCTGTTCCCATCTGTACTGACAGTGCAAGACAAACTGCCATGGCAATGAAACTGAAATATCCTCTCAGTGGCACTCATCTATCCCTATGAGACAATAGCTTATTTATCTTCTTCACTGCTGGAGATGCAAGACATCATTGTGTGTGGAAATCTGAAGGAACTAACTCCATCATGGTCAAGGGTATGCCACATTGTGAGGAAAAAGTGGTCTGTCTTGGAAGCAGCAGAAGTTACATTACATTCTCCATGTGC
Source organism: Dermatemys mawii (assembly GCA_007922305.1). NCBI lineage: Eukaryota > Metazoa > Chordata > Testudines > Dermatemydidae > Dermatemys > Dermatemys mawii. The sequence goes on from ML677363.1 coordinate 16,699,923, forward strand.
AATGGATAAGACTCATCTATTCTGCACAGAGCCAGAGTAACCGGGCTTTGTATGGGGCAATGAGCAGTCCACTATTCACTTCACAAACCAGGGTTGTGCCACTATGCTACAATCCAGCTTTTCCTGCCCTCTGGGCTAGGATAGCAGCAGCTGTCACTCCATACGCCTTATGTTAGGCCCCTCGATCTGTGTAATCCTGGACTGTCAAACCCACTCAAGTCTCTGCTTAGCACCAGTCTGTTTGGGTCGCCTCTGGAGCTTCCTCAAAGAGATGGAGTGGAGGGCTACCCATGTGTTATGAATATTTTTATTTGGGCCTTAAATCACAATAAAAAGATATGTCCACCAGCCCTACTCCAGGGATTAGGCAATGCTGAGGTTCTTGCATGGGCCCTTTGCTTTGGGGTGAATTTCACCCTATAAGCATATACAGAGAGTATTCCTTATGGCATTTGGTGAAAAGAATCAACAAAATAAGAAACTGTGCCCCAGCTTTGAATGGAACCTTTTTGGAGGTTCAAGAATAATTAGTTACTTTTCCTCAATTGTCACACAATCCTGTGCTCCCCATTTCTGCTTTAGGATGAGAAACAGAAAGACCAACATACCAGCGGAACCAACAGTCTTGTGAAGGCACCAACAATCTTGTGAAGAAACCTGTTCTCAGGAAACTTCCAGTTCAATTTTTCAGAGCCCATAGCTTCAAGGAGTTCAGATAAATTTAGTGTAAAGATCTGAACATTGGGGTCCAAATTCAATTCAGACCTCTTCTGAGCTTCATCCAGCCAGGGCTTAATTTGTAATGAAAGATGTGTCTGGCCTCAAGTGATTGCTGTACTTTCATAACTGACATGGCAAGCCCAGAGGTGCCAGGGCTCTAAAATGCCAAGCTCGAGGTGCTAGGGCTCAGCATTTGTCTTTAAAATAACAACAAGAACATGTTTAAAGTAGACAAGTTAATTTTATTCTGTGAACATTTCCAAAGCTAGTTTTGCCAGATGTCAACGCATAATCTTTACTATTCTTCAGGTGTAATTCTCCGCTCAAATATGCAGGCATGTCTCACTGCACAGCTTGAAAAATCCTGGTCATTGCTGGAAGGTGCTTTGCTTTTTTCAGAGGGTTATGCATTGTGAATATTCCACCGCCGGAGCAACAAATGACACCGACATAAGCGTATGTGTGCACAGTGCTATGTTGGCAGGAGAACTTCTCTCACCAACATAGCTTATGCCGCTCACAGAGATGGATTTTTATGTCCATGGGAGAGCTCTCGCCCATCAGCATCTTTCACCAGACCTGCTGCAACAGTACAGCTACGCTGCTGCAGTGCTGTATGTATAGACAAATGCTTAATCACAAACAAAGTTATACCCATGAACAAATTGGTGTGGTCCAGTGCTGCAAGATGCTTGGCATCTCTCATTGAAATGACTTAAGGGGTAAATGTGGTTACTCAGTCTATGCAAAATCTCCGGTAAGTGAAGACAAGTCTTTGCTGTGTGTTGAGAGGGCTCACCACATTGCAGAAGGCACAGAGCATCTCCTAGGATTGGGCAACCCAATAACTTCAAGCTGCAGCCTGGATTGTCAAAGAGACACTGCAGTAGGTCACATTCCAGGAGTAATTGTAAAACTCTTTAATAAAGAGCTACATATTTAAAATATTACATCATACTTTTTTCAGGAAAAGGAGTAATTATGCTAGGTTCTGCATTCCAGCAGATGAATGGGTATTTATTTGTTTAATTCCAATTAACAAATTCAATTGTGCATAAAAATTGTTTGTTGATAGGAATGCAGATGCTGCTTGGAGAAGTATGTGCTCCCTTCTACGCTTTTCCTAAATTGTCTGTTTTTAAATGGGAAAGGTTTTGGATTTGATATGCAATGTCTATCAACTGCCCAAAGGATTGATTTGGCAGGTGTGGAGTGTTCATTGTGTTCTTCATTCTCTGCAGTTACCAGAGAGGACTAAGATGTGTTGCAGCAGGGTCTGAATAAATGGAGGAACTTCCTGGTTAGAGAGCTTACTAGTTGCTGCTTAAAGCATGGCTCTCCATATATTTTATACCCTCACACGAAATGGTGTCAGAAGTGCATGAATCTGTCTCTCTGAAGGAGTAGAGGACAGAAAAGAGCCCTGACTGCCAGAGTAGTGAGTGAGTGGGGAAAGTGTTGAAGCTGTAGCAGGAAAGAATCAGAGCCCTGTCTCAGCACAGCAATGGAGCCCATAGCACAAATAGAGAAAAGGAAGTGTTAGAAGTCAGTTGGGCTTGTGAACAGTTCAGATCGCATCTGTTTGGTTTGAATTTTAACAAAGAAACAGATCACAAGCCCGTAGTGGTATTACTGGGAGCAAAGCCTTCCACCTAGGATTCAAAGATTTTGGCTATAGCTAATGTGATTTTTCTTTCAACACTGAACACATTCCAGAGAAAGCACTCATAGCAGCAGACATGTATCTAGAGACCCAATGGGGCAGCCACCAATAGAAGATGAAAAAGCTTTAGAGAAAGATGTCGAAGTCTACACTTTGTTCATGCAGCAATTCTAGTATCTACCAGCTAACTTCAGCAAATTGGAGATAAACAACTGAAAAATGAGACTTGCCAGAAACAGACTCTATTCTGCCAAGGAGGGTGGGGTCAAAGGAGTCAACTACCAACTGACCTACCACCATACTCACAGGACCAAAATGACCTTTCACATGGCAGATGGCCTGCTTCTGAAAGGACACACATTCTTATCCCTACTAACTTCAGAAAGATGCTCTCCAATATCACCGAGGGACACCAAAGTATAACCAACTGTGGAGCATGAGCACAGCAATCTGTGTGGTGGCCCAGTCTGCATAGGCAAAGTCACACCTTAGTAGAGGCTGCAAGATATGTAACTCTATACAGAGCTACCTGACAGACCTTGGCAGTGGGTAGCCACAAGATTTATTTTTTCTATTATTATAGCTGATGAATTCTCCAGATATTTTGGCTTATCTAAACTTATACAATGTTCCTTGGCACAGGTCATTCAGAAACTAAAGTCAATACCTACACCTAATGAGTTGCTGTAGTCCGCATATCTGATAATGGGCCTCAACTTACCTCTAAAACATTCCTACATTTTGGACAGGGCTTTGATTTTGAGCATCGTAGGAGGAATTCACATTGCCCCTAGAGTAACAGGGAGGTGGAAAGAGCAGTGCAGACTTTAAAAAGACTTCTGCAAAAATCAGCAGCCCCACATAAAGCACTCCTAGGCATATTAGTCAACACCACTTGCATCTGGACTATCTCCATCAGAACTTCTGATGGGAAGACAAATAAGGACATCTTTGTCTGTGGCAACAATACAGATTAAACTGGTCCCAACTGATGGAATTTCAAAAACGGGATGCTGAACTCAAAATTCAGCAACCAAAAAGCTTCCATATTCAGCACAGAACAAAAGCATTACCTGAATGAACAGTGGTGGGTTAGCCCTTGGGCCAATAGGGTCATGCCCATGGGCCCCAGACAATTTGGGGGCCCTGGAAAAATGGGCACCCCATGCCCTGACCCTGCACCTGCTGCCTGCCTAGGGCTTCTGCTGGGGGGAGTGGGAACAGAGCATGGGGGCTTGCGCCGCTCCTTCCCGGCAGGATCACCAGGTGGTTGGAGCAGGCCTCCAGCCCTCCCGGCAGGAGTGCTGGGGCGGGGGGGAATAGTAGGTGTAGGGCGGTGGGGAGGGGACCCCACTTGCTCTGGCTCAGGGCCCCAAAACATCCTCATCTGCCTCTGTAACAGGAGATGAGAAACAAAGTTTGGATCAAGAGCTCCCAGACATTTCGAACTGTTCAGAACTAGGTAGAAACTTCCAGATCCTACTGACTGGAGACTCCATGAGGACTTCTCCAGAGGAATCAGATTCATCTTCTGTATTTCCCAACACACCAAAGAGAGGATCTGGGGCTTGCAGGTACTCTCTAAGGAATTAAGTCCCCTCCTCAGGGAACTCCATGCACAAACTCCACAGAAGTGATAACACAGTGTGGAAGACTGATCAGATCCCCTCAAAGACTTGATCATTAGAATAATGTTCAGGATTATTTAAATACAATTGATAAGGAGATATAGTAAAATAGTTTTAAGAAATTTGAAGTATATTTTGAACTGTTTTATGCATACCATTTACATTTTAACATTTCATATGAAGCAGTGTCAGGAATGAGATATATTCTGACATCTGGTGGCGAACTATGGGAATTGCAGTGAGCCTTGCAAAATAAGTCTGGGGCTGATCAATTTGCATAGACACACCCACTGCGCCTAGCCTGAGCCCACAGCAGCCCACATGGCCACTTCGGCTGATGAGGGAGCCCCAGTTTCTCTGTTATTGGGGCAGGAATGATAAAGTGATGTTACTGTGATTATGTGAATGAAGGACTATGGACATGTACTTGGCCCGTGTTATGATGGAGAGACTCGCCATCATCTAGGTAGCACTCACTGGGCAAGGGCCATGCGTTTTCAGAACACTGTGAGATTGAGAGAGGTGGTGGATAAGCACCTATACCTTTTGGTGAGGGCTCTGTTTGAGGGTCTCCCAGGCCTATTGCACCCTGCCTCTCTCCACTGTAGAATGTCAGAATTGAATTTTGCTTCCATTAGGAGCCTGGTTCCAGGCTGCTGAGCTGACAATTGCTTTGGGCTCACTGGTGCACCTGCATTAAGGCTCCCCTACTGTGAGCTGAAATCACCTAAGAGCTAAAGAAATCACTGAGCACTGTCTTAAGTAGGGGGGACCTGGAAAAAGTGCAGAGTGGCTGGTGCAGCAGAGCAGTCTGTGTGTTGGCTAGCAGGACGGCTAGCGGAGTGACTGGTGCAGCAGAGCTGTCTGTCGACTAGCGGAGGCGTTGGTGCTGCGGGCAGAGTGACCGGCGCAGCAGAGCTGTCTGTGTGTCACCTAGCAGAGCAGCTAGCGGATCAACGGGCAGAGCGGTTTGTAGGACAGCCAGCGGAGCGGAGCAGAGCCGATTGCGGTGAGAGCTGCAGCGGAACCTCACGGAGAGGCGGCGCAGTCGGCCTCGGACCACGTAAGGTGCCCCGTGCCCTACCCTCCATCTCCACCCAGGCTGGAGGTAAGACTCTGCCAATTGACTTTTGAACTCTGCATGGACCAAGGACAGAGACTCTTGGGTTGTTGGACTTTTGGGACTATTGAGTGACTTTTTGGGGTTGTGGAACTCAAGAGCCAAAGGGAAGGCCACGGCCTATTTGCTGGGAGGGCGCTTCTGGTTCATTGTTTGGTTTATTAACCTTGTTTGTGGTGTTTCCCCAATATAATGCCACATTGTTTCTCCCTGTTATTAAAAGGCTTTGGTACACTCAGACTCTGTGCTTGCGAGAGGGGAAGTATTGTCTCTTACAGATGCCCAGAGGGGTGGTATATGGTTGTCCCAGGTCACTGGGTGGGGGCTCGAGCCGGTTTTTGTATTGTGCTATTGGAATGGAACCCCTGGATACTGAACCTGGCCCTTGTTGCTGCCAACTCTGATGGGCAGAAGGGTTACATTTATAAAGAAAGGAAGATGTGGAGTAGCTATGGAGTTCCTGATCTTCCACAATCACCAGCAAGGAAAAAGGATGGGATGCAGCAGCCATTTTACTAAACGGGAGAACTTCCTGGTTAGGGAGTTCTCTAGTTGCTGCTTAAAGTACGGTCTCTGTGTTTATGTCTTCATCAGAGGCAGATTAAGGATTTGTGTCCCAGACAAGAGCAAGTGCCCTCTGTCCGCCTGCAGTCCACCTGACCATCCCCACCCCCAGGTGCTCCTGCCGGGAAGCAAGGATGCCTATTTTTCTGCGGGGAACCAATTGGCCAGGGCCCCTGGGCATAGGACCTGTTGGCTTCATGGTTAATCCATCACTGGTCTTCACACCATAGCACACAATCTGAAAAATGTCAGCACTTTGTGGGCTAACCCTGTGCATTGCAGTTAGCCTCTTTAAAATAAAAGTGTTAATTGAAAATGGCAAATTTTAATAATTTTGGGGAAAAATTAATTATAATGACCCCTCATCACTCCTGCAATTTGTGGAGCTGAGTTATCTGAGAACCAGACTTACTGCATTTCTTCATAACGAATAAAAACCTCGGTATTTTTGCAGGTAGTAGGCAAGACAACATTTTTCCCTATTCCATTTTAATCTATTGTTTTTTGCAAAAATTTTAAGGAATAAATATATATTGAGCCACATCCTCTGCTGGTATAAATTGCTGTACATCTACTGACTTCAATGAAGCTACGTTTTTTTCTCATGAAAAACTACAGTGCCAAGGACTGAACTAAATATGACAGATTTGTGTATCTGTTAGGAAAAACAGATTTTGCGTAACAACCATGGGAATTTATGGTTCTTGTCCACGTTATCTCCTGTACCAAAATCCACTGAGCACAGAAGAGAGAACAATTCATTTTGTTTTGATTTTTTCTTGTGCCACTCTGACTTATGCCAGCTGGCAGCAGTCCCTAAAGGACTGTACATCAGCTGAAAATTGGCAGAACGCAGTTCCATTTTAATTTGACTGTGAAGAAGACCCCCAAACCCCTTCCATCCATAACATGCCTCCTACACCAGGGTGGGATGTACTGTTGACACAAGAGCTGCTATAAACCAGCTTTGCACCAAGAAAGAGCTCCAACTTCCTGGTTTAGCCAGGTCTGAGTGCGGTGGAAAGAGGCCAGAACACAGGAGGGAATCTAGCCCACTGGTTTGGCAACCATATGGAACACATTTTGTTCTACGAGTGCCAGTGCAAAAAACAAAAAGACAGAATAAAAATGGAATATTGCCTAGAGTTCAAAATGCATTCCTCGGTGCATTCCATGTCCTATATGTATGAAACAGATGTAATTTTACTGTGTGATTTGCTTCTTCAACAAAAAACTGGGGAAGAAAAACAAATGTACATTTTCACTATGAAATAAAACACTTATGAAAAATGATTTCACAAAAGTGATGTTAGAATGAGCATAGGTCTGAACAAAATAAAAAATGGTCAGCCTTGCTATTGCCAGGATAGTGCCTTTATTCTCCATCAAGTTCTGACCTGTAGAGAGAGTGTTCTGCCTTTTTAACTTCATTTCAAGTAACTCCCAGTACAACAGAATCCTGTTTACAGTCTAGCACTGAGAGACAAAAGACATTATAATAATAAGCCTGTGTAATTCCTTGTTCTGTCTGGAGGCTCTCCTACATTAATACCTTTAAAAGTGACAGCATGTCATTAGCATAATGGCTTGCTCTTCCTCTGTCCAGATAAAGTGCTTTTTTTTTTAATGGCTATAATATACTACATGGATTATTTAGCGTTAAAACAAACAGACCAGATTGCAAAATTGCTTCCGTCTTCTTACTAACAGATAACTTGATTCGATAAACAGGAAGTGAGAACTCAGCAATTTTTTTTACACTGTTCTGCTTATTTTGAGTTATTAAATTAATGTGAACCGGCTGGCAAATAATGGGATGTGGCAAATTTAGCTACGCTGACAACTTTATAGGAAATAAGATGGAGAAAGAACTTTTTACCACTAACTCTTCCAAATCAAGAGTCTCAAATGTCACATTAACATAGGAAATAAGTCAGTAAATTAGTAATAAAAATGTAAACTTTTTTCCATAGGAAACAGAAATCCTAACTGCATATTTTTATTATTCAAAACAATGCTATAATATAACAAAAATATATTTATAACTCATGACACAGGCTAATTGTTGCTGAAAAGGCTCAGGAGCCCCTTTGACTTCAAGTCAAAGGGGAATTGTGGTTTGCACAAAACAGTCAAGCAATAGGCCAAAACACAGCAATTTTTAATTATTTTTAAACCAAAGGCAGGAAAGGCTCTGTGGGGCTTGTTTTCACCTCCTAAATTCTGCTGAATTTGTATTTGAATTTGCCTTTGTTCCACAGTGTCAAGTCGAGGTGGAGCGAATCCCACAGGCATAGTTTGCAGAAGTAGCATCTGCAGCATGTTCACACTCCCTGTGGTCTGAAGAAACCCATTATGCTAACTCCACAGAGCTTTAGAGAATCTTAACGGAGTGTCAGGCCGGGGAAAGAGGGGAGGATGGTCCCCTGACAAGGCTGCAGATACCAGTGTGCAATTTATGCTGTTCCATTCTCATAATAGCTGTTATTCAGCTCCAGAGTGAGTGCTGTAATGAAGATGCTGAAACCTAGGTAGCTCATTGCATCTGAGCACAGCTGGATGTGAGGCAAAAGGTGGCGCTTCAAGCACTAGAGACACATGCTGCTGCAATACTTAAGGAAAACTCTCCACTCTACCAGATTGCTCCTAGTTTCTAGGTTGACTCTGACATGGTTGCAGGCTAAGAGGCAGAGCTGGTGCTAGCCCAGTGGGGGCCCTAAGGAGAAATATCTCTGCCCCAACACTAAAACAGGCAAGTTCTTATAATAAAAAGCAAATAGGGGGACCTCCTGAGCTGCTCGGGGCCCTAAGCAATTGCTTAGTCTGCTAATGTCTAGTGTCAGTTTTGCTAAGGGGGATGGGACTGTTGTGGCTATGCAGAGCCGCCTGCCAAAGGCAGTCATCTAGAGCAGCGCGCTGGCAAAGTTTTCCCCCTGCGACCCCTTTCCCGTTGCTCGCGTCCTTTCGCGGCCCCTGGGTATGTCCACTGAAATGCTGCCGAATAGAAAGCGCACACCCCACTTTGAAGACCACTGATCTAGAGAGGCAATAGTCTTTCAGGAAAAAGCCTGAAGACTCAGTAAAGTCTGAATAAGTCTATGGTCCCAGTATACTCCTGTACCCACCCAGGTTTGCTATCACAACCTTCAATCAGCCTAATTTTTCCTGAGGGAGGCAAAAACCAAACATACACAGGCTCCAATTCAGCAAGGAATTTAAGTATGAGGAAAAAACTTTAAGCTTATGGGTAATCCCACTGACTTCTATGCTCGGGGACCTATATTACAGACAAAGACAACTCCTGAGTTTAAATAACAATTACCATTATAACACACAGGTAAGTGAGTTACAAGGCAACACACATGCAGGAACTCAGAAGTCATACAGTAAGGGGATGTAATAGCGTGAGTCAAGTTTAAGCAGTTTCACATATGGTCAGAACCTTGGTATGCACATCATTACAACATGAGAAATGCGCTGTTATGAAAAGTACCTGTTGGGCTTTTGCAACAGATCTCTTTCTTAGAGATTTAGAAAAAAGGTAGTATGGAGAGAGAGGGAGCATAAAATTTAGATTTTAATATTAACTTACATTTGAAATTTTTGATTCCAAGTAGAAGTGCTTACGTAATTAAAACACCGATTTGTAAGTCATTTATTCAATGTCTGATGGAGGAAAATGTGTTGGGTCCATCACTCACTAACATGCTTTGACCAGATCTTCTCAAGATAAAGTCAATGGAGTGATCAGACCAGAGAACTCAAGCAATTATTTTGGTCACACACAGCCTCCTGACTGCAGCAGAGCTGTGAACTATTATTTTTTTCTGTTTCATAGCAATTGGACATCTAATTCACCTTCTTTCCTTTTTCTCTCTGTTGTCCTTTTTGTTCCTCCCTTGTCATCCTAAAATCAGAATAAGTGTCCATATCACACTATAAATAGGGACAGATTCTCCTTTCACACTGGCATAAGTTAATAAAGCAAGAACTCATTTTATAACTCACAAGGATAATGGCAGACAATCCTTTTACCTTTTGAAGCATTGCATTGCCTTGGTGAGCATTAACGTTGTGTTGGCTGATTTCTCTTTTGTACTGATATTCATATACTTGGTTTGTTATATTAACAAGTAGAGTGGGTGGGCCAAACTTCAGCTTCTCACAAGGATAGACAGTTCCACTTTCAAAGCTGGTTGGTGTTGTTGCATATCGTATAATTAATCCCATTAGGAGACCTGAAGATTAGAAACATACAAGGTGAAAATACTGTATGTGTCTGATACAGTGTTTGTTGTAGACATGGAGAAGAAAAGTATGGTGGTGCCCCTTCACCACCACCACCACCACCGGAGTGTACTACAGAGAGTATTGTGTGGATGAATATGCAACACTGAAGAACATGGCAATTGCTGGATGAATACAGGGGTGGACATGTGGGTTTTACATGCACTTGGATCAGATCATACTTCTGTGATCCAGGTATTGGGGTCATTCTGATGTTTTTACTAACCACATTACTCAGCTATTGCATGCTTAATAAGGTATGTGTGGTAAATATGTAATTAGGGCAGAAGGATGCTTTTGTGGCAAGAACACTGTACTGGAAGTCAAGAGATAAAGTTCTTTTCTCAGTAACTTCCTGTGTTAAAGTTATGTTGGGTGAGTCTTTACTCACTCTATCCCATGACACTTTCTGCATATTTAAGGAGCTATACAGTTATGGTGCTATATAAATAATAAACAATAAAAATAGAAAGCAAGGAAAGAAGGATGCTGTTGTGGTTAAGGCAAAGAGACTTAGATTTAGTTCCTGACTATGGCTATGTCTACACTGCAGCTGGAGATGTATGTTAATACTGCAGTTTGCATAGATATGCCTGTGCTATCTGTACTCTAGCTACCTTACTAAAAATACTAGTGAAGACATGGCAGCACAGGCTTCAGCATGGGCTGCACAAGCAAGCACATGCTTAGGGGAGTCAGGCAGAGTTGTGCAGCCTGTGCTGCCATTTCCTCACTACAGTGAGCTAGCTAGATTAGATATACCCACCTGAGATTTAAAGCTGCAAATCACACCCCCAGCTGCAGTGTAGCTAAGCTGCTGCTTCCTGTGGGACTTTGGACGGTGTCCCTCAGATGGAAAAAAATAATACTTCCCAGGAGTGCTGTGAGTATCGTTGATAATCAATGGGTTCGTTTTATTTATTGAGAAGATGTCAGATAACTTCACTCAACATAGAGAAATCAGTATAGACAGAAAAGGGTTAATACTTTACATGATCCTGGGAAGTAGTTCCTGCAGCAGTTTTCAGCACGTCTGTATCAAAGTGTGTGCTTAATTCAGCTCATATTTAGGCGGTGTCTACACTTAAACCACTACAGCAGTGCAGCTAAGCCACTGTAGCACTTCAATAAAGACACTCACTATAGAAATGGGAGAGGCTCTTCCATCACTGTAATTAATCTCCCCCCTCCCACCCACAAGAGGTAGCTCAATGGCAGAATTTTTCTGTTGACCCAGCTCTGTGTACAGTGGGCGTTAGCTTGGCTTAACTACATTACACCCCTGAGTGACTTAGCTGGGTCAGCTTAAATTTCTAGTGTAGACTTAGCCTTATATGTCCCTTATTTATGACAGCAAAAAAGACTAATGGCTTTTTTCCCTTTTCCTTATCTGGCTTTTATTTGTCAGGTTATAAGACATCTGTGCCAATTACAAACAATACTATTCCAAATGTTAATAGATCATAAAGTACAAATATTATTAGGCCAAGAAAACCTACAATAAGTGTTCCCAGCACACAGTTCCTACTAGACAAAGCTTATCCGTCATACTTTTGACCAATCAATGGCACATACATCTGGCTTTTGGCAAATAAACAGAACATACCAACAATTTAACTACTAATAAAACATATAGATACACCAAAACTAATCTTGAGTATAAAATATTCCAAGATGCACCTTTAGCATAAATGCAAAAGTATGTTGGGAATGTTTGATTCTTAGCTTAGTATAAACCTTCTGGTTCATTCTATAATATTGACTCATAGTATAGATCCATAAATACTTGGGAAATGCTCAGATACAACAGTGATGGAGGCCATTAAATATCTAGATTTTTTTAGAGCCCTTTGAAAAATATGAAGGAAATTTAAACATAGAAAATAACCCAGAGGAGTCAGAAAATTTAGAGTTAATACTGAAGTTTCATTCAATAACCAGACACTATGATGATGAGAGTGGTACAAATGCCTAGACAGTCACAGAGATGAAACAATCTTGTTGTTGGCCAGTTTTGCAGAGGTCTCTGAGCAGTGATTGCCTCTGGTATGTCAGATCAGATGTAATATTTTAGCTTCATGGAGTAAGGCAAAGATGGTGTAATAGCAATAATGTTGACTATACTGTTAAGGAGGGATGTTTTCTTTCAGTCCCTCAGGATTCACACCACCAACTACAAGTCCAAAGGTTGCTTCCTGAGGTCGCATGAAATGTGCATAATAAATCAAATAATAAATCTAGCTGTAGTAAGAGGTAGCATACAGACTTCCTGAAAATTCTTGGGGGAAGGAAAGCAGACACTAAATGTTCCAGTGCAAAATATTAATACCAGGATGCCAACCCCAAGTGTTCAAAAGTCAGACCATGAAAATGAATTGGTTAAAAGAGTTTGGGGTTTTCAGACTGACTTCAGATTATTTAACGTTTAGGAGGAACTGCCTATCTCAAAAGATGTTATTACAGGTTGAAAATTCAACCTTAAATGACTCAAAATACACATGCAAAAATGTGGATCTTCCCACTCGGTGCTTGGAAGGATGCCACTCACCCTCTCTCGGACCCTTGAGTGGGAGAATGATTATCCTTTCCTCTCCAGCTATCTTGTCCTGTCCCAAATCCCAGACCCTTCTCTCAATCCCATCAGTCTCAGGCTTCTACTGCTCCTCTGCCTGTGCATTCTCCTTCCCTTCCCCTTCAGTCTTCTGCCCTGTCACATTCTCCCTTCCCTTCCGCTCACCAAAGTCTACTTCTATGGTCCTCATTTCCTGTATCCTTAGTGGGCTTGCCTGCTCCCTCACCCTCCTCTCCTACCCCTCTAAATTCTGCTGTCCTGCTCCCTCACTGTCCTTCAATATTAATTTACTCCATGCAGTGCTCTTGCTTAGCTTCAAAATTTCCTTGCCCCCATATTAATCCACTACCCTGCTCTGGTCCTCACCCTTCCATACCTGCCCAGTCTCCCCACACTATTTCTCCCTGCTTTCTGACAGCATGTAAGGCAGCCATCTTCCTTGAGTCAACCAAGACTCTCTCCTACTGAAACAATGGGAGATGGGGGCCATCTTTACTAGGAGCTCTCTCACTATCACCTGCAAAGGTAGCAGGGAAAAGGACAGCCATTTTAATTGAGGGAATTGGCCTGTGGCTCTCAGATAGCAGTCATGTTTTGCCTACATAGCCTCTGTGCTACCACTGAATAGATCACTGTTTCATAAAACACTTTGAGAAACCTAGTATATGTTCGATACATAAAACCAAGTTCTGGTTACTGTTTTAAATATATAGGGACTATCATGGATGTCCGCGATGAGGCTACCTGCAACAGGCGCCTGTGAGGAAGAGTGAGTCAACTCAGATCCACCTAAAAGTAACTGAATTCCTAGTCAGTTAGTTAGTTAGTTGTGTTACTAGGCCTTAGGTGGGGAGTGGTGGTGGGGCGGATCCTAGAGACAGGAATCTCCTGAGGAGAGAAGCTCCCAGGACAGCGCACCAGAAGAAGGATCCTGGGAAGCATGCTCCTGGGGACAGGGAACTCCCAAACAGTGTCAGGAAGCCCAGCCTCTCAGGAACTACAGGCTGTCCCAGAGAAGAGCTGCAGTTGGCAGATCTCTGCAGGCCCTGGCTCCAAGGAAGCCTCCTCCTCAGGCAATGACAAGAGACCTGATTCCAGGGAAGGGACCAGAACCAAGAGAACCCTGCTGGAAGGGAGTAGGAGACCAGGGAGAACACACAAATTGAGACTGACTCTGTCTTCCAGCCAAAATGCTGTGGTGAAGGTTTGCTTGTATTTTCACTGGGCCTTTGATTAAAAAACTAGACCACTCAGAAGGGTAACTATTCCCTACATAAAGCCACATTTAACTTATTAAAGCCACATTTGGGGAAACTGAGACATAGGCAAATTCTGTTCTCCATTATACTAGTGAAAGTTCATTCATTTGGCTTCTGGGTTATATTATTTCAAACAGCAGTGGCAAGTTTAAGATGGGAAGCTACAAGGGCAACTATTATGTTGTCCTGGCAAGATAGGATACCTTCAACAGTAGTCACAAACGACCTTCTGCGAGTTTTCTCTGGTGGGGCAGATAATATTCAGAAATGGTTAGTCTGGCATTTCACTGCACTTTTCCAAAGAAGTCACAAAGAATTATGGTATGTACAAGTCCTGCAAAAACTTAGGCACCTGAATATATTCATATATGTAAAGCTGATCAATGTGTGTTTGCAGAAATGGTGCTTTTTAAGGTCTTAAAATTATCGTCAAGATTACTGTAAGGAAATAAAAATCAACATTTGACAAAGACAACTGGAATTCAAGCCTGGCTTGTGTTGCTTCTTTCCCCTAGTCTGGATCCTATTCTCAGATGCAATATGGGTCAGGGTAGCATACTGAACTGCTCCGATGCTTAAAGGTATTGTCAATGGTTTTAGAGTACAAATAAAATAGGCAATTTTGTGAATATCAATAGACATATAGGATGGCTAGCATTAAGTACAGCAGATGTTGACAATCAATATTCTTGGAGCATTAATGGAGCTTTTCAGTCTCTTGAGTTCTGAGAGGAACATTATGATGTTTTAAATTTGAAGTATAAATGGATTCAAATCCCTAGATTCACAAAATTAATGAAAGCTCCATAGAAGGATCTAAAAGAGACAATTGCTGTATCATTTCAATGTGTTTCTGGAGACCACTTAAGTATTTCAGTCATATTATTCCTTAAGAAATAAAGCTTTTCCAAAAGTCTGATTTACCAATATACTGAATATAAAACCTTAGGAAAAATAAATATTTTATAGTTTATGCATTATCATCAACTCCTATAAATTTGTGCTTTATATAAAATATTTAATATCTCTAGTATAGCTGTACTCAGAGGCCCAAGGCATCTGTCAGGCCCAAGGCATTTGCTGCTGGGCACTCAAAAGTACCTTTCAAATTCCTCCAAGGAAAAGCCAGGCTATGTAAGTGCTATTGTTAGAATAAAATGGTTAGAAGTATAAAAGCCAACATTTCCAACTGTCCATGCTGACACTCAGCTGCTGCTTCACACCTCATTCAACTGCTTGCTTTGGCACTGGCCCACCCCAGAGCATTACCAAGAATGCTGCTGTTGAACCGAGCTACAATAATCAGTGACACAAATTCAATGAGAGATTGAAAGGCAAACCAATGAATGAATCTGCATTCTTCTGTTGTGAGTGCTCAGCTCCTCATAGGATCAGGCCCTAAATCTGTCATACTTTTCTGTTAGTTTTCCTCATCTTTCTCTTTGACTATCTTCTGCAATGGCACACCCATAAACAATGGTCATACACTGCATTGCCAACTGTTTCAGATCCAGACATCATTCCGTGCAACAGTCAGCAAACAGCTGGCCAAATACTACTCAGTCATATGTAAATAGGCCTGATTCTCCAGAGCCTTGCAGACTGTGTATTCATGTAGATCTTGAAAATGGATCCAAACAGCTGACATCTGTGCCTCCATACAATGAACTGTGGAATCAGGGCATTACACCTGTGCAAACTGGGTATAAAATTCTACTGATCTGATTGTAAAATCTGGTATAAATGGCTACACAAGTTGCAAGGCAATGGAGAACCAGTTCTCATGGTGCTACTCAAGCTTGACTGCCATGTAAATGAGAACAGAATTTTGTCCAGTACAAGTACATGGTTCTGTAGACATTCCTACAGGTAATTTTCCTCTCAAGTTGCTGGTATTGATCTCTTACAATGGTTTACAACTGAAATGCTGATTTCCTTTAACCACTCCTGTTTCACACTGCTAAGAATACCTAAAGCCACACTCAGTATTGCTAGGTGCAGGAGGGACTACAGCTTAAGCTTGTAATGCATATGAATGGGTATTTCTCTTTGTTTGAAGTCTGTCATAAATAATAGAAGACAAAATGGACTCTCTTTTGTTCAGGTATTTCTTAATACAGAGCTTCACACAGGCCTCAGCACAGGTCTCAACTGGCAAGTGAATTTAATGAACTCTAAAAGGGATACTCTGGTTAATGGTGTTCATGGCTACATAAGGTACAAGGCAATGACAAATATTCCACATTGTAGAAGTTGAAAATGTTATTGAAGTTAAATGCTCAGAAACAACAGTGATGGGCAGCAGTATAAAACCCTAAGATAGGGAACTGACTTTTTATTTTATGAAGTTGAATCGCATTCCCCACCCTCTTCTTGCTTTTATATGTTTTGATAAGGTACGTTCAAAATGAACGAGAGATGGAGAACCCAAGCCACTAAGTTCAGATCCAGTCCAAAACTTAGGGAAAAGTATGGGGTGTCTGAGGTTTTGGTTTGTGTCTAACACTGCAAGTAACACTATCGGTTGTACACGGGGCATCACACAGAAGAAGCAAAGGATGTTAAGAGGAGAAGGGTCTTGTGTGTAAATCATAGAAAAATATATTTTACAGGTTGGCCATAATGAAAATATTGTGTACTATTTCATTGATTTCTCCACATGCAGAGAAAAAAATAACAGGCAAATGTATATAATCCTCTGCAATTACAGATGGTTTGTACAGTATAAAAACTATTTTAATAGAACTATCTAAACTGTACACATAAATGCCATTATTAATGGTGGTGAACTGCAACCACCTCATGTGACATAAGACCCAAGATGTTAGAGATAAAATAGGGCAGACTGTCACATAAGTTCCTTTTCCACCACTCTAGTTATTTGCCAGGAAGTCCTACAGAGTTACATGATAGAACATAATCTTTCAAAACAGAGGCAGGGAGAGGTATGAAGGACAGGAACACTCACTCTTCCCCACCCACCTATTTAGAATAGCATGAGTGGCTTGCTATGAGATTTTGTTTGTTTTTTACTTTCCTCTGAACTGAAGCATCAGGTCACAGCTAGAGGCAGGAAGTGACCTAAAAAGGTCAAGTATCTGATACAGAAGGGTAAAGCCTGTGTTCCTATGACTTTTCAGAGTTCATTTCTGTAATTAACAGTTTTAAAGGGACAATGTTAAGACTGATAGACCTCAGCTCTCATCCTCCGATAAACTCTAACACTCTTCCTTTAAAATATACTGCTTAGGTGGAAACACCTACTGACCTTCAAATTTAAAGCTCCAATGGTCTTAAAATCATGGGCCTGATTATCCCAAGTTCCATACATGCAATGTGAGTTACTTCAATGGACATACTGCATGCATCTGACAGAAAAACAGGCTTAAGTATTTTTCAGAATATGCACCTTAGAGCATGTGAATTTCAACAATGAATGCGGGCAGCATCATGGCATACATAGGAAAGTCAGAGTCACAGGTGGTTTGTGGATAGGATGCACAATATATAAAGTGGTAATTTGTATCCTTTTTTCCAGCCGTGACAGTGTCATCAGGACACATTTTGTGGAAATCAAAATGGAGATCACACAACTTTTCTAAAAGTGAAACAAGAGTGAAAGGAAAGACAGGCAAAATAACCCAACGCCCCATCCCCTCCATATAATAATTAAACGGACAGACCTTCATCACAGCAGGCTATGCAGAAGGTCCTATGCACAAGTCAAATAAAATATTGGAAAATGACATCAAGGAAGATTAGAACTAGAGAGGAAAACTGAAGTATGGATATGATGGAAACATTCAGGGAGGTCTGCTTTTCTACAACGCAATGAAAAACAAAACAAAAATCTTCAGCTAGTTGAAATTGCATCAGATCACAGGGCTGAACCCATGAAATCCTAACAGATTCCTGCTGTGACTTAGTGTCACACCATTGTGGGATATCACATACAAGTGTGCATTATATTGATATGAAATAATCTCTTTCAACCAGGTATTTCATTCTTATGAAATAGGCATCCTACATTCCTATATGCCCAAAGACCTTTTAGATTCAGATCTGCCCACAGAAGTACGTTATCTGCACAGTACTATGATAATGTATTTATGACATTTACTCCAGTGACAGGTCAACCTGTATCTGCTTTGTGACAGTTGAAGAGTTACATTTTTTACTGAACATTTCAATAGACTAGTGGGATTTCATTCAGTATCTTTTCTGTGCCTTGTCAGCACTTGAGCTCAAGTGTCTGATTAGACACATGCAACAAGTTTAATACTATACTAAATTGACACTTGAATTTGTACTCACCATAAACCATCGCTCCTCCAGTTTCATGCAAAAAGCGGAATCGATGATTTTTAAATAACCAAATTGTTAATATTGTAAGGATGAGCAAAAAGTTAAAGACCAGCAATTCCACAGCTCCCTGATGATAAAACTGATCCTCATCTCTCGCTGACATATTTCATTCCCTTATGCAAGTACTTAAAGATAGGATGAAGAGAAACAAAATGCAAAATAAAGAAAACACCACAGGTTAAACGCTGTATCATCAACTTTGGTAAAAGAAATTCACAGACACATCTGCTTTATTTGCAGCCTCACGGCAAACTCCCCCTTCTCAGAATTCAGCTGGATTCTAGTTACAACTTCCTGTTTCTCTCTTAAAGCTGTCCTGTCTCATTTGTAATGTTATGATTGCATCACTACATTATTCTTGTTTTAAATGGAGATCCATAATGTTTGTGCAATTTGAGACTCTGTGAACCTATCAAACCTCTGTGAGCCTACCAAAAACTATTTTGTGTTTGTTTGTTTGCAAAAATTAGTTTATGTCCACAATACTTTGTTCCTTTAATTTTTTTAAAAATATTTTTTTTAATAAAATTATACTAGGAGAACCTTAGGCAAACCCTAACTAATGTTGAACAAGTGGCATAAATGACAAGTTGGTTATGTTTTTACAATTACAAAAAACTTTCCATTTTACCACTCTACAGTGCTACTCTTAGGCAAGGAAGCTTGGGGTTTACTACAATAGGAGTTTGCCTGCATAAAGACCAAATGAAAAATGAATAAAGATCTCAAGATTCAGGCCCTAATTCTGCAATGAGCTCTGGATGTATAGACTCCTGGGGCACAGAGTGAAAGCCAGGGGGCTGCCAATATGAAGCTCATAGCACCTTAGTTAGAAAAACACAATACAAATTAAAATGTATTTTTTTCATCATTTATCATCATTCATCATTTATCATTTCATCATTTATACAAGTTTGTTTACAGAAAGCCTACATTTGCTGCCAAATTTGAACTGATGGTGCCCCTTCAAACTCTCAAATGTCAGAGATGAGTCAATTCAAAATGAATAAATAGGTAGCAATGCTGCCAGCTGGGTTTGGTGGCCCCAGCTCTGCACAAGGTGTCCACAGATCCAAACAAACCTTTCTTCCCACACAAAACTATGGCTTTCTTGTCCATTCTACAACTCCTCAAACCATTTTTATATTAAGGGGCAATGGCCAGGTCACTATGTATAGCCATTTTCATGGTATTTCCTAACTGCTCTTCCCAGGGAATTTCTCTGTAGAAGGGGATGATACAGCTCCATACAGTTATTTTTGAATTCACATCTCTATTCTCTTCTACTCCTTTTTTCATAGTCACCCTGTATTTGTGTTTTTGCTTTGCTCTCTTCTTCTGCCCTCCCCCCACTGCACCTCATTTTTTCCTTTGGGTTTCTCTCTTCCTCTCTGCTCTGTTCTGCTCATCACTCACAGCAAGGGTGTAAATTCAGACAAGGACATTTGAGTTCAAGTCCATTGGTTGAACCCATGAAGTCTGGGTGAATTCAAAAATAGGCAAAGTCAGTTCACACATCCCTCGTTAACCATATAATACAGGAAAAACAAAAACAAACAAACCCTTAAATTTTGAGTTAGATAATTGAATATTTATTATCCATTATACTGGAGACAGCAAAATAATACATGAGGATTGGGTGGAGGAATTCTGATTATACTACTGCAACAAAACTCTTCCCTGAACATGTGTCAGGGAGGGAGAGGGACAGAGTATTTGGTTTGCACATTTTCTCAGTTCAGAAATGAAAGTGTTAGTAGTACTAAGTGGTACAATGTATTAGAAGAAACAACAGCGCTCTCCTAATCTGCATATGGCAGGCTGCAGGAAGTTCTCATATGCTGTTCTTCCTGCTGGTTAAAAAAATTAGCTTAAGAGTAGCTGTGCATGTCTGACACTGCAGCTTTTCACCAAAACGGCATAAACATATTACAGGTGGCAGGAACTTTTTAGCAAATCAATGGGACTATGGAATCTGGCCCGTAAATTGTATCTCAAATCACTAATGTTCTGAATGTCAAAAAACCAAAAAGAGCAAACATGTTTATGTCTTTATATCAAACCCAAGAAACAATAAATTGTGTCTTTTGGAAAAAAACAGGAGCACTTAAGGTGTTAGTGTCTTTAATATTTGACGTGCAAGACTTTTGCCCACATAAACAGGGCCTGTTGAAGTCTGAGGCAAGAATTCTAAGGTCCAACCACAGTAAACACTGAAATGTGCTTAGCTCTATGGATGTGAGTCGTCCTGCTGCAGACAATGGTTCAGGCCTAAGGCACTTGCCCACTGAAGTGAAAAATCTGAGCCACAGGCTTGTCTACACACTAATATTTTTTTTACAGCTTTAACTATACTGATATAGTTAAAGTGGCACATTTCCCCTGCATGAACACAGTTTTGCCAATATAAAGGTGTGTGTATAGCTTAGTGCTGTAAGGGAAGAGAAATATTGCTAAAGCATCTTTCTACTGGTATTTGCATCCACACTAAGGGTTGTATGTGGTTAAGTATTTTAGTACAATAATCTCATCCCTAAAACAAAATTGTTAAATCAGTACAAAAACAGTGCCTGGAATAGGCCTAATGTCTGGTTTTCACTACGACTTAACGTTGACTTTAGCGACGTTAAGTAGACAAAAACGTGCACCCGTCCTCACAGGGCCGCCATTTCCATCGATTTAAAGGGCCCTTTAAATCGATTTCTGTACTCCTCCCTGACCAGGGGAGTAGTGCTGAAATCGACATCTCTGGGTCGACTGTGGGTTAGTGAGGATCCATGTAGATGCTATTGGCCTCCGGGAGCTGTCCCACAGTGCTCCATTGTGACCAGTCTTGACAGCTCTCACAATGCTCCACTGTAACCGCTCTGGACAGCAGTCTCAACTCGCTGCTCTGGCCAGGTAGACAGGAAAGGCCCCGGAAACATCTGAATTTCATTTCCTGTTTGGCCAGCGTGGTGAGCTCACCTGCACAGGACACTCACCGTGCAGAGCTTATCAGCACAAGAGACCAACCAGTGCAAAAGAGCTCCAGCATAGTCCACACAGGAGGTGTTGGATCTCATCGCTATCTGGGTAAAGGAATCCGTGATGGCAGAACTCCGTTACAACAAACAGAATGCCAACAATTTGCCAGAGTCTCCAAGGCCATGCTGGATAGGGGCCACAACAGGGACACACAACAGTGCTGCGTGAAAATTAAGGAGCTGAAGCAAGCATTCCAGGTACTTCTGGTGAGTGTCCCTTTAGGGATAAGATAAGGCATGATTTAAAAGGAAGCATTTATTAATGATTAACTTGCCCTTGGAATTAACTTGGAATGCATGCATGGCTAGAACCGCTACTGGAAAAGTCTATCAACGTATTCGGGGATGGAGCGGTAATCCTCCAGGGAGATTTCCATGAAGCTGTCCTGCAGATAACATTGAACCTTTTTGCAGGAGGTTTCTGGGGAAAGCAGCCTTATTTCGTCCACCATGGTAGGACACTTTCCCACGCCACGTTAGTAACAAGTAGTCTGGGATCATTGCATAACACAGCATGGCAGCATATGCTCCTGGTGCTTGCTGGCATTCCAGCAACATCCGTTCTTTATCTCTCTGTGTAATCCTCAGCAGAGTGATATCATTCACGGTAGCCTGTTTGAAATATGGGATTGTAAGTAAGGGGACAGTCATTTTCGGACGTTCCTGCTGGGCTGCTCATACATCTGGCTGTAAAGGAATCCTCCCCAAGCGGCATGTGTGTGTTTGTGGGGAGGAGAGAAATTGCGCTGGGCTGCTTGCGGTTCACTAGCAGCGAACCTCCATGAGAGAAGCCATGTGGTAGGAGGTTGGGGGGAGAGAAATCATGCTGGGCGGCTTGCGGTGCACTAGCAGGGAACTTCCATGAGAGCAGCCATGAGGTAGGGGGAGGGAGGGAGCCACTTGGTGCGGGGGGGTGGTGGTTACTATGGGAAAGGAGAGTGCTACTGTAAAGAATGTGGATCAAACCGAAAGAATATGGCTTACCATGGCCACCTGCATGGTGATTTCTGTTGCCTGGCCCTGGGTGAGGGTGTCTGATGTGATGTCTTTACAGGAAAGCTACAGGCACTCAATTTAAGGTGCAAAAAGTGACCTTGTACAGAAAGCATATGTGCTCTGTGAATACTTTATTTCACCGTGAAACACTATTCCCATGGTGCTGTACAATATTTCTATCTTATAACCTTGTCCCTTCTTTCCTCCTTCAGCTGTCTTGGTCCTCCCCCCGCCAACATGCCCATCGTGGAGGCTAGCGCAGATAAGAAAGAGAAAGAAACGGACAAGGGATGACACGTTTACAGAGCTTATGCATTCCTCCTGCAGTGAAGGAGCTTGCCAGAGCGCATGGAGAGAAAAATTTTTAGAGTCCCAGAATACATGGAGGCAAAGCCTTTTAGAGTCCAGGGCAGAAGTAGCAGCATGGGAGGAGAGATGGCAGGAGTGCGAAGAAAGGAGGATGGATGCAATGCTGTGGATAATGGAGGATCAAAGTGACATGCTGCAGTGTCTGCTGGAGATTCAGCAGGACCAAAGATCGCCTCTGCAGCCCCTGTGTAATCACCTCCCCAAGTTTCATAGCCTCCCCACCCAGATGCAGAGTGAGAACGTTGGGGGGTGGGGGGAGGCTCCAGGGACTGACCCACTCTACCCCACAATACAGCACAAGGCTTAGTTTATCACAAAAGTTTTTAAAATGTGCTGTGTCTTTGTCCCCCCCTCCTGTCATCCATCACCCCGACTGCTGGTTTCCCTCCTCCCCCACCCCTTCTGGGCTACCTTGCCAGTCATCCCCTGTGTTTGTGAAGAATCATTAAAGAATGCATGCTTTTTAAAAAAGTGAATTTATTTCCTCTGCAAGTGGTGCGGGGGCGGGGGAAGGAGGGCAGCAGGCTTAATGCTGATCAGAGCAAGGGAGCGGGTTTTCAACAGCTCTCTGGGGCCGGAGGGCAGGAGGCTTAACGCTGAGCAGAGCAAGGGAGCAGGTTTTCAACAGCTCTATGGGGCCGGAGGGCGGGAGGCTTAACGCTGAGCAAAGCAAGGGAGCGGGTTTTCAACAGCTCTATGGGGCCGGAGGGTGGGAGGCTTAACGCTGAGCAGAGCAAGGGAGCAGGTTTTCAACGGCACTTTGGGCAGTCACAAAACTGGTTCTCAAGGCTTCTCTGTGACTTGCCCTGGTGTCTGGCTGCTCGTAAGTAGCAGACAGGACATTTGCCTCTGCCTCCCACCCCGTCATAAACGTCTCCCCCTTGCTCTCACAGAGATTGTGGAGCACACAGCAATAACAATGGGCACATTTCTTTCGCTGAGGTCTGAGCGAGTAAGTAATGTTCACCACCTCACCTTAAGATGGCCAAATGCGCACTCTACCACCATTCTGCACTTGCTCAGCCTATAGTTGAACAGCTCCTGACTCCTGTCCAGGAATCCTGTGTATGGCTTCATAAGCCAAGGCACTAAGGAGTAGGCAGGGTCCCCAAGGATAATGATCGGCATTTCAACACCCTCCACAGTAATTTTTCTGGTCTGGAAAGAAAGTCCCTTGCTCCAGCTGTCTATAAATCCTAGAGTTCCTGAACACTCGAGCGTCATGAACCTTTCCCGGCCATCCCACGTAGATGTCGCTGAAACGTCCCTTGTGGTCAACCAGTGCTTGCATGACTACTGAACAATACCCCTTAGGGTTTCTGTACTCTCCACCCTTGTTCTCTGGTGCCAAGATAGGGATATGAGTCCCATCTATAGCCCCCCCCCCCACACCAGTTAGGGAATCCCAGCGTAGCAAAGCCATCTACTGCAGCCTGCACATTTCCTAGGCACACAGCCCTGGATAGCAGCAGATCAATGATTGCCCTGGTTACTTGCATCACAGCAGCCCACACTGTAGATTTACCCAGTCCAAATAGGTTGCCAATTGAGCGGTAGCTGTCTGGCATTGCAAGCTTCCAGAGGGCTATCGCCACTCGTTTCTGAACTGTGAGGGCTGCTCTCATTTTGGTATTCTTGCGCTGGAGGGCAGGAGAAAGCAAGTCACAAAGTTCCATGAACGTGCCCTTACGCATGCGAAAGTTTCTGAGCCACTGCGAGTCATCCCAGACCCGCAGCACTACGCGATCCCACCAGTCAGTGCTTGTTTCCCTAGCCCAGAATTGGCGTTCCATAGCATGAGCCTGCCCCATTGCCACCAAAATTGCCAGACTGTCGGACCCCCTACTTTCAAAAACGTCAGTGTCCATGTCCATGTCCTTATCACTGGCATCACTCTCCTGATAGCACAGTTGTCTCCTGATCGCATTCTTGTGCGTACGATGCAGCATAAAGTCCACAACAATGCGCGAGGTATTCACAATGGCCATTACTGCAGCAGTTACCTGAGCAGGCTCCATGCTTTGCACTGCTATGGCGTCAGCACTGAAAAAGGGCGCGAAATAATTGTTTGCAGTTGCTTTCATGGCGGGAGTGCCACGGGGAGGTGGGGGTGTTAGGGAATGGAGAAAACTACCCACAGTGCACTGCTCGAAATGGTGCCTGCTAGGGTCTGTGGAATAGCTACCCACAGTGCACCACTTGCTATGTCAACGCTTTCCACACTACTGTGGACGAACGCTGCCAACTTGCTGTGTTTTGTGGGGACGCACAAAATCGACCTTATACAGTCTGCTTTAAAAAAATCGACTGCAAGGTAATCGACCTAAGTTTGTAGTGAAGACATACCCTAAGTGATTAGCTCAACATGTAGCAGTGCCAGGGACAGAATAGAGTTCTTGTGGGCCTCCATCTAGTGCTTTATCCACAAGACCATTCCTCTTATTTCTGCAGTTCCCTGCCTCATTCTCCTTCCAATGTTTATAGCAAAGCTCGTGTGGGTTTTAGCAACTAGACACCCACGGCTGGCCCGTGCCAGCCCACTCAGGCTCACTGGGCTCCGGCTGCAGGGCTGTTCCATTGCTGTGTAGACTTCTGGGCTCGGGCTAGAGCCCAAGCTCTAGGACCCTGCAGGCTGGGAGGGTCCCATAACTCAGGCTCCAGCCCAAGCCCGCAAGTCTACACAGCAATGAAACAGCTACACAGCCAGAGCCCTGTGAGCCCAAGTTGGCTGCACAGGCCAGCCACTGGTGTCTAGTTGCTGTGTAGACATACCCTTATAGACCGCAGCCTCGTTCATTGATCCAATCTGGCATGACTTTCAGTCACAATTACCGGAGTACTTTGTTAGAATAGATCATATTTCTCTATTTGTGACATTTTGGGTCCAATTTCAAAACTGGGGACATTCCCTCAGGCTAGGCCAAACTCCTTTAGTGAATTACTCATCACTCTCTCTCAGCAACTCCAGGAAGGGCTGTTAGACCGAAGTACACCTATCAAAGCAATCTGGGCTTTTGCAACAGACCACATCAGTCAAGTGGGAGCTGTCAGGCCCAAGACAGAAATACTGGATATTCATTCAGGACTCAGGATCAGGGAGGACAATAAGTACTTCTCAGGATAATATTCAGCACATTGCAAGATTGGGCCCCCAGAAGTTATAGCCTTTCAGAAATGTAAGAGGTAATTATAAATCAGCTGTCCAGACACAGCCATCTGTCACAGTTGCTTATGAAAAATCCAGATGTGCAGTCCAAAAGTGCTGTGTTTTGCTTCTTTGCATTCCACATTTTATTAATAATTTCTTCCTGAAGCAACATATACATTTTTATCCTTGACCTCAACTGACACTTCAGAAGTTCAGTTAGCCTACTGCCAATTTTTAGCAGGCATGTCCATGATGTTTAATAAACTATCATTTTTTCAAATGTTTACATAGTTTTCATGTTCATCACTTGAATCACAGAATTTTTCAGCCAGCAAAAGGATACAGTCTAGTATTTTGTCCTAAGATCTTTTTTTTTCCCATGAGCTTTCTCCCCCTCCTCTCCATTCCTTATTTATTCAAGCAATTTTTTCGGTCAATATCTTTCTCTCTGTCCACATGCTGTCTTGGACTAGCCTGCTGTATAAAGCATTCTCTGTGAATTCCCCTTGACTCATACGTTTTCAGATTTTTGGGTACAGACAGTACATGTACTATTAAAAATGTTTGGTTTTAACTGAGGAAGTGAGAATTTAGCTTGTTAAAAGTTCTAATTCGTAACCCTTCTGTCCTGACTCTAGGACTGATCCTAGACACACATGGACTTCATGTTTTGCTCACATGCAGTGAACTAGCACTTCCCATTTCACAAACAAGTTAACAATGAAGTTGCAGCAGGTCACTTCAGGCAGAGGTAGGAACAGAATCCAGAGATGAAATACTGGCCCCCTGGAAGTCAATGGCAAAATTCCTATTGATTTTAGAGGGGACAGAATTCTACCCCATGTCTAATATGGCAACACCAAGATTATCCACTGAGCCACATGGCCCTTCAAACTGAATATACCAAATGTGTGTTGGTTAGCCTCTCCCTAACCAATAGGCATCACTCCCGTGCCCTCCCAGAGCCAGAGATAGACTCAGAAGTCTTAATCTCCAATATTCTCTTACTGTCTAGCAAAAAGGTTGTGTAATCCACTGGCAAAGTGTGTCATGTCTTCCTCTAGTGATGGGGTCATATAGACTAAAAATAGCCATTACTTCTGTAGTACAAAGGGTAGAGGCCTATGCTGTGAATCTGAGATCCAGCGGTCAAACACTGCTGAAAATGCATTCACAGTGGAATCTACATTGGTTGCTTAACAGATTTTTCCCAATTTTTGTCTTTTAAAAATAGTTGATTTAGTTCACACAGTGAAAAAAAATCATTTAAAATAGATTTTATGGGTTTTTTTCCCTAGCAATTATGCAGCAAAACCCAGGCGTTCCAGAGTGTAGTCCATTTGTCACATATTTCAACTGTTGGCATGACACATTGGCTGCTTTGAAGACTGATAGGTATGAAACAGATTCCTATTGCAGGGGCACAAATATTTTTCACTGCTATCAACCCACCCAAAAAGACCAGAGAAAAAGCTGGAAATTCAGTACACAGCTAGAATTTAAGGGAGAAAACATTGAGAATGTTGAAATTTTTCAAAAAAACAAACCAGAAAGCCAGGAAATTTGAAGATAAGGTAAAAACTTCATAAAATAATTAGTTTTGAATACTTTAATAAAACCGAACTCTGTCCTCCTTCTACTACTACTTCACAGTCCCCAAAATCCTCTCTCTGATTCAGCTGCAGCATTAATACACTATAAAGAAATGATAAAAACAAATGAAAACGTGCTTTTGGCTCGAAAACACAGGATACTGTTTGGTGACCTCTTACAACTAGCTGCCACAATGCACCTCCATCAGTGGAAAACCATCAACCCAGCCAGCTTGAGTCTATGTCTGCAGACATTGTAAACTGTGTCACCCTATAGCTCACATTTAAAATCGGGAATAGCAAGATAGGATAATTAATGGCTGTAATTTGTGGCTAAGTTGAACAGATGTCCTGATTTTATAGGGACAGTCCGGATTTTTGGGTCTTTTTCTTATCTAGGCTCCTATTATCCTCTACCCACTTGCTGTCTGGTCACCCTATTTGTGGCTATTATATGTCTTCCAAATGCAGGCTGTTACTGAAACTTGTACTAGCATGAACAAGCATCTAGCTTGACATGTTTAGTATGACCTGGAAAAAAAAGCTGTTGGTAACACTGGTCTACAATATTTTAGAAGTTGTCTGCTTCAGAGATAAAATGTGATATTTATTATGTATTTTGATGTGCTGAATTCAAATATGACAATTAAAACAACTGATTGGCTACTGTTCCTAAGATATTTAAGTTTTTACATTTTATGCCTATGTATAGTGTAGATAGTAGAGTTTTAATCATAAATTGTAAACCTAGGTCTTTTTCATGTGTTTATGGTTGCTTTACATCATAATATTTCACCTGTCCTGTTTATGTAACACTTTAAAAATCAGCAAAAGGGTTATATAAATAAAATGTATTATGAAACAAAAGGCAAAAAACTATTATGTACATAGTTTAGTCCTATTCAGTCTCTACTCAGTGCTTCTTGGCTTGTCTCTTGTATTCATTAAATGGAGCATCTCTTGTCACTGTCCAGCAATAGTGTGCAAGCATTGATGGGCTCCATTTGCCCTGATAGCGTTTCTCCATTGTTGCAATGTCCTGGTGAAATCGCTCGCTGTGCTCGTCGCTCACTGCTCCGCAGGTCAGTGGAAAAAAATCTAGATGAGAGTGCAAAAAATGTATGTTTAGTGACATGTTGCAACTAAGGCTTTTGTATGCCTTGAGGAGGTTTTCCACCAACAACCTGTAGTTGTCTGCCTTGTTGTTTCCGAGAAAATGTATTGCCACTGACTGGAAGGCTTTCCATGCTGTCTTTTCCTTGCCACGCAGTGCATGGTCAAATGCATCATCTCGAAGAAGTTCCCGAATCTGAGGAACAACAAAGACACCTTCCTTTATCATAGCTTCACTTAACTTTGGAAATTTTCCACGGAGGTACTTGAAAGCTGCTTGTGTTTTGTCAATGGCCTTGACAAACTTCTTCAAATCAGACCCAGCTTGATGTGTAAGGGTGGTAACAAAATCTTCCTTGATTCAACAAGTGGTGGATGCTGAACACTTTTCCTCCCAGGCTCCAATGACTGTCGGAGTGGCCAGTCTTTCTTGATGTAGTGGGAATCTCTTGCACGACTATCCCATTCGCAGAGAAAACAGCAGTACTTTGTGTATCCAGTCTGCAGACCAAGCAAGAGAGCAACAACCTTCAAATTGCCACAAAGCGGCCACTGATGTTGGTCATAGTTTATGCACCTCAAAAGTTGTTTCATGTTGTCATAGGTTTCCTTCATATGGACTGCATGACCAACTGGAATGGATGGCAAAACATTGCCATTATGCAGCAAAACAGCTTTAAGACTCATCTTCGATGAATCAATGAAGAGTCTCCACTCATCTGGATCGTGAACGATGTTGAGGGCTGCCATCACACCATCGATGTTGTTGCAGACTACAAGATCACCTTCCATGAAGAAGAATGGGACAAGATCCTTTTGACGGTCACGGAACATGGAAACCCTAACATCACCTGCCAGGAGATTCCACTGCCGTAGTCTGGAGCCCAACAGCTCTGCCTTACTCTTGGGTAGTTCCAAATCCCTGACAAGGTCATTCAGTTCAGCTTGTGTTATGAGGTGTGGTTCAGAGGAGGAGGATAGGAGAAAATGTGGGTCCTGTGACATTGATGGTTCAGGACCAGAAGTTGCATCCTCTTCCTTGTCTGATTCAAGTGAGAATAATTCTGGTGCATCAGGAACCGGCAGTCCTTCTCCGTGGGGTATTGGGCGTATAGCTGATGGAATGTTTGGATAATGCACAGTCCACTTTCTTCTTTGACACACCTTTCCCAACTGGAGGCACCATGCAGAAGTAATAATTGCTAGTTTGATCTGTTGGCTCTCTCCAAATCATTGGCACTGCAAAAGGCATAGATTTCCTTTTCCTGTTCAACCACTGGCGAAGATTTGTTGCACAAGTGTTGCAGCATATGTGTGGGGCCCACCTCTTGTCTTGATCTCCAATTTTGGAGCCAAAATAAAGGTGATAGGCTTTCCTAACCATAGTGGTTATACCGCGCTTTTGTGATGCAAAAGTCACTTCACCACAAACTTAGCAGAAGTTATCTGCACTGTTCACACAAGTACGAGGCATCTCTGCTCACTTTGGCTAAACAGAAATGTGTCCCTTTGCAAAATCAGACACTGACAAATAAGAGAGCACAACACTGTATGATTTCTAGAGCTGATATAGGGCAATTTGTTCAGCAGAATGATG
Source organism: Dermatemys mawii (assembly GCA_007922305.1). Taxonomy (NCBI): domain Eukaryota; kingdom Metazoa; phylum Chordata; order Testudines; family Dermatemydidae; genus Dermatemys; species Dermatemys mawii. The sequence continues at coordinate 16,729,942 of ML677363.1, forward strand.
TAAGCTTCATTATGATTGCATCATCCATGACTTCTAGGAATAACACGATGTAATTCATATCATGTATGACGCAACACCAGCTTCAGATTGCATCATTCATTGTTTTGCCTAAAAAGCAAGTACTGTCCAAACCCAGTCATAGATTTATTCATAGATCCGGTCAAAGATGTATTTTAGTCATTTCTGATTTAAACTGAGATCCCTTCCCTTTATAACTCACTTATCCTCCGCCATTCCCATGTCAAGGGTCATATATACTGACCCAATAGCATATCTTGAAAACTAGAGCCAATCAACAATTTTAAGCATCATTTTCGTTCTTAGTGACCCAGAATTAGTAAAGTTTGACTACATTTATTTCAGAAGCATTTTGGCTGTAAAGCAGTGTAATAACTGGAATAAGGTGTTATAGCAAGAGTGGCTTATGTAATCTGGTGGAGATCTGGGATAGGCCACTCAAAATGGGGTTCAGGCTTTCAGGGTCTAAGGCTGAGGGTAACTGGTATATAATACAGGGTTAAAGGCCTCAGAGGGTCAAGTCGCAACAGAGTTAGGCTTGTGTTTTGATGTGAGTGGGCCGAGTACTTGCATGTTATTATTCTCCTAATGCCATACTATTGTAATTAGAAATGTGACTCCATAATCAGTATCACTCCTGAGCTCAGGACAAACCACTACCAAGCCCTTGGTCAGGTTTAACAAAACCAAAAGGGTTTATTTGCTTTTGCCCTGCTCAGGCAGAGCACTACCTGCCCCAGTCTCACCCAGTAGCAACAAGTAAGGCTTTGAGCAACAAGTCTCACATCTGACCTTCCTTCCCTACAGGAGGCTGAGGCAGGCAGCAGTCTCTCAAGGAACTCCTCTTTCCAGCCCTGTCTCTCACACACTGAGAGCTACTCCTCTTCCCACTGAGCCCCCAGCTGAGCCGTGTTCTCCTCTATTAACCGTTCCTCCCAATTCTGCCACGTAGTGCAGTGGGGCTGATTAAGCCCACAGCAACTCATTAAAGCTTTTCTGATCAGTGTGGGGTTTGCATACCCCATTAAAGAGTTTAATACATACTGTTTGATTTGGAAGACACTGCCAAAATTGTTGTAAGGTTTTTCTGAGGTACAATGTGAATGTGTCCTTCCACTGTTTCCACACATTCACACAGACATACAATAGGATCTGAGACAGCAATATGAATTACAAAATATGGACACTGTTACACGTGGCATGGCTGTATAAAATAATGTAGTGTGAGTTAAACCCTTGAGCCTCGTACCATAAAAATCACAGCTGAGCAAAGCATTCCCATGGAAGCTCAAACCCATTCAAACATAGCCTGGATGTGAGGGCTAAAATACTCTGTTCACACAGTTCATGATCTCCTCATGATTTTCCACTGTACACAGAAAGGAGGAATGGCTGATGGGCTGCACCTGGAAGACTGTTAAGTTAAATAAGACATTTCCAAGGCTGGAGATTGTTAACCATACTAGACTGGCACAGCTCTACCCAAATTGACATGAATTATGGAGTTATCATACATGTTACCTTGTATTAGTGCTTTTGTATTAATAGAGCTAGTATAATCCTTTGCACTTTCATAATAATACTTGGTATTTTATGTAGTGATTCAGCCATAGAACTCTAAGGCTACCTACCTCTGCACAGCAGCTGGGGATGAGCCTCCCAGCCTGAATAGACAGAATTGCACTAGCAAGGCCTGAGCTAGTGTGTTTAAAATAAGTGTGGACATTGCAGTTCGGGCTCTTAAGTCCACCTGACCCAAACCTCTAAGTTTGAGAGCCTGCACTACATCCACTGATATTTTTAGCATGCTAGCTTGAGTTCCACTAGTGTGAGTCTGTTTACCCAGACAGGGAAGGTTATTCCCAGCTGTAATGAACATAGGTGACAACTTTTAGTTTTCTTCCCAGTTGTTCTGCCCTTGCTCTGCCTCTTCCCACCCCTGCTCCTTCTCCCTCCTCCCCACTCCCACCAGGTCCCCACTGCTCTCTGCCCTCCCCCAAGTCATCAAACAGCTGTTTAACAGCATCACTGAACAGCTATGGTTGGTGGGCACCCACTATTTTTTTTCTGTCTCCCAGCACCTATGGTAGTGGAGACATACTTTGATGTTTTACCATGGGGCATCAGCATTATCTCCACCAAACTATGACACAGAAAGCATAAGTGTCTTGGTCAATGGTCACACAATGCATCAGTGTCTGAACCAAGATCTCTTGACTCCCAGCCCTCTGCTTAACTCACCAGTCTTTAGTTGCCATAAACACTTCATCCTCAGAGACAAACTATTCGGAAATATTAGGGGAGCTAGAATTTTTTTATACCTGTACATCACAGATTAAGGAAGAACTTAATGCATATTTTAAAACTGCTGTATTTAATTAATTCTCCAAAGTGAGATGATCCCAACACAGAAAATAGGAGGAGGAGACAAACAGAGAAAGAAGTACACTGAAGAGAACTTCAGACTCAGGATGTGTATGTGGCTTGAGAACCAGCTGAATGGAGAAGGTTTGTACAGTGCACAGAACAATGGGGTTCAAATCCATGACTGGCGCTCCTAGGCACTATGATAATGATGATGAATAAGGAAAAGACTTTAAATATTATTTACCAGGACAAAAGATAGGCCTGGTATAAGTCAGGGTCCTGAGCATTCTGTTTTAAGTTTCACTATATCTGGTAGGTTCTCTTTAGCCTTCTGCTTTGTACACAAATAATATTGTGCTCATCTCCCTGGGCATCACACCACTTTTATACTATCACTTTCAATCATTGTACTTCTGCTCTGCTCTTGCCTTTCTTCAGTCACTTACAAACACCAACTTATGTACCCCACCTTTATAGAACTGCTATTTTCTTCTCCCTCCTCGGATTTCCAGCTGCAGAAGTCCTGGCTGCAGCCCCACAGTTGTCAGTTGATCTACAAAGGTTGAATCCAAGACAAGAAGCTGATTAGAGCAGCAGAGTGATTTTCATCTCGAGAAATCAAAAGCAAGAAAAAGCAGTGCAATTAGTAACTATAGTCCCCTGATTTTCAAAGTGGGAAGCCAATGTTTTAGTCACCCTTCTCTCAGTATAAAAAACTGAGGTGCACACATTAAGCTGTGCCTTAAAAGATAAAGCATTCTTGCCACTGGAGCTTGTAGCAGGGTGCTGGTGCAAAAGGTGCCTAATTAGCCCCTACTCAGCCAGCCCCAATCAGGGGAAATGGATTGAGGCTGGAGAAAGCCTGATGCCTGGTCTAAGCATTGGCTTCACCTGCTGACCTGAGGACTAGAAAGGCTGGGAGGAGGCTAGAAGACAAGGGGGGAGGGTCGAGTCAGGTCAGTCCAGTCCAGTCCAGTTTCCCAACTGAGGACTGAGTATTAGTTGAAGGAACCAATTTGGCTGGTAAGCCTTGCATATAGCTGAACACTGGGGAAGGGACAATGCTGTAAATAAAGATATGGGTGCTGCACATCTAAAGCTTCTCTGAGCTTTATTGGGATGGCCGGGGGCCCTCAGGAAATAGGGCAGCAGGAAGACCCTGTTACAGAGCTGTAAAGAAATGTCATATTGGTGTGTTAATTTCTGCAGTGCTTTCTACACTCTACTTTTCTTTTTCCTTAGGCCTGGTCTACACTAAAAAATTAAGTTGGCTTAACTGTGTTGCTCAGAGATGTGAAAAACCCAAACCCCTGAGCAGCGGTGGAGGAGCCTTTATAAAAGTGCAGGGATGGGGCCCCTGCCCATTCTGTGGCTCAGCCCCATCTACCTGAGGCCCTGTCCCTTCCACCAGAGGCCCCATGCCTGACCAAGCTGGAAGCCAGGGCAAAGGGAGGGTTTATGGCTCCCCACAGCTGCCTGCATAGCTCTGTCTGACCTGGCTCTGGCTGGGGGATGGGGTCTTGGAGCCACAGCCCGATCACGATAACAGCCCCATGGCCAGGCAGCTGGGGATCTGCAGCTTGGACCCTCACTTGCCCTGGACTTGGAGAATGGGGGGCAGGGACATGGGCCAAGGGCTGCTCTCAGTCCCCTCCCAGGCAGGTGCAGGATCTGTGGCATGGCATGGTGCCCCATGCAGGCTGGGCTCCTTGGCCAGGATCCAGCTGCCAGCTGGCCAAGGGGTGACGCCTCTTGGAAAAGAGGAAGGGTGGGGGGCAAGAAGGCCTATGGTGAAAAATGGACATACTAGGCCCATTTACTTTCAGAAAGTGAGGGGGTCTGGCGCCCTTGGCAGATTAGTTAAACTGACCTAACTCAGTGTAGGCAGTGCTAGATCAACAGATGAATTCTGCCAACCTAGCTGCCCCTCCTGGGAGGTGGAACACTTACACGGATAGGAGAACCCTTCCTATTGGTATAAGCATTGTCTGCACTGAAGTAGTACAAAGGCACAGCTACAGTGGTGCCTCTGTGCTGTGGTAGCATTTCAAGGGCAGGCAAGCCTTTAGTTAATTCCCAGACATTTTTCTTCTCTGCAATTGTGTTTTTCCCCAGACTTTATTTCTTCGTCGTTTGATGTGCACAGTGGATTCCAGTTATCGCTACAGCCTGCAGGCAAAGAAAAAGGGGATGTCAACAGTTGTCTATTATCTTGTTTTGTTGTACACTAATAGTACAGTTCTCCAGAACTAGGGAGGAACTATCTTTTATGCAAGTTTTATTTTTTCTGTAGCTTGTTTTCAGATATGTTTCCTCTAGAAAAAAAAAATGAAATTCAAGGATGTGGCTATTCGTCCATCAACTTTTACAAAACTCACAAGTGACTGATGGTGAAAAAGAGAAATCAAAGAAATACAGTAAAACCCCCAGACTTGTGTAATCCTTCTGTAGGTGCAACAAGGGTTGGCTTCAGCCTGTTATTTCTAAAATAAAAAACCCCATGGCTGGAACTCCTACTTACAGCCTTGCTCTTATTTCTGGCTCTGAGAAATTAAAATAAAACCTCCCTGGTCACCTTTGAAAGTTGTTGTTCTCCACTTACAAGCACTTGAGTCCTTTGGGTACATGGATCAACAAATGTCTTATTTATTTTGGGGAAAAAGGGAAAAACAGTCAAAAGAAATATGAAAAACCAGTACATATTTGCAAAGAAGAATCTGCATAACAAATAAACATCCATCTTAAAGAGGTTCAGAACTCCATCTCACTACATGCCCCACCAATATAAAACTCCTCACACGGGTTGAGCTAGTCTCAATGGCAATCAAGAGGATCCCGGGGGTGGCTCTCCTCCACTGGTCTGTTCAGTCTGGTCCCACTCTGATGTGCAGCTACCTGTCTAGTTTTCTTGTTTCATCTGCTTCCACCAACTAGATGGGCAAGGGCCCTGTGAAGTTAGTTCAGCACTGTCACTGATCCAGCTGGGCCTCACTGCGGAGTCACTTCCCTTCCCTTGTCACTGCTGGCCCAGCTGGTCCTTGCTGGAAAGTTAGCTCCTCTTCTGCTGCACTTGTCCAGTCTGCAGAGTCCTCCACGCATAGCACAGACTCTCGAGGTGAGAAACCCACAACCAGACAGGAACCTTGAGCTGAGTTCTTGCTCTCTGGAATAGAGTTCTCCATCTAACAGACAAAGCCCTCTCCCTTCCTCTGTGCTTCTCAGCCAAGCTTTGTTACCCAACCAAGACATTACTCAAAGTCAGGGTGAGCCCTTGACTTGCCCAGTTCCTTCTCATGAGCACAGAAATGATATTATCTCATCAAAGCACAAATTCCAGCCAAACAACGCAACTTACTAGGTGGAGTTATGGATAAACAACATAATGGATGTAAATGAAGCTGGGCAGAGCTGGCTTTTCCCCTTCTCCCCAATAAAGAGACCAGTCAACTGTATCCCTCTTGGTCTTCTAGCCTTGGGGCTCATACATGTCACTGTAATAGGCATTATTTGGTACCCCGATAACTATTATCTAGCACAAATAAGCATACTAGTGTTTGTGATTTGATAATAGAGCACAGCTCTGTACATCTGAATTATCATACTGGAGTCAACCTTCACAGACCCACTATAACTCTATCAAAGCATTTTTGCTCTTTTTTACTGCTTGGGAAAGAAAAACCCTCAATACTCCTGGAGAAATTATAACTTTTGCTGAGAGAACACTAGTCTGATTCTTTGTTGCTACTCTTTGAAATCCTAAGGTTTAATTTGGTGAGTCTCAAGGATCTTGGTTACATTGATTTTCCCTTTTTAATAACACATCCACTTGTCTACATCTCAAAATGGCAATGGCATGAACATTTCTTTTTTAAATTCCCAAGTTTTCTGCCCCCCAAGACATGTAGGCCATTTCTTACAGAGAGTGCTTTAACTGGGCAGTTTTATCTGAGGGAACTAGGGATGTTCTCTGAGTTATTTTCTGTTGATTTAGTTTTTGTTGATTGGTGGTTTAAACTGACTATATACTGGCCAGAGAAACTAGGTTTCAAAACCTCCCTCTTCATCCTGCCAGCATGAAAGATACCTCAGGTTTCCTGGATTTCCCTCTTGCCACCTAAACTATATGGGAGAAGAAATGAACTAACTCTCTTAGTCCAATTCTCTCAGACCAGAGTTCCAAACTTATATAGATCAGTCTCTCAACAACATCACCTGCCATAATCAAACATCTATAACCTTCTCCAAGCATAGCACTCCCTCATTAGAATACCTGTCTGGAAAGGTATATGCCAACCCATGGCTCTATTCAAAGAACAGCAAGAGATGGTAAAAATTATAGGAGAAATTTCCATATTCCATATCACAGTGAAATACATATTTCATGTTCTACCTAAAGGCCAATTAGTTCAGTGGATAAAGCACTGGATTGGGAGATAAAGAAATGGGCTCCATTCCCAGATTTACTATTGACTTGCAGTTCGACATATGTCAAGCAGCCTCTCTTGCTTTAGTTTTTCCCATCTGTAATAATGCTTGGAAAGTGCTCTGAAATCTATGAATGAAAAGATGAGACTTTTTTTTATTATTTTCTCAATGTTCTGAGTGAGACAGCACTGCCCATGGGTCACCAGACTGGCTCACATCAGAAAGCCCTTCAGTTGCTCTTTCACTGAACACTATAAAAGAAACACAAGCTAAAGCACACATCACAACACTGAAAATCCTGGTATCTGTTTGAGGAGCTGTAGGCTCCAGCAGATGGGCCACTCACAACCAGCAGGAAAAACAGTCTGTCTCTGGCCAAAGTCATGCTGCATTATTCTCATGAGGATATTAGTCTCCTGCCTGCATATACATGTTTGTGTAACAATTTTTATCACATTCCTTCACTGAGACTTAAAACTGCCTCTGTACAGAGAGCCAGCACAAGATCTATCATATATACCATCTAATTTTTACTGAAACCCTGAATGTTTACCTCTACCCTTACTATAACTATGAATAGTATAATGATGATACACCAAATACCCACATATATGTTTTCTTGGCATAATAGTACTGCTCTAAATTCTTTCATGTATACTTCTCCATAGATAGGAATACCATTCTAGAAACGGGTATGCATGATGGAATATATTTACTAGTAATACTTGCCTGTGAATCTATCTGTGTGTCCAAAATAATCACTTAAAGAAAGCAGTATTACAAATTTCTTTAAGGTGGCAGAAGTTCCTGGGCATTAAAGGAGAGGTTAGGGAGGATGTTCACTATGTCATTTAAAGTCCATCTAACTCAAATCTCAAAGCAAACATGTAGGTGTTGGTGCCTTACTAACCTCTGCACCATATTGATTCAATTGTGCTGGGTATGCAGCAATCACAGATAAATAGCAGGTTCCCCAAATGTTAGGAAGCAGCAAATATCTAGAATACAGTGGACTTTTTTTAAAAAAGAAAGAATACCTCCTGCTTGAATTAAATTTACTGCAGAGCCTTCAGCATTCCCCAAAGTACGTATATTCAAAATAGCACGAGTACAATAAGAGTGGTTTTACTGATCTGTGTTTCATATAATGTTTATATTGTATTAATATCAACAATTGACAGTGCATTTTAAAATGGGTAGAATAATTTGTGTAAGTATCACAGACTATTCTGTTTGCACCATGCCAGTCTGAAAATGTTTTAATAGAGATGATGTTCCACCAGGGGGCTCTGTTTACACATGATATGAAAATCTGATTTTCAGCAGCGTTCTGTTTCCTCTTTAAATATTTTCACCAAGTTAAAGAAAAACTATGTGGTTTAAGTAAGCAATAATGTATTACAGTGTGTAGCTATACTGAACATGTGCTCAATGGGGATAGGTAATTAGCTACATGCCATCAATCTCAGAAGTATAGGCATACAGCATACAACTCCTGACCTATTTTCTTGGTCAGTTAAGAAGCATCATGAGGATAACTCTTCATTATGTGCAGAATTTTGCCCAAACTTATACTGCTTTGAATTCAGTGGGAGTTTCTCCTTTTACTTCAAAGGGAGTTCAATTAGGACCTCAGGGTCATTTGAAGAGGCTGTCGGTATCACCACAGAGCCAGGCAATTTTTAAAGGAAATGATTTTTTAAAAGGCTGGCTTTTGCTATGAGGAGAGCCCCCTACTATCTTTTGGGACTTACATGGCTCCAGAGGTCTAGTGAAGTTTTTTTAACAGCTTTCACCCACAATGATAAATGCTCTCTATCTTTATCCAGCCAAACAGCAGCTGTTCCTCTTTTCAAATGAGTCTTTTCTTATTATAAGAAACTTTAAGATACAGTGAAATAAAATAAATAGCTGCTGACATAGCAAAACTGACTAGGCCTAAACTTAGCCAGGCTAGCTGACCATAGCTAGGCCAACTGTGTGCATGACATAGGGAACAGGAGGGAAGCAAGGGAGTTTTTGGATTTTTAATTTAAGCACTGCTAATTGCTAAATGTAACCACTATGCTTGCCTGTAAAATTTGTAATTGCTGACCTCAGGATTTCAACAAGTGTCCTTAAGACAGCCATTGCCTGCAAAAGCCCCTAAAATCCCCCCAAAGTGGAAAACTTGTTTTTGTTAACGCTTATTGAATAGAATTTGTTGCTGTTAACGCATTATTGGATTCAAAACTTGTTGCTCAAGACAAATGTACATATATCTAATGTGGTTTGAAAGTATAAAAAGCCTGTGTGGTTTAGGAACCTAGGTGCCATTTTCAAATATAATGATTTCCTTGAGAGTGCCTAGGCACTTTTGAAAATTCCACTATGCACCTATCTGAATCTTTAGTCACTTGAATTCCTTTAAAATTTGAGAGATTTTAAATTGACTTTCAATTAGACTTAGGCTCCTAAGTGTAAGGACATGTCTATGCTAGGAGCTCTTTATCAGTATAGATATACCAACATATGGTGCCGGCAAAGGTCTTCTAAAGTGGACACCTCTTATACTGGCTAAGCTTCATTTTTACTGATATACTTATTCTACCCTCACCTGCAAAGGAAATAAGCAATATAGAAAAAAAGCGCAGTCACTGGTACAGCTCCATCTACACTAAAGCCTTCTGCCAACACAGTTATGTCGGTCAGAGATCACATCTCTTTTCACCCCGACAACATAGAGTATTCTGGTAGAAATCTGTAGTGTAGCGGTGTCTTATGTCATTTTTTAAACTGGGACCTAGACCAGGTCTACACTACAGACTTCTGCCAGTATCACTATTTTGGTCAAGTATGTGAAAAGGTGTGATCCCTGACAGCTGTCACGGCAGAAGTCCCTAGTGTAGACCAGCCCCCTCAAACCGGGGGTCACGACCCCCTGAGGGGTCGCCATCCGCTTCTCAGGGGGTCGCGAGCTGCTGGTGCCGCTGAAAAGCTACCGAATGAATTACTTCCTCATTCAGTGGCTTTTTGGTGGACATGGCGAGTGCCCCCGAAGTGATTACTTCCGCTTTGCGCGCACACTCGGGAGGAAGTAATTCATTTGGCGACTTTTCGGCGGACATACAAGGGCTGCAAAAATGGAAAAATGGGTCGCAGCGGTGGGAAGTTTCAGAACCGCCGGTGTAGATGAAGCTGTAATGGCAAAACTACACTTTTACTAGTACAGCTCATTTTGCTTGGGAATGTATGGAATAACTATACTGATAAAAGTGCAGCTTTGCAGGTATAAGCTGCATTCAAACTAGGAGTGATTTTCTGGCTCAGAATACTTGTATTTCTATACCAGTGAGGTGCACCTAGTGTAGACATGGCTTTAGGCTGCTGTGTCATTTAGGCACTTTTGAAAAATGTTCACTAAATCTTGAGCTAGTCTAACTCCCCCAGGTGCTTGTCTCCAGAATACAGTTATGCAGCAACTACTGTATTTATTGCACATCTTAGAATGTTTTACTGCGAGTTTGTAAACTGATGTTCAGGTAAAACAAAATAACAGCTAAAAAAGAATTGCTGCTGTGCAGTCAACTGGATAAAGGTGAAGAACATTTCTCATCAGGAGTGTAAGCCAATGATTTTTTTTTTAAAAAAAACCCAGCCCTTCTCAGCCATGTGAGTCCCAGAAGCAGCAGGATGCTCTATTCATAGGAAAGGTCAGCCTATATAGAAGTCATCTCCCCTCAAAAACTGCCTGGCTCTGTGATAATAGGCAGCCTATATAAATGAGCTCCACAACATTCTTGACCACACTACTCCAGATTCTTGGGCCCATGAGTTGAAGGACTGATGAGTTCAGGACTTAGCTCTGCTTTCCTGCTGGAATAACCACCCCTTCTTTAAGGTGTCAAATTTAAATAGGCCTAGTGGAACATAATTAGCTTCCAGCTGGGAATATCTCACTGAATTGCCTGTGAATCCTAACTGGGAATTCACCCCCAAACCCTACACTACTGTTTGGTTTTATGAATACCTCTGTGGCAGGATGTGCCAAAGCTCCAGGGTCTGTCTACATAGCAGTAAATCACGTATACACTATCATAATATTTTCTCTTTCTTTCTCTCTCTTTCTCTTTCCCTCTTTTTTCCCCTCAGCTACATGCACTGACTAGTTAAAACCAGGAAATTAAATACAGAGTTGTCACAGGACAAGTTTTGAAAATCATTGGTTTAAGTTACAAATTTAGTTGCAATAAAACTTTGTCTTGCCAATTATCCAGAAGCAAGAGGTCATTTTCCTGTGACATTATCCCTGACCCCACTTAAGATTTCAGTTCTCTTTTGGAAAAATTCTCTAGAAGTCTTTAGTGAAGGAATTACAGACCTGATTCTGATTTCAATCATACTGTGTTGCCCTGTGTAATTCCATTGACTTCCGTGGAATTACTCCTGATTTATACTGGTCAGACTGAGAGCAGAATCAGGCCTATTAGATCCAGGATAACGGGATATATTTATATATAAAGCAATCCTATGTGTTAATAAAGTGGAGATCTTCATCAGAATGCTCTGTCTGAACATGAGATTGTACACTACATGACCACTCTCGTACGTGATCCCTTCTATAGTTTTATTCCCCATAAATCTTCAATACTGATGTCAATCGTTAGAGATTCTTCAGAAAAATATCCCAAAAGAAAATCATATCTACTCCATGGTGAATTTCCAAGGAGCTAAATACTGTACTTTCTTTAAAATGTAATGACACCATTTCCCTTTGCTTTCGTTATTTTTCTCTCTCATCTCTGATCCAGTCTCTGCCCACTGCTTTCTCACTCTCTCTTTCACTCTCTCTCTTCTCTTGTCTGTTTGTGCAGGTTCTGGGCAATCACTTCTCTTTGCTTTAAGCCATGTTTTATCTTTATGCTTTTTTTGATCCCAACCTCCTTTTCCACAAACCTCTTTTCTTCCAACTGACAGTTTGAGAATTTTTTCCTCTCTCTTTCTGGAGGTTCACGTTGCTATAGTGACACCTGATGATTACAGAGACAGCAACTACCTTTGTTAAAACTCTGGTTGCTATAGCAATGGCTGTTGGCCGTGGGTTCAGTGAAAACCTTCTTAGGAAGGAAGCCAGTTCATACCCTTCTACTCAGCAATCTAGCTAGTAAAGGTTTCTTTAATTGTTGTGCACTGTAGCAAGTCTGAGAGGCAGATACTGTTCTCACTGCAGTCAATGGGAGCTTTGCCATTAACTTTAACCAGAGGACAAGTTGGTCCTGAATTTCCATTGCATACCTAATAAAAAGAATACACTGTAGGCACAGTGGCAAACCCAGAGTCTGATTTCACACAATCAGCAACCTTGACCCTCTTAACAAAACTTGGATACCAATGAGTAGATTCCTATAAAGACCGAGTTAAATAATAAGCACTTTAGGACTATTGCAGAAATGAGTGCCACTTCTATGATCAAAAACTCTGCATTGCTTGGGGGTGGGAGATGTCTTCTTTTTCAACTTCTTAGTATAGACAGAATCAAAAAACTGAAACGTGCTTGTCTTTTTTCAGGGAAAGGTGTTTCATTTGTGTCTCTATTTAGAAATAGCCACATGAGAATGAACTTTCCCAGTGAAAGATTTATACATTGTTAATGGGCTGTTCCTATAGAAGGGGTTGATAACATGCTGATCTTCTGCCTATCGAAACTGCCACTTCTTAGCAGAGTCCCTGGAGTTCTTTTCATTATTATGAGGCTGGCCAGTAAAGAACATTTCTAAGTGAGGTTTCCCCCTAGGTGAACTATTACTGTTTTATTTGGAGTAATCTGGGGAGAATTGTATTCTGGTGGGAACCCTATTCAAGAACATCTTCACCAAAAGAAAGTACCTCCCAGATATTTTATTTGCTTTTGTAAAGTATAGGTTCATAGATTTCATGGCCAGAATGGATCATTGTGATCATTCAGTCTGACCTCCTGAATAACTCAGGCCATAGAACTTCCTAAAAATAATTCCTACAGCATATAAGAAAAAACATCCAGACTTAGTTTAAAAATGGTCAGTTACAGAGAAATCACCTCTTTTTTCCACTTATTTTTGTGAGCAAGCCCGTAAAGAACATATAGTAGTTGTTATTTTGGGCAACTGTTCCCCTGCCTCCAGAGTCCTCACCTGTTGCTCATTCTTCTCCCTCATGTTATCCAACATCTATATGAAGCTGAGACAACATGTACTGAAGTGCCAGCAGTGCACAGATGACACCCAGGGGCTAAAGACTGATATGTACTGGCTGGATTGTACAATGCCTGCTGGCATTATACATCCCTTTACGTACATTTTTCCATCTGAAATTTGCACAATCACTCAATATAAAACCCCCTAGCATCCTTACCTTAGTAATGCTGCAAATTGAAAAAAGCTTTACTTCATGAAAACAGTCCCCTTGCAGACCTTCACCACATAAATAATAGAGATGGGACATACATTCTATTCATGTTTGGTTTCCATATAAAAAAATTCACAATTCCAAATATTTGTATTCAGCTGAGTACATATTTAAGAAGTAAACAAGTACCTAATGTAGCTACTGTTGAATCTAAAACGATGTCCAAACTCTTGGGCCAAAATGGACTCTATTGATTTGCAAAGGGAAAAGGAGGGAAGGAAAGCAAAATATTGCCATTGCAGCAGTGGAATTTAAGTAGGTCATCCATTGCATCCCACCAAACTCATATCGACAATGAGGTTTTCATCTGTTTTCATTCCCCAAACACCATCACACTGAAGAAATCCCAGACTGTTTGAATCCCCTGAAAGGGAATGGTACACAGTGTTCTTCAGGGCCTCTCCTGAACTACTGTTTGTGTTTCTGTGGCACTGGCAAACAATGGGAGCTCTTGGAATTTCTTTCCTCAGCCTAACTGCAGAATTCAAAGCACTGGGTGATTGTTGCTGAAATCTCACAAGGAGTTTGTTCTCCATTGCATGTCCATGTGATGTTATCCATCCAGTCTGCTTGTCAGCTACTGCACATGTCCCTGAAATATACAAAAATCTTGAAGTCCAGAGCTTTTGCTAGGAATTTTCTCAGAATTGTGTAGGATTGGGTCCCTCATCTCTCAGGGCCAATCCTGGCTATACCTGCTCCCACAACACAGCTGGATGGCGCTGTGAATAAACTGGACTGTTTGATCTCTAAAAGGCATATGAGAATTTTGTTTCCTATTCTGCCAGCATTTGCATACCATGTATTTTTGATTTTTCATGTATTCTTTATTAAAGAGATGTGCAGGGCTGCTCTCTTATAATTTATGGGTAAATCATATTCTGCCATTATTATTTTCCGCATCCTTAAAATGGGATGAGAAATTCAAAATACAATGGGCTATTGGAGTTAGACAACATGTGAGCTTAGGGTTAGGTTGTAGCTTACACTGAATAGTGGGTATGAAGGAAAGAAGGCATTAAAAGATCCCTACTTCCTGCACAACTATGCAAGGGACAGCTACACTCTCAATCCTTGTCATCATGGTGTTTAAGATCCAGGTGTGTTTAACACTCACAGCAACTCTAGACATACCAAATGAGGCTGGGTGAAGCAGCAGCTATGCCAGTCCCCCACTCATGTACAACGCACTTGGTCAAAATCACAGTTCCCTCTCTGGTGGGTGATCCTTAGAGTTCATGGAGGTAACCCAACTGAACAAGCCAAAATGTTTCTGGGACACTGATGCAACATCACCATATCTGTTTTAGCTTGAGCTCTACTTGTAAAAGCCAAAATATAGCCCTTATTCTCATTTTTCTGGAAAGTAAGCAAATTGAAAACATTCTGGTACAAAGCATCAAAATACCCCAGATTTCTAATGGTATAAAATATTCATTTCTAGCTCTTGTCATTCATGAAATACTGCAGCTTCATGGTGTCACACAGTCCTTGCTGTATCAATGCTTTTTCTCTCTGTCGTCATCTTCTTTTTCCTCTCTCAATGCTCTCTTTTAAATCACTTTCCAGTCCTGCTGGATGCAGGCCATGAGAAGCTGTTCTTACTGTGAGAAAAATGTTAGCAAAGGCTGCACCTTGAATTTTCATCTGAATATTGTCAGTGCTGTTTCGTCTTCTCCAAAGGTCAGAGCTGGAGACCATCCACTGAGAATGTGCTACCCATACTCTGTGAAAGTCTAAACCTATGCTTCTCCAACTATATTGTATTTGAAGAGCACAGCTCTCTTGCTACACTGTGGATGTTGGAACAGTCTCTGAAATACCCAGATCTTAACCCACTTAGACTAGGACCAAGACTTTGAATTCAGTCCCGCAGTGAACAGTGCTGTGCAAACTGCAGTCTTTGTGTTGCACTCATATTTACTCTAAGTTGGCGTGAGTTGCAGAAGTCTACCCAGGAGGTGACAAAGGCATAGACAGCAGTGACAAGTTCTTTGTAGAAGAGGACAGTTCACAGTTTCCCACTCAGCTCCTTTCTATTGAATTTGGAGTTAAAACAGTAGTAGAGGTTTGGCACTTCTCCTGGTGTTATTTCTATCCCCTTTTGACCTCCCTGGAGTAGAGAGAAACAGTCTGTGAATGCTACTCTACATACATTCTACATGAGAAAAAGACAGATTTTTTAAGAGTTAAAAGTGGAGATATTACATAATTAAACACGTTTACCAGGTTTAGTTAATGTGCAGACTCAAAGGTTCTTTCTGTGAATGTGGAATAAACTGCCAGAAAGGCACAGATTTTTTCATTTATGTGTTTGGAAGTCTGGTTTTGAATATGGCATTTTGTTACGAGGCATACCAAAAGTAGAGAAAAAGTCACAGTTATTAGCTCTGAAAGAAAGTCATTTTTTTGGTTACATTTGCCTCTTGCATGCTAATTGCCTTTAAAAAAGGGTATTTTGTTAAGGATTTCAAAAGAAGTAAAACTGTCAGCATAAGTATCCCATCCCCTCACAGACTTTTGCCCTTTTATCTAGCAGCTATGAATTTTGGGAAAAAATATGGAAAACTGAAGATGGAAAACAGGACACTGTAATTGTACTGTTATGTTATGCTTCCATGTTTTATATTTTCAAATTTCTAGGATAATAGGAGAAGTGTGAGAGGAGATACATTATTTAGGTCAAAGTGGCAGTAGTTTCTCACTTGAACTCTGATTTTTCCAATTCTCCCAATAACAGTCCTAGAAAGAAACCGATCCTTCAGAAATTTCACATGCAACATCTCATTCCAGGGTAGGATTTTTCTGGAAAGTTTGTGGGGAAAATCAGCAAAGGTGTTTTAAAGTCATGCTTTAAGCCATTGACTAATTTGTTTGGTTCATTTTGGTCCAAAATGGTTTGGCCCATCAACTGCAAACTTGTTCTGTTGGCCTTGTTGGGAAGTGCCTTTTAGTATGTGTGTTTTGCAGGGTGGAGGAAAAGAGAGGTTTTTGTGGTGAAATGACAATAGCATATTCTATAAAGAGTTTGTGGTGAGGGAGGGGTACACACCCACATGAAGGTTTGTAGGGAAGAAATGAAGTGGGAGCTTGCTAAATCAGAGGTATAAAGAGGAGTCAGTGGTAAGCTGGGAGAGGGCCTCTGAAGGAACAGGAAGTTCTCTCTCTCCTACTGTTGCTCAGTTCATGGAGAAAACAGGTTCAGATAGTGTATAGGCCTGGGCTGGGAGCAAAGAAGAAGTGGCAAACTGTCCTTGTTTACAGGATGCTTTGTTAGTTAAGAATTACATGCTGTTTTCTTCTGGCTGAAGCAAGCCATTTTTTGTTTGCCATTTTCCCAAATAGGCTGAAGAAAACCCCAGACTTGATACCCCATACATTGTTCCAGGATGGAAGTGTTCTGGGCAACGTGAGATGGTGAGAGTGACAGTAGCCAGGATGAAGAAGAATTATATGGCAATGGAGAACTGATTAAATCCCTCAACCTTTTATTTTGATTTTTTTTAAACTAGAGTTTTTGTAAAGAAAATGTAATATTATTTTGGATATTAGATAAAGTCTATTGAAACACATTTGGTTTTATGGAGGAATTCAAATATGATAGGGATCGTCCCAAATCAGTAGCTAGCTAGCTAAAGAGAATTCATTTTAAACAATTTGAGGAGACTGAGGGTCAACAAGCCTGCGGACAAAGGAGATCCAGTGAATACAGTGTATTTGGATTTTCAGAAAGCCTTTGACAAGGTCCCTCACCAAAGGCTCTTAAGCAAAATAAGCAGTCATGGGATAAGAGGGAAGGTTCTCTCATGGGTTGGTAACTGATTAAAAGATAGGAAACAAAGGGTAGGAATAAAAGGTCAGTTTTCAGAATGGAGGGAGGTAAATAGTGGTGTCCCCTAGGGATCGGTACTGAGTCCAGTCCTATTTAACATATCAGTAAAAGATCTGGAAAAAGGCATAAACAGTGAGGTGGAAAAATTTGCAGATGACACAAAACTACTCAAGATAGGTAAGTTCCAGGCAGATTGCAAAGAACTACAAAGAGATCTCATAAAACTGGGTGACTAGGCAACACAATGGCAGATTAAATTTAATGTTGATAAATGCAAAGTAATACACACTGGAAAACATAATTCTAACTACACATATGCAATGAATGATGGGGTTGTTAAGAAAATGATTGTTAGGAAAATGTAACTTAGAATGTTGTA